>WEIU01011702.1:189134-204156 GCA_013389925.1 Aegithalos caudatus | reverse complement strand
GGGGGGGACAAAACTGCCTGGAAAGGGGGGGGACAAAACTGCCTGGAAAGGGGGGGGAAAGCTGAACCTTGTGACAGCAAGGGAAGGGAGAGGAAACAACACTCACAGGATACTGGGAATACACAGAAAAAGTAATTAAGGGTTCAGCAAAGAACCAAAATTGGTGATTTTTTGCACTACTCATCATCCTAAGAGCAGGGAGCTTGCTGGGGAGAGGTACCAAGTACACCAAATAAATAAATAATGATTTTCACAGAATATTTGAAGTTGGGAAGGACCCCCAAGGATCATGGAGTTCAGCTCTTAAATGAACAACCCAGAGAGGGATCAAACCCACAGCCTTGGCATCATCAGCACCTTGTTCTGACCAACTGAGCCAATCCAGTGGCAAAATGCATTATAAATTAACAATAATGTCAATATTTCCTGCTCATAATGCAATGCTTTGAGCAGCACACGATGCAGGGCCATGCACAGAGCAGCTGGTTTGCATCTGGATTGTGTGAGGGCACAGATGAGGCCTGGCAGAGGCTGCTCCCTGGGAATGAGCAAGGAGGGACACCAGGATATCAGCTTTTCACCCACAATAACATAGCAGGGCTTCAGAGCTGCTGCTCTGCAATTCACTGTGCTGCTGCTTCAAAAAAGGGAGACAAATTCTGCATTTGCCAACCCCCAGGTATTCTGGTAATGAGGTTCTGCACCCCAAGAGCAATATATTTTAAATAAATCAAAAAAAGCATAAAATCTGTCTGCAGAGCAGACTGGTTTTAAGTGATACATGGTCACTGTTCACCCAAATTTGGTGTGATTACTGCAGCAGAATGGTTTGAAGCCAATAATCACTTTGACTGAACCAGAAAATGAACACCTTACTTCATACAGCTCAAAAGGTCACAGATTATAGCTACAGTAACATTGATTTACACCATATGCAAACAACAGGGAACAACAGTTAAAGTTTATTGACATGAGGGAAATAAATATGGAAACTAAACAAACACATGAATCAGGAGAGAGAATCACTCACATGCTTGTTAGTGACCTAGAAAAACAAAGAAGCATCATGCTAAATAAATCTGCACACAACACAAAATAGGCATCCTAAGTCTCAAGGCTTATTTGAAGACAGGAGCTTCTTAAAATGAAAACTGAGGTGAAAATTGTGGAATGACACCATTGTTCCACCCCTCTTGTGCTTTAGTAAATATAAACTATTTGAACAGTTTCCCACTTGTTCTGCAGTGGCTTTAGACACAGTTTAACAGAGTCAGGTTGCTTTAGCTCACTGATCCAAAAATGAAATAACTGTTCAAGCCAAAGTCTTGGCCTCCATTGCCCACAAGTTCAACACCTGATTCTATCTGCAGTGCAATCACACATTTAGCAGCACTGATGCTGAAGCCAGGAAACTACACTCTTTAAAATGCTCCAATTAATTCCAGATCATGGAAGAACCAGAAATAACTGCAGAAAAAGCTCAGCAGAACAACAGCATGAAAACACCACCCTGGAGAAACGAGTTGCAAAAAATGAAGCACAACGGTGTTATTCATGTTTTGTCCTTCAAAACAGAGAATGGATGAGGTTCTAATAATTCTGGTTATTTTTAGGATGCTGTTTTTCTTCTCCACACCATTTAGTGCTCTGCTATTTCTGTGACAATTCCATTATTGCCATTATGGTGCAAACCTCAGCAGCTTTGGAATGGCCACCAACACCCTGCATAGGGAACAGGATTCTGTGTGTTTGGATAAATGGGTGTCTGAAATATAAACTGCTAGAAACCCACACAAAGTCAATTAACTGGGTCTCTAATGAGCTCAATAAATACCACTTAGCTGGCCTTACATGGTGTGTGAAGAGATGAAGCATCCCCCAGCTCTCAACACAACCTTGATGACCAGCACACAGAAATAATTCTGTTTCTAGTGAGTTCTGCCAAAATTGCATTTTCCCATCATAAATAGGATGCCACAGAACCACTGCTGCTCTGAACTAACCAGGACCAACATCCTCTGCACAGTTAATGAAGGCAGACAACTCCACAGCCACACAAACTGCAAAAATTCAGCTTTTGGGAGGGTTCATGGCTGCCAAAAATCCAGGAGAGTATTACTACACAAAGGAATTATCCACCCAGTCCATGTCATTCATCTCCTGCACAAAACTTCCACTCCTCCCACGAGAGAGGTGTTTTTAGAAAAGTAACACATTTTCAGTTTTAAACCTCCCCTGCACTGCAGCATCAGTGGAAAATCTCCTCTGGAATAACATATGAACAATGGACACATTTTATTATTTCCAATTTTCCAGTTAAATATTAAAATCTTAGAACTGGAAATGTGCTGGAGAAAGAAGGGTTTTCTCAGAGACTTTACAAGAAATACATTCATTTTTGTGTGTTTCAGATGAAATGGTATCTTGGTTAATACCCACACTGCAGGATGTGGTGTCTGTGCTCAGCCCCCTCTCAGTGAGAAGTTCTCATCAATCAAGTTCTCAGAGAATCCTGTTAAGCTCCAAATTAGGATGTGAATTAAACCCCAGCATTTTAAGCATAGAAAATTCACTTACATTGACCAAGCCAAAATAATGCTCATTCACAGGGAACTGCTCAGGACCAATCTCTTTCTCCAAAGCAGAGGCATTGGCGCCCTACAAAAAACAATGTTTATGTTAGACAAAATACAAGTTTCCTAAAAAACTTCCCAAAGTTTAGGTAATATTTTACTTCTATTGAAAATCAGTATTTTGTGTTTGCTGTCTTCTTCAGAATTAAATGTATATGATGCTTTATTATCATAAATGTACCAAGGTTTCATTGAAAATCTCAGCTCCACCAGCCAAAATCAGTTATCTGATCTAACAGAAGGGTTTTCCACATTTGAATTCATTTGGAAATTGAAATCAACTGTTCTCACTTAAAACACCAGGTTGGTCACAGTGACCTAGAAACAGCAACTTCATTTAGTCAAGAATGCACTGTAAAAATAAAAGAGACTTATCCTGTATTTTTCTAGCTTGATTTTGCAGAATACTACAGACAAGTGAAGTTTATGAGTACAAACCCCCAGCAGAATGGAAATAAGAGTTTTATCACACCTCAGATCACCTGGAAGTGCTTTGGCTTTGCTACCTTTAATTTAGGGTGATGTATGAAGCTCACAGTGCATTCTGACACGTCCTTGAGTTTCCAGCAGCACAATGAGGGAGGAATTTGCTGGTTTAGATACAACTGAAAAACACCACTGCTCTTATTTGGCACATAAAGCATTCCAATGTTTTAGTTTGAATTTTAACTTGGTGCACTTTATATTCAAAGTGGTTTCTTCATCTCTTTCCATTTTCAATCCAACACCTTATGAGAATCTCTTGGGATTTGGAACCTTCCCTCATTCCTCTCCACTTTGTTCTTTCATGTTTCTTGCTGCATCTCCAACTATCCTGAGCTCCTTGGATGCAGAATCCAAACACTTTGGATTCCCAGATCTGTTTTAAATGTCCAGGACATTGCAACTCTAACCTTGTCCAAGCAGAAATCCTTCTGCACTGGTGAGCCACCTTCACACACCTCAGAAATGCATTAAACTGAACATTACAGTCCAGCAAAACTCAATTCATTTATTCCCCTGAAGCTACCAATGCTTTTTAACCACACAAACATTTCCATCATCTCCCTGTTAATAGAAACCACAGGCAGAGACTGTAAGGACAGTTCCATTCAAATAATTTTTAAACAGAGAAATAACTAAAAATTTCCTAAAAAAAAAAAAAAACAGGAGAGAAACCAAGAAATAATCTGGTTTAACAGTTGTAGCTGGATGTCCTCCATCAGATTTCCAGTGAGTTACATTTCTCAAAACAGATAAAACGAGGCAGGCTCAGAACTGGGTGCTCCAAACCCACAAACACTCCCAGGGTGCTGACAGATTTACAAGCAGAGCTCTGCTCAAGCAGCAATTACACACAACATTTCTGAGGCATCAGTGCCAGTTCAGGCAGCTTCTTTCATTTGTTTCCTTGCAGCCATTCCCTGCTTCCAAGGAGCTCTTTTTTCCTGCAGTATCTCCTCCCAAAAAACCCAAACCAAACCTAAAAAAAAAATAAAAGAGGACTATCAGCAAGGAAGATTTGCTGACAGGGCTCTCCACTTGCACTGCTCTGACCCACACTGCCTTTGGAAAATGATGGAATTGGAGATGGTCATCAAAATTCCATGGAAATGCACCAGAGGTGAAAATCCTGGAATTTTCAGCCTGAAAATCAGAACCAGCTCCTGCTGAGGTTGTTTTGCTCTGCCATGCTGCATGTTTGGAGATTAGGAAAGGAAGATTTGTAACTCCTGTGAGCTTGTGAAGTTCAGGTTCAATTCCAGGAGTTTCCTTGTCCCCTCCATGATCTCCAATATTTTATTAGGGAATCACTGGAGAAAAACCCATTAAAGGAGGTACCAAACCTCAGAGAAGCAGTGAAACCTGACAGCCCAAATGCTCCAGCTGGAAAGCAACACATGGAATAAATATCTGAACAAACAAATAAAACCATAAGAATTGTAATTTTTAATTAAACTATGATATAAAGAAATTAATAATCCACCATAAACCAGGGTTGTCAACCAAGTCACCAACGTGCATCTATTTAACCTGACAGGTTATAGGTGAGGTTTTTTCCCAAGTGCTTCCTTGTATTTATTGCCCAAACTTAATAAATTTGGTAAATTAACTGCAGAGGCAGATTAAAAAAAATTAAGGTTTCCTTAATAAATTAGATTATATTGAAGGTGTTATTTACAATTGAAGTTGTAGATGCCTCATCCCTGGAAGTGTTCAAGGCCAGGCTGGAGCAACCTGGGGTAGTGGAATGGGATGAGCTTTAAGGTCCCCACCAAACCAAATCATTCTGGGATGATTCTAAAGTTTCTTGCCAGAGAATATTTTAAATGCATAAAATCATAAAAAACTCAAACCAGGACTCAAAGCACTTGTGGGAGGAATCAAGAGAAATCACGGATTAACCATAAATAGTTCTGAAGATGCAAACTTGCAAATTAAATATGGAAAAAGCTCCAGGAAATGCAATGCCCAGCATTCCATGGAAAAATGACTCCCTTGCAGAAACACAGATGATTCACCATGGAGTCAGTGGCCAGGAGAACTGCACTAAACAAGGAAAGGGGGAAAATCCACTTTATGGTGAGGGCATCGCTTGGTCACGTTTTGGGATAAGGTCCAGAACTGCAAAGTCCAGCTCCTCCCAGTCTGGGATCTTTGCAACTCAATTAACAATTAGCCAATTAACCCAGGGCAGATGAAATCTGCTCCAGCCTGAGCCATGTCCTGCTGCAATGAGGCTTTGCTGTCTCACTGACAGGTGTCACACACATTGCCCACCCCAGCTAAAAGATCTGTCACAGGAATATTTCCTCACAAGAAACAATCCACACTTCATCATTTTGGAAATATAAAAGTCACATCTTGTCTAGAATTAAAAATCTAACCAAAGTGGCAAGTGTCCATAACGTGAAAATTTATTTTATTGTTTGGGGAATTAAGAAATGCACCTCTTTGGGGTGCCACAGCCAAAGTTTTCTGCATCTTGTGGTACTTTGCACACCTAAAACCATAAGAAAGTCAATACAGTTTTGCTAAACTCTGTCACATATTGTGGAAGCAACAAGAAATGCCATGAAAAAAATCCCTCATCCATAGCAATTGAGTTTGCTTGGCATTGAAGAGCTGAGCAAACACTAAAAACTAAAATACAGCTGAATATAAAGATGAATGCAGGAGATTAGAACTGACTTCTCACTGCCAGTGCAAGGCAAATAAATGAATGTTTGAACAAGAGCAGAAGCACATCCTTGAGCTCTGTGAGGTGCAAGGAAATGCTCCCAAGGAGCTGTTCTGCAGCTCTGCTCCATCCACCTGGGAGCAGGAATCAACCCAGATTTATACAACACACAATTACCCCAGGAGGAAAACCTCCCCCTCATTTAACTACGTGCTAACAGTGATTGATTTACATAATGAGATGTGAATTTAGAGTTTTCATAGTGCTGGGGGAGGTGACAACGGAAGTTTCAGCACTTACAAGCAGGATTTTCAATTTTCTGGAAATTCCTGGGACCTCAAGTGCTGTCTCAGAGCTCCCCTTTTCTGTTCACACCCCACTGACAGAACTGGCTGTGCTTCCACACTTCTGGAATGCTCAAACAGGAAAATGCAAAACTGCCTGGCCCATCTCAACTATCACCACCTTAGCAGGATACACAGAGCTAAAAATGGCCAAGAAAACCCTCAAAAAACAACAATTAAATATTTCCTGTCATAGTTGCAGTCATTTTACTTTATGCATATCAGCTAATTAAAAGAAGGGTCAGTCCAAGAACAGTTATGCTCACTGAAAAGACAAAGAACATCCTTAAAAAAAACTAATATATCAAGTATTAAACAACAGCACAGGGAAATGTTAATATTCAGCTTTTCCTCCCTTTCTCATACCAACACAGTGAGGGACATCACACCAATATCTCGATTTTAAAATGTAAGGAAAGGCTGGATGTGGCACTCTGGGCTGCTGACAAGGTGGGGATTGTCAGGTTGGACTCCATGATCCTGGAGGTCTTTCCCAACCTAAATGATTCTGGGATTCTATTCCATGCTCAGATCTGGAGGAGATGTAGAGAAAATTGCATTGGGGTAAACTAATATTTACCCAGAGAGCACCCAAGGCAAGTTTTGTTGATTTTTTTAAAGAAAAAGGATGTGAAAAGAGGAGTTTCAAACCCCCTTCCCTGAGAGAGCTGTCTAACCATACTGAGGCAGTGATCTCATAGTATTTCTGAAATTCTAACTGAATAACCCATCAAAACCAGCAGAGAGATCTATCCACTCTTCCAGCTTATAAGCTCTGAGTGATTTTTGCTCAGCAGAGAAGTCTTAAAGATTTATTTCCAGTTCAATGCACCACACAAGTGGAATAAATAGTAGCAGACTTCTGTTTCTTAGCCAGTGGTAACTCACTGCAGCACCAAAAGGAGATCAGAGAGAACATTATTGCTCTTTTTAGCAAAAAAAAAAAAAAGTCCTATTCCTGCAAAGAAAATGAGTATTTTGCACAGCCTAGATTTAATTGCTTTCAGAAACTGGAAATGTATCAAGTTTCCAGGGGTTTCAATACTTGGTGACATTAAACTTACTGGATTTGTAATTATTCTTACAGACAAAAGGCTCATAGCTTGCATTCACTTATCTGACAGGAATCAGTTCCCTGCATTATATTTAATTAGCTTTATGGCAGAAATTGCAATTAGGCTTGGAATTGAAGAGTTTTGGTGAAGCTGTGGCTGAATAAAAGCTGGGAGTGATTAAGAACAAGCCCAGAGCTCAGAACAGGAGCTGCTGTCAGCTGACAATTCCACATTTCCAGCATCCTCCTGGTTCCTGCTTCAAGTTACAACCTCTTCCCTTTTCAGCAGTGTGAGTTTCACTAAATTTCAGTGGAATCCTGATCCACCACAAACCTGGGCTGAGAGTTAGTGACTGTTATTACAGACTGCCCAGTTCTTTACCCTGAACTAACACTTTCCCACTTGGCTGGAATCCACATTGCCACTCCCCAATATCTGCTCTCTGCTGCTCTGGAGGTAACTGCACATGTGAGGATGGGTAGAAAAGCAGAAAGGAGGGTGTGAGGAGACCTCCTGAGCATGGAGCAGCTGCTGCTGCAGCTCCAGGGAAAAAAAAGGACCAAAATTAGCACAACTCTGGGTCAGGATCCTCACTGTTACTCTGAGCTCCTGTCAAAATAATCAGGTCAGTGCTGTGCTGCTGCTCAGCAAACAGAGAGCACTGGAGCTGCAAAATGAGGGAAAAATCCACAAAGAAGGGCAAGAGATACAAGTGGGAAGATCCTGCTGCCCTGAGAGTTCATGGCTTTTACTTCTGACGACCCAGAGGGGCTCTAATTACACAGGTTTTGAATTGCCAGTGGGTTTAGAACCATCCCACAGCCACCACCAGCCCAATATAATGACAAAAAAGACTCAAGATTTCTTTGGTGTCATTGACAGACACAGAAATTCAGAAAGACTTGGCAAACAAATGCTCCACGAGGTTTTAACTTATGGGTTTTAACAGGGAGGGAGCAGCTGCTAAAGTCCAAGGGAATTAACTAAAATGGTGAAGTCCTTCCAACCTTTTCAAAAATACAACCACAAACTTACAGTTTAGTCTGTTTTCAATATTGATCCTGCCAAAATCTACAAGAAGTCAATTTATTTATTTGTTTTGGTTAAAGTTTGCTGTGCTTATTTTGGGCACTCCACCACTTCAGATGGACACAGATAAATATATACACCCCAACAGATGCTCCATTTACAGTTCATTTGTGGACAGTGGCAGATTATCAAAGAGAACTTTGAAAATCTGGATGTGTCTCCCAAAATTTCAGGAAATTTTCTATCTGTTCATTGTATCCTGTTGAAACTGTAGCTCTCCATGCTTGCCTCCACCCTTCAGCTGCTTTAGGCCTCTCTAAAATACACCCAAGACTAATTAATTCCATTAGCTCACTTTTAAAATCATTCATTTTAAAGCCCTCTCCACACAGCCCATGCAAATTGGAAGATTCAGCCTTTCTTTAAGGATAATTATTATTATTTTAGCTCAGTACAAAATACTAGTTTCCACATTACTTGATTTTTATGCATTTCCCCCTTTGCAATGAATCTAACTCAGTTCAAATGAAGGAAATTAAAGGCTCATAACTCAGGGTATCTCTAACCTTTCCCTGCAGCTGAATGCCATGCAGCATCACTGGAGTAAAAACCTGATGAAATAAAATCCCTGAGGATATTCTGGCTTGGACTCCACACCATCCTCACCCCTGGACTGGAACCAGCTGCTTCCCACTGAGCACCTGCCTGCAAAAGACATTTCCCTTAAAGAAACACAAAAAAGGGAAAAATACCTACAGGATTTCAGTGTCCAGAACATGCCTGGTGCACAAGTCTTGCTCTCTGATTACTCATTTGGCTGTTTCCTTTTAACAATTGAGAGCAGGAGAAGATCTAGCATTTAAAACAAGCTGGGAAGCAGCTTTCAGGTTGTGTGGAAAGGCTCCAAGGGAAACCAGCGTGCTGTACTCCAGATTAGAGGAGCTGCTTAAACCCACTGCTGAGGAGTTAAGAGTGAATAAACAAACCAAAACAAAACAAAACAAAAAAAAAAAAAAAAAAAAAAAAAAAAAAAAAAAAAAAAAAAAGGGAAAAAAGAACAAGTAGGCCAAGCCAGAGCTACTTAAAACCTTTCAGGAAAGAAATCTGCATGAGCTGATGCAGAAGTCTGCCTGCACTTGCTGTAATTGCTGAGATAATACTTCCAGCTTCAGGACTATTCAAATCACCCCAGAGGGAAGTGGAAATGGAGCAGATTGGGCTTGTATTGCTGTAAATTTATAGAACACACTGTCATGGTTTTCTAAATACAGATGAGATGTTGCTTTCCCCATCCTTTAAAACTCCTTGGCTGTGGAGCACTGAAGTCAGATAAAAAGAGTTGTCAGCTCAGGTTTGAAAGGATCCCTTTTCATGGAAGGCTGTCTGTGTTCCAGGCATAACAAATGACTGTAAATTGAACCTTGGGTTGCAGCACTTTGCCTGCATAAGCACTCCAAACAAACTGATAATCCTGAAAGGAGCAGTGTCACAGACTATCCAAGGCTCCACGCTTCCAAATGCCACGGAATCTTCCTCCTGGAAAGGCTGTGCCCATTTCCAGGAGGGAGGAAAGCTCACAGAGCACCCTG
This sequence comes from Aegithalos caudatus, assembly GCA_013389925.1. Taxonomy (NCBI): domain Eukaryota; kingdom Metazoa; phylum Chordata; class Aves; order Passeriformes; family Aegithalidae; genus Aegithalos; species Aegithalos caudatus. The sequence continues at coordinate 194,346 of WEIU01011702.1, read as the reverse complement.
AGTGCTGCCCTGTCACCCAGAGAAACTCCAAAGGGCTGCATTTCCCAAGAGTTTACTCCTAGGAAGCCTTAATTGGAGTGGTTTGAAATCAATGAATGCAGGATGCTTTGTAAACTCCTCCAAGCACATGTTTATTCCATCAGGAGCTGGTCCTGCAAGGCCCACAGGATCCACAGCTCCCAAAGGCAGAGCAGGGCCCACACTCTGGTGAAACCTCTCATTTGATGCTCTTTAAGTGAGGCACAAAGCTGGGCTCCAGTGAAAAGAACATGTGGAAAGGCAGCTGGAGAAAGGGCAGGAAAAACAGAGCAAGTGCTCAGTGCTGAGTTCTGTCAGCAGCTCATTCCCCTCCTCAGCCCCTGCCTCCTGCATCACCACTGCTCCCAGTTCATCCCAGCCACATCACCACTGCTCCCAGTTCATCCCAGTCCATCCCAGCCTCCTCAGCCACTGCCTCCCACATCACCACTGCTCCCAGTCCATCCCAGCCACTGCCTCCCACATCACCACTGCTCCCAGTTCATCCCAGCCTCCTCAGCCCCTGCTACTGCTCCCAGCCCATGATTTCCCACCCCCAAGGCCCCTCCTGACCCTGGGCTTCTCCCAGTGCCAGGGATGGGTGGAGGCTCTCCCAGCAGGGCTCTCTGGGTCTCCAAGAGAACAAACACAAACAGCTCCCAGCTGGGCAAGGCCCAGGGCTCAGCAGCATTGTCCTTCTGTGAGCTGGCACAGAGATTTATCAGGAGCCTCACACATCCAACAGTGCAGGGACAATGCTCTGGAGAGTGAGGAAGTGGATAATGAGGGAAGGCAAGGATTTATAAATAAATGTTTATATTTCATTTATAAATAGGTTGTAACTTCAGACATTACACGGGCACAGAGCAGTAAAATTCAGCTGTGGGGCCAATCAATGGAGAAATACATTCACACTTCAGGCAAAGTTGTGAGAGGTTAAGTGGATAGATCATAGAATAGTTTAGGTTGGAAGGGTCTCAGAGCTCACCCCATGCCATGGGCAGGGACACCTCTCCCTATCCCAGCCTGGCCCTGGGCACTGGGGCAGCCACAGCTGCTCTGGGCACTCTGTGCCAGGGCCTGCCCACCCTTAATGGAAAACATTCCTTCCTTTCTAGTCAAAAATCAACCCACTTTGAGTTTAAAACCATTCCCTCCTGTTGCTCCAGAACAAAGTTTATCCCCATCTGTTTTACAAGCCCACTATAAAAGGAGCTGAAAATACAAAACACAACATGGAAACAAACCATAATGATGTACAGTGCTGCCCTTTATTTTGGCAGCAAGTGGAGGAATCCCCCAAACTGACATCTGCTGCAGCAAGCCCTGAAAGCCATTTCTTTTTTAATAGCAACAAGACAGAGAGTGATGTGCAAGTAAACAGATGAATCCAAGGCAATAAAAACATTTGCTCTAAATCCTGATTAAAGAACCAAACAACAGAGATTCAATAACACAGAACACACCTTGAGCAAGCTACACTCTGCTATTTTAGCATCTTTCCCCAGGTGTTCACACTTCATTTTTAAATGGGAGCAGCTCTGGAGTAGAAGCCCTCTAACATAATCAGTGTCTGCTTTGAACAAATGAACCATGGAGTGCCCAGTTTCCTCAGCTCCATGGCACAACACACTTGGGATCTCTCATTTTCCTGAGAACAATTAAAGCACAAAGTTTTAAAAGTTTATAGACAATCAAAGCAGACACCAGAACAGCACAAAAGCTCATTTATGTGTTCAGGACTCCTGTAAAATCCTACAGCTCCTTCCAAGGGAACCTGTGTGCTCCACCTGAACTGCAGCCTGGCTTTGCTTCCAGCCCCAAATCTGCAGCAATAGACACCCATCACACACAGCATTAAACCAGAATACAAATATGTGGGAAAACCTTGAAGTGACCTCCTCCCTGCTTTCCAAAGGGTTATTGATTTCTTTCCCCCCTAAAACAATTATTCTCAGGCTAGGTTTAAAGAGCAAAGATGAGGATTTTGTTTCTTTCAGCTTAACAAGTCAGTCAAGAAGCAGAGCACTGCTGGAGACAGAAATCTGCTTGGCCAGCTCTACTTCCACCCTCCCTTCTTCCAGTGATAGAAACAAATGCTATAAATGTAAATTCTGTGATAAAGCTAACCCAAAGTCCTACAGCTACAGGTGACATTACACACCAGGAACACCACAGCCCTGCCTGAGCTGCCCAGTGTAAATTATTCAGGTGGCAAATGGAAATGTGTCACTCACAAATGCTGCAGGCAGGCACCTCCCCTCCAGCACTAAGGCAATAATCATGTCCTGATTCAGGGCAGGTAAAGCCACCCCCAATTTGTAGCCTGGATTGGAGCTCTTCAGGCATGTCCTACTGGTTTAACAAACAATTAGACATGAGTCCAGAGGAAGTCCCCTAATTGCCTACAAAGTAACAACGTTCTGCTCACAGCTTGCCACACACTCCTCACAAGCTGCAGAGAGGAAAAGCCCAGCTCTGGGCTCTGCACCTCCCTCCATTCTCAAGTTCTGCTCTCCTTTCCCAAAAGTTCTGTCAACTCAACCAAATCCTCAAGTTCTGACTCAGGCACTCAGCTCTGCAAGTGTCTCAGAGCACAGCAAACACATCCTGGGGCAGGGGATACAGCCAAAGCCATGGAATTGTGCCCTCCTCACAGAGAGGATTCCCACCTGCTGAGCCCAAAGCCATGGAATTGTGCCCTCCTCACAGAGAGGATTCCCACCTCCTGAGCCCAGCCCCACAGACACCTTGGAACACCCCAGGAACAGCAGCTGTAGGGTTTTTTAATGCAGAAAGCCTCAGCAGTGCTCTGTTTCCAGCCCCCTGCAGTTGCCTGTAAGCAGAAGGAAAAACCCTCCCAGCAAAGGGAAAGGCTGGGACACAAAACTGCTGGCAGGGAAGCAGAGCTGGGGCAGTGGCTCCTGTGTTTTCCAGCAGTGAATCACATCCAAGTGAACAATCCCTGCTCCATCCCAGCTCCCAGGCTGGAGCTGCCACAGGGAGGTGATGAAATCCTGGAAAAGGGAGCAAGGAAATGCCACCAGCCTGAGGCACAGCAGGCCTGAAGCACAGGGAAGTTATTTTAGGGAGGGGGAGATGATTCAGGTTCAGCCTCATTACTGGCTGCTAATGAGTTCAGGCTGGGAATTTCATTTTTAAAGAGACACTGGAGAGGAATGGAGTGGCTGGGAAGCACAGGAGCAGCATTCCCTGTGCTGCCAAGGGGTCTGACAATGTCACAAACCTGCCTTTGCCCTCTCCAGCCTGGAGCACAGATGATGAATGGAAATGTTGGCAAAAAAAAAAAAGTATATTTTACTAAAAAAAAAATGTAAACTCCTGTACAATCACTATGGATTAACACAATCCTGAAGAAAGCAGTTCCCAAAGGGACTTTGTTCATGTATTTCAGTGTTTTTAGAAAGAAGGCTCAGGTTTTTCATACACCTTTATGACAAACCAAACAGTATTTTTACTAGCTGGACATGCAAATAAACTGATCCAGTTTCAAAATACAGCACCCAGACCTTAATTCCTGGGCTAGATGGGGGAATAAATGTAAATATTGACAGTAAATTTAGCCAAGCTGCACATGCACCTAAAACACTGATGCTGACAGATTCCACAGCACTTCATTAAAGGACTAATTAAGAAATTTGGAAGCCAGTTTCATGTAATTATTTAGCACTGCTCTACAATTTCTGCACAGAACTGAAACAGCAAATTCTCCACTTGAAACACAGGGAGGAGAATCTGCCTCCCCAGAGCTGCAACATGGAAAAGTTTCTGGGAAAAGAACTTCAGGAGGGGGAGTGCGAAGCTACAAGCACCTGCCCAGGTTCCATCCCAACCAAAAATCCAGGCAAGCACAGGAGCAAAAGTGCAAAAATCCCACTGGGATGTGCTCAGCTCTGGCTGCACAGTCACAGGGAAATGCTCTGCCTTCCATCTGCCCTCCCAACCCGAGGCTCAGTCAGGAATTCAGCCAAAATATTCCATGGCTTGAGTCAATGCCTGGCTCTGGGGTGCAGAACTCCACAGCAAAGCTGTGACTCACCTCTCATGGCTTTAATCTCACCTGTGTCTGTGATGGGCAATTAAAAATACTAACAATTATGTAGAAAAAAATCCAACTTTTAGTGAGATTAGGGAAGGATAAAGTCCTGGGAAGTCTTTTTCACAGGATTCTTCTCCACAGGATTCCCAGTGAGGTCTCCATGGCCAGGGATTTGGGAAGGAAAGATGAATGTCTGTGTCAGGGGTGTGAGGCTGCAAAGCCCCAGTTTGTAGAGGCTGCAGCTCAGCTGGGCTTGGAATTAACCTGGGAGTCAGCACCTGCATGGAAAGGCAGGGAAATGCTGCTCCTTTTCCATGCAGAGCCAGTGAATTGGTGTGCACCAATGAGACTGCAGAGGGGAGCTGGAAACCCTGGGAGCAACAAAAACCTGGGCTCAGGAGAACCAAACTGCTCCAAGTGGGCACCCCCAGCCTGATCCTCTGCTGGATGCAGGAATTCCAGCCCCTGCTGGAGCTCAGGGCCAGGGAACTGCCCCCAGCAGGTGCCCTGGGCAGGATTTGCTGTTTTCCTGGGCAGGATTTGCTCTATCCTTGTGCAGGATTTTGCCCTTTCCCTGGGCAGGATTTGCTCTATCCTTGTGCAGGATTTGCTCTATCCTTGTGCAGGATTTTGCCCTTTCCCTGTGCTATTCCCTGTGAGTCAGCTGTGCTCCAGCCCAGCCACTGCCCGGGCTCTATTTACACAGCGCCGTCACTTCATTAACAATTCTGCATAATCATGCAATTACCAGCCAGCCTCTTTCTTTCCCTGGCAGCACGGACGGTCCCTGGGACACGCATGCACGTGGAGCGATTGCGGAGCTTTGATAAACGAGTAGAACAAGTTTAAACCGAACTCGGTTATCACAACAGCCGACTACGACCTGGGCACGGGGCCAATGAATGCTGGATAATTCCTTTTCTCTCCGAAAGGCAGCACCCACCGGCCCGGAGAACATTTCGGGGCACGGGCGGCAGCGGACACACCCACCGGGAGCGCCGGGCTCGCCTCCCAACACATCCCGAGCGGGATTTCAGCCCCATTATCCCAAATCCCTGCGAGCCCCGGCCAGCCTGGCACCCCCGTTCGGCCCGGCCGCGGCTCCCCGCGCTGCCCTCGCCCTTCCCCGGCACG
>WEIU01011702.1:139342-188888 GCA_013389925.1 Aegithalos caudatus | reverse complement strand
GGCCCGTGCGCCGCGCAAAGCGCTCCGCCCGTGCCGCGCAACCTCCGTTCCCAGGCGTTCTCGGTCCGGGGGGAGCGGGCTGGGGAACGGGAACGGGAACGGGAACGGGAACGGGAACGGGAACGGGACTGGAATTCGGATTGGGATCGAGACCGGGATGGGATCGGGATGGCATGGGATCGGGAGAGGAGCGGGAACGGGACTGGGATTGGGATCGGGATGGGATCGGGATGGGAACGGGACCGGAATGGGAACGGGATCGGGACTGGGACTGGGCTGGCACAGGGTGCCCAGAGCAGCTGTGGCTGCCCCTGGATCCCTGGCAGTGCCCAAGGCCAGGTTGGACATTGGGGCTGGGAGCAGCCTGGGACAGTGGGAGGTGTCCCTGCCATGCCAGGGGTGACACTGGATGGGATTTAAAGTCCGTCCTAACCCATAACGTTCTGTGATTCCATGATCCCTGTGACCCTTCCCCGTGACTCAGGATATTCTGTGATTCCTGGGGCTCAGGGGGGAGGCTGGAGGCCCCACTGGGATGGCACTGAGGGGTCACTGGTGACACTGGAGGATGGCACTGTCTCCACGGGGGGGCTGGGAACTGGGGGTGTCACCAAAACTCCCCAAGGGACACCACAGCCACGCGAGAGCACCAAAACCCCCCGGAGATGCCAATGGAACTCTGTGATTCCCAAGACTCTCCCAGTGGTTGTGGGCACCCATGACCGGGATCTGGGGATGGAATGGGGCGGGGGTGCTGCCCCAGTGACCCTCTGCTGTCCCACACCAACATCCCTGCTCCAACATGGGGACTAAAAGGCTCTGGGAGAGCTCAGCACTGCCAGTGACAACGCTGTCCATTGTAAATCTGGTGGGAGAAGGAGTGGGAAGCGTTCCTGAGACACCACAGAGCACAGAGAGAGCAAACACACCTCACCAGGAACAGCCCTTGGGAGAGAGGGAGGCAGGGGCAGGGATCTGGGACGTGGCTGAGCCTGAGCAGAGCTGTGTGCACCTGCAGCCTCCCAGCCTCTCCTCAACACCCACGAGCTGTGGGAGCACTGGAGAGGGTGGCTGGGAGCTCACAGTCCCACACTCCAGCCCTGACCCTCTGGGAGTACCTGGGGGAACGGGGAACCATTCACATTCCAAAGCAAAAACCTTTTTGTGAGGCTGAGATGTTTCCATTCTTCTTGAGCTGCTTCCCTGCATCCATGTTCTCATCCACACGTTGGACTTCCCACATCATCCACTACAGGCTCCCCTGGGACACAAAATACCCAATCCTTACAAAATATCCCAAAAGTGAAAAGGGCCACGTGCTCCTCAAAGCGTTGCCATGAATGGAAGTGCTTTAAAATTAGGGGCAGGAAATGCAGAAATTGTGGAATCTGTACAGTGTTTGACCAGATTGCAGTATGTATTTAAATGTTCATGTATTTAACTGTTCATCTCTCTTACATCCCAAAATAGAATCAAAGATGATTTATCACAGCTGTAACAGCAGCATCTAAGGACATTTCCTTGCCCTTTGGCCTCAGGATCAGAACAACTTGGTGCTGAGTAGAATTATGAGCCTAAAATTGTGGTCTTGTCCCCAAAAGTCCTCAGAGGTCACTGCTGGATCACAGAGATGCACTTTTAATTCATTTAAACTCAGCAAGGTGGAATTCTGAGCACACAGACCAAGGGTGGCTCCTCGAGCACATCACACTCATTTCTGCTCCTTTCTTACCTCCTCTTCTGCCTTTCCCAGCTTTGAGCTATTCAGTTACTGGGAACAGAAAGGAGGTGCAAAGACAATTTTTGTTGGGTGCAGTGTGAGAAGTGACCTTTGGGGCCCAATTTTGCAGCAAAGAGGGGCAGAGAGAGCTGCAGGGATCAATTCTTGGTGGCTGGAGTCAGTTCAGGGTGTGTGCACGAGCTGCCAGCCACGAGTTTTGTCTCACATCTGCCACAGCCCCTGGCATTTCCCCACAGCTGCATTTCCCATCTCTGCTCTGAAAAGAGCCCTGTCTCTCCCTCCAAGTCCCCCTAACATCAATATATTCTATGAAAGATGTACCACAGGCAAAGGTAATGGTCACAACTGGACTTCTGGAGGACAACTCATTTCTGCCAGAGCTAGGCAGAAACATTTTCCCATCATTTTGGGATCTTAGCAAGGTCTCTCTGGCTGTGCTCATCTCTTACTCCTTTTGTACAATGCATGAGGAATAATTACAGCCAGTTTTGAGGCACTCTGACATCCTCCTGTGACGGGCACTATGGTCATGGCAAATATTTTTATTTTTAGCGAGCTTCGTCTCTGAAGATGTGTAGGAGGGCCAACAACAATATAAATAGAAAATCTTCTAACAAAGAGAGCCAAAAGCAACATGGAGCAGTAAATAAATCTAAAAAATTTGGTGTGGAAATAACAATCTCTGTGCATCAGGCAAAGGCACAGATCTTTGCATGAGCAGCCCAAGGGGTGGTGAAATGAAATCTCCAGAACCATCCAAATGTTCCCAAAGTCACTCTCAGTTTTGCAAATATTCCCCCTCTAATTTAAGCTATTGTTTTTCCAAGAGAATTTGATTTTAAAACATGGGTTTCTTAGCTAAATATAAGTCCATTGTGCACAAACAATGAATCTCTCCTTTAAAAACAATTGTTATTCCACATGCCAAGGGTTATACAGTCTCAAAGAGTGTGAATCCTTCTGCGTGGCTTCACTCTGTGAAAAGGCTGCTCTGGCAATCAGGAAAATCAGATAAGGACCATGTTGGAAAACCTCTGGGTTTGATTCTGCATTTTATTCGAATCTTTTTCAGAATTAAAGCCTCAAAGTTAAGAGGAGGGGGGAACTTGTGAGTAGATTGAAAACCCTGGGAGAATGCACAGCTTTTTTATCTGTACTACAAGCCCTTCTCTGTGCACAGAGACTCCTGCATGCAGTGGAACGAGGCTTGGGGAGAAGCACAAGAAGCCTGGGCTGGTGCAGAAGAAATTCATATTGAACCATGTTAGCAAAGGAACTCCAACTCCACTGGTCTGCTTCCAACGTGAAGCCTAAATCTGCTTTCACATTTGTTTTAAGCCACCAGGAGCCCTCAGAGCTGCCAAAAGCAGCAGTTCAACATTTCCTCCAGCACTGCTGTCTCATTCCTGCCCCCACACATCCCCTGTCCCGTGTCAGCACCAGAGCCAGCCCTGCAAGCACATGGAGCAGCCTCCCTGTGCCTCCTCAGCTGCTCCGTGCCCGTGGCTCCTGATTTTCAGGTGCCACATCCAAGCTCAGCATCATTTGAGCACGGTTTGCATTCTTTTTGTCTGCCTCACATTCGTCCAGACCAAAGCTCACCCTCCATGTGCCTCTGACTCCCTGTTGTGCTCCTCAGCACCACATTTGGTTACCCAAAACGATGATAACTTCTTTTTTTCAGTTTTTTTTCTCTCTTGGAGCAAGCCAGCAGAGCTCTTTTCTTCTAGGAATGTCTTTGCTCATATAGAATATGCTTCATAGTGTTTTTGAACTTATCTGTTTGGTTTTTTTTCCTGGGCTGGAGCTCTTCTGGCCACCTAGAAGCTGACAGATCTATGACTGTTTGGTTTTGGAGGAGGACTATTGTGATGAATGTTTTTATATTACTCACTAACATATGCTTTTAATAGCAAATGGTAACAAAGGTTCCAGCATTCAGAGAGGCAGACAGTGACTTACTGCTGCTAACTAATCCCAAATTTATCACTGCCCAGCTCAATAACACTTTTCAAAGTGCTGCCCTATTAATTGACCACAAGATTTTGTTTTTGTTTTTGTTTTGTTGGGTTTGTTTGTTTGTTTGTTTTTTGTTTGTTTGTTTGTTTTGGTTTTTTTTTCTATTCCTCCTCTCATTTTCCCTCTTCTTACAAAACCTGTGTGAGATTAAACCACCCCGCTAATGAAATTTCCCGGAAAAGATTTTTTTTTCAGTGTTTGGGGTTTTGCAACACTCTGGAAGCAAATTGACCCTGGAAGATTTGCAAACCATTCCCACAGGAGCCATGTCCCAAAACACACAGGATCCAGTGGCTCTCTCCCAGCTCCAGGAGCTGCACCAGCCTCCAGACATTTTTTTTCTTCCTCTTCATCAGCTTCCAGGATGGACAAAGGAACAAGGCTGGGAGCTTGCAGAACATCCCTGCACAAATACTGCTGCACAACGAGGTTTTAGAGGGGAAGCAGGACCTTGGGAAAGTGACATGTCCATAAATCTTGGGATTCTTGTGCTGATTTCACTGCACTGCTGCCCCCCAAAGCCGGATTTTCCTCAGGGCAGTTCACACTCAGCACATCCTGTGTGATGCTGGGTGCTTTGGGAAGGGGCAATGATCCTGGTTTCCCAGTCCTGGGATTTCCCATCCCTGGGATTTCCCATCCCTGGGATTTCCCATCCCTGGGATTTCCCAGCCCTGGGATTTCCCATCCCTGGGATTTCCCATCCCTGGGATTTCCCAGCCCTGGGATTTCCCAGCCCTGGGATTTCCCAGCCCTGGCCTGGGACCCTGCTGAGGTCCCTCAGGTGTGTGCTGTGGGTCAGAGCAGAGCTGTGAGGGCAGCTGGGCACACAGAGGATTTTTGGTGCCTGTAGCCTCTCCAGAGTGAGCCAAGGCCATCTTCTGCCTGCAGGAGAACTGCATCCCCAGGTCTCCATGAGCTGTGGGGGGATTATCCTGCTCTCCATTCCCATCCACATCTCTCACACAGCCTGACAGAGTGGCCCAGCCTTGCCTCTGTTCCCTTCAGAGAAGTATTCCAAAGATGAGTGCTCCAACTACACTATTAGTTTTTAGTTTAATTTACATCTGTTTCATATTATTTGCAGTTCTGCTTTATCTGGGTCACTCCCTCCCCAGCGTTCTTCCCTCCCTGTTATCCCAGAGAACTGAGAGCTGATTGTAAGCAGTGTTCAGTTCCAGGCTGTCATCCCACAGACCTGCCAGCTGTCCTAAACCCCCACCCAGTTTTCCTAGAGAAGCCATTCTCTCTTCATTCCCTCTGAAAAGACACCCAGTCCTTCCTCAGCTTCCCCTGAATTCCCGTGTTTGGGGAGCCTGCAGTGTCCCACCCCATCTCTGCCCCACGTTCCAGAGCGCCTTTAGGACCCACAGCACGCACAGAACAGCAGAAATCAAACATATCCCGGAGGATTCACGTGTCAGCTGGGATTTGGGAGGATCCCCCAGCCTCCTGAAAGCCCTGAGGGGGGATGGAAACGTGTTTGTTATCCTGGCGAGCAGGGTCCCACCGGCTGCGGGGCAGCGCACAACGGCACCGGGAGAACAACAGTTGGTGGGGCCGCAGCCTTCGGGGCGGCAAAGGAAGGATCATTCAGACAGGCAGAACAGGATCATTCAAAGGGGAATTAGAGCAGGGCACGGGGTGGCCGTGAGGGCTGTAGAGCCCCCGATGTGTGTTTTGAGCGGGCCGAGGGGAGGGCGGGGGGCTGGCAGCGCGGGATGCCGGCGCAGCGCGCTCCGTGCCCGGCTGCAGGAATGTCCCGGTCCCCTCGTGATTGGCTGCGGGATGCCGGAGTCAGCTTTCACGGGGGCCGATCAAAAAGTTCCCTTTGGCTCTCCCGAGTCGCTCTCTGAGCTCAGGCATGGGCCGGAGGAGGCCGGGCGTTCTCGCATTCCTCGGGAAAACTTCTCCAGTGGGATGAGAGGGATTCTCCCTGCGAGGAAACAGGCGCCGGGGAGCCGCGCTGCCGCTTTTCTCCCCCAAATCTGCTCGAGCAGCCATCCCTTCTGGCATGCTCCTCATCCCTGAGGATACGATGTCTCAGTACTCCACCAACTTCCTGCTGCTGCCCATCCCGGAGTACCCAGCGCTGGACTGCGCTCCCAACAAAATCATCAAGCTGGTGGTGCTGGGCGGCAGCAGCGTGGGCAAGACAGGTAAGGACAGGTGTGTGCCCTGCTTTTCCTGCCCTGCAGCTGCCTGCCGAGCTCCGGAGCTGCCCAGGTACACCCAGAACTGGGAAATTTGGGCTCAGCTCAACTGTTTCAGTTTACTTTTTGGTTTTTTTGTTTGTTTTTTTTTTTATTAAAGAAAAGGCACAAGAGGATTAGCGAGGCAGGTTTGCTGCGGGTCTGTGAGCAGCGAGTTTTGTACTCTCAAATATTTGTAGCCGGTCTTGGGTAAATTATTTAATTGTGGTTAAATTTCCACCCCCCAAAAGGTGGGTTTTATCCTCCTGCTGTAAATGTTTGATGCTCTGCAGACACATCACAGCATAGATGTGCCTTTATTAGTCTCCAAAGGAGAGGGGAAGAAAAGAGGGAATTGGTGCATTTGAATATCTGCTCCATGATTTCAGGAATTATTAAAAGCAGATTGATTTATTGCATCTGTGGTTCCACGGGCTTCAGCAAAACGTTAGATTGTTTTGGCTTTGAGCAGCCACATCTTCATACTATTTTTAAATAGTTTGTTGAAGACAGCTGCAGAGGCAACTTCATCTAAGGGTGCTAAAGGATGACCCAGTATCACTGTGAGAAAAATTACTGCTTGAAAGGAAATCTATTATAAAATAATGTTGCTTGCAGAATAAGACATTTTATTTAACTCTTTACTGAGTGGTTTTGCAAGTTGCTGGAATCTACTGAGATCAAAGCACCACAGGAACATGTTACTGTTGCCACGATGGGATTTAAATGTTTTATGCAGGAAAAGGAAAATGTTCTTATCGAAGATTTTAAGAAAGCAGCTCAGGTAATGTGAATAAGAAGGCCTAGGGTGCCTCAGCGTGACCCAAGGGTGCAGAGCACATGGAGTTTGTTTGCTGGCTGTGATTAGATATCACTAATGGGTTTTGTGAGGGGTTTTAGGCAGGAAAGAACCATTTCATCCATCAGCCTCACTTCTTACATGACATAAAATGCTTAAGTTTGGATTAGCTGCAGTCTATTGCTTGTTACTCTTTTCCTCAATTATTTCAGAGCAAAGGACAGATTGTTTTACCTGCAATCACAGGGAAACAACCTCCCTATCCCACGCTGAATCTGAGGGCTCATTCCCAACACAAGCAGTGAAAAACTCTGCATTAGGAACCCCAGCTTGGCCCCAGACCTTTGTGAGAGTTGAGAGCAGCACTTGCAGAATAATGTGAGCAACCCAGAGCTTAACTGGGTTCCAAGTGAGGCAGGAGGATGTTACAGGAGTGGCTCTGGGCTCCCAGTAAGGACCCACCTTTCTGTCATTGTTTTGCAGCCCTGGTCGTGCGCTTCCTCACCAAGAGATTTATTGGGGACTACGAAGCCAACGCTGGTGAGTTCTGCTCTCCCCAGCAGCACTGCAGAGAGCTGGGAAACAAATCTGCTCTGTTTGGTGATGTTGCAGGGAAGCCAAGTGGTGTTAGATGTCCATAAGGTGCATATTTTCAGTTCATAGCCTCGAGCTATGAAAGCAATAAATCAAAGGCTCATATTTATGATCCTTTCAGCTGGGTTTTTTTTTTCCCCCAAGTTGATGGGAAAGGATCAGAATAAAAGGTTTGCTCGGGGACATACCTATACTGAAACACAGGCTCAAGGAATGACCTACACATCAACTAAACCACAGAAACCCAATGCTGCTCCCCCTGCAGCCCCAGGGAAGGCAGAGGGGTGTAAAAGGCAGTTCTGAATTTTTCTGTGCGTTCCCTTTATTTTCAGGGAAAGAAATATATATAAATTTCAGGGAAAGAAATATATATAACCAGGGAGACTTCAAAATTGAAGCCTTCTCTCCATGAGACAAGCAAAGCAGCCATTCATTTCTTGTTTAATCCAGAGGGTGTGTTCATGTGAACTGTTCCAGGAAAACAGTGACAGATTTGGCCACTGTTGTAGGATGGATCCATGTGCCCCATGCTCACCCCTACTGCACACCCCACACATTGGCCACCTCACCACTGGGTGCAGGTGGGCAGAATTCAGAAACTGCTTCACTTTGGATGTGCTTGCTGAGCTCTGGATGAGGAGGGAGCAGCACAAGGCACCTTTGATCTGGGGAAATGCAATCTGAAGGCTCCTCCTTCCAGCTCCCCCTCAGTGACCCCGTGTAACCCTGATGCTTGGCTGCACTTTGGCTCCTTCTCTTCTGTCACCTCTTCTCCAGGAGGTTGTACATCAAGTGAGACCTGGGGGCTGTGCAGTGATGGCTGCCAGAGCCAGTGCTGCTCCCAGGCCCATGGCCCTGCTGCAGGAGAGGTGAATATTCCAGCACTAAGGAGCAGGTGGCAGAGCCCTTGGGAGCACTCAGCTGTGCCTCTCCTTGTGCCAGGCATCACTGGGCAGTGCCTGGCAGCACCTGCTCTTTGTTCTGTGGGGCATCATGGAATGGGAACAAGGGGTTGTCTGCTCTTGGTTCAGGGGTGCAGTGTCTTCTCATAAAACCATATTTACAGCTTTAAATCAGGTCTGTTTTAAAATAGAAACTAAATACCACCAAGGTTGGATCCCCTCACAGTATTAAACCATAATATGATAATGTGGGATTCAGTGCTAAATTTCCTTGTGTTGAAAATGCTCTATGAGCTCAGGCTCTTTTCCACTGGAATAAAATCTCTTGTTTCCTTGAAACAAAGCTGATTTTCAGAAGTGAGGGCATTGCTGTCACTAGCTGGGCTCCCTGTTAATCTGAATTCCTTGCTCTCCAGTGGGTGGATTTCTCCACGTTTGACATTGCTCTGGAGGCAGCAGTGACAGTTGTATTGGGGCAGGACAGAAGGGCTGTACACAACAGCTGTGGATTAGCATTTCCTCACTCCCCACGTGACTTGTGTAAAGTTCTAAAGAAAAATGATGATGACATCAACCTCTGAAGCTGTCCTTGTCACAGCCACAGAGAGTTCATAAGAGCAGGACTTAAATTTTCATTGTCACTTAACTCAGCTGCAGTACCAAAATAAAGTTCAAGTCCAGGATAGCAGTGGTTAGCTCAGAGCTAGATCAGGCCTAGGTGGGTAGAACTAGCACTTGGCTGTGAATATGTGTCCTCCAGATTAACCAAAGTTAGGTTTAAAGTGTCCAGTCTTTGGGGATTTCAAACTCTGCTAAAATCACTCAACCCCCAAAGAGCACCTGGGGATTTGTGTACAGTCACTCACTCTGTGTCCAAAACTGGAGCACTTGGCTTTTATAAAGGCATTCAGAAAAATGCAGCAGGAAACACTCACACCTTTCACCAACCACACCTGGATGTCTTCATTTGTGATGGTAAAAGGTGAACTGCACTTGTATTCAAAGTCAACAATATGGACTGGAAAGCTGAATGGGATTTATGTGTGCACTTTGAGTGTGTGACTCAATCCCAAGTGGCCTTTTCCCAGCCCCCAGGCTGGCTGTACATTCAGAACATGTCCCCACACAGCAAACACAACCCCACTTCACTGAGCAAACAGCCACACAAACACTCCAGGCCCATTCACTTTTCTACAGGCAGCTCCACACCCTAAACCTCCACACTCTGAATTTCATTGGTCCCATTTTACCTTTCCTTTCTAATTTTGGTTCCCTGGTACAGTCCCTGATTAATGCTCTTTCCTTCTCCCCCAGGTGCTTTGTATTCCAGGAAGTTCACCATAGATGGGGAGCAGATCTCTCTGCAGGTGCAGGATACTCCCTTTGTCTCATTGGAGGTAAAACAACTGCTCTGTGCTTTTCCACACACTTTTGTCTTGTGTTTGTTGCCAGCACTTCCATTTGTAATTAGCTCTGCTTAGCAGCAGGAAAATACCTGGGCTCAAACCCAAGACTAATCAAGGTACCTTAAACTCCAGCAAAATGAGCTCTTGAAGGTGCTAAATCAGGCTCCTTCAGGAGTAAGTCAAAATTAAAACAATTTTATTTCCATCACATTACTAAACAGCAGTAAAATCACAATCTGGTTCCCTCCTGCCAACAGCTTGATTGTTTTATTTTCTGTCAAGTGGTTTCTGTCCCTGCATGGCAGAAAGCTCACCTGCTCAGCTTGGACCTCCCTCCACAGCCAAAATCTCTCAGATTTAGAGGAGTTTTCTTTCCAAGGGGCTAGGCTCCACAGAAGTTGTCATTTCCAGCTATGGTGCTTTGCCCTGCTTTCCTTACTCTGATTTTAAATGTAATTAATTCTTTTTTTAAAGGCATGAGCATTTATCACACTCCTTTTTCTATCAGTGTTCTAGACAGTTGGACTCAATGATATTAAAGACCTTTTCCAATCTTAATGATTCTATAATTCTATTATGATACTAAAGACCCATTCTAATCTTGATCATTTGATGATTCTATTATATTCTAGATTTAATATTCTATCAGGAACCTCTTTCTAGAAATATGTTTCCAAGCAGGGTTTATGATGTCTCTCCTTAAAGATCTGCTTCACATGCAGAGCAAGAGGATAAAAATAGTGATTCTGATTCATTTCATTATGAAAATAGCGTCAAAGCATCAGGAAATGTAGTGAAATTTGGTGTTAGATGAATGGTGGAAATCTCATGAGTAATAATTCCCACAGAACAGCAGAGATTTCATGACAAAATCAGGTATTCTCATTGCACCACCAAGCTTAAACTTCTAGCTGTGGCTTTAACCTCAGCCTAAACTTAGATTTGGCCAATATATTTATGTTGGGATGGGAGCACCACCCTCTCTCCTCGTGTGTGAGGCTGCCCTGCACAGCTCTGCACCTTGTGCCCCTCTGTGCTGAATTTACCGAACTGAATTTACAGAGTGGGATAAGCCAAGCTCCTGCAGCTCCCATTTCCAGCTGCTCTGGCTGGCAGGGGATTGAAGGGGAAAGCTCCTCTGCAATCCCACTCTGTGCAGTGCTGGGGTGCAGGGCAGCAGCCCTCACTTGTTCTGGACACTCAGGAGCAAACAAAAGCTGCAGTGGGAGCTCTCCAAATATTCAAGTGGGGTTTAGCAGCACAAAGGCTTTGCCAGCTTGGCCTGCACAGAGGAGCTGTGATTGGGCACCTCTGATGAACATTTAACAAAGGGAATCCCATCTCTTTTCTGTCCCATGGAGAAAAGAGGGATTGCAACTCCTTTTTCAGATCACACAGATGCCATTTTCCTGTTTAAATTAATACTGTGCCCTTAATTAAGTCCAGTGACTCCAGAGCTGTGCAAAATTCAGCCAAGCCAACAGCTGAGGTTTCTTAGTCAGAAATGATTTTAAATTAATTAGGAGTTTAATTTTCTTTGTCCCAATCCAAGGTCTGTGCTGTTACAAGATCTCCCACAGACACCCTTATCTCACCCTTATCTGTTGCTTCAAACGATGTGTCTGCAATAATTGAAGGGACTGCATTGAAACAGTTTAAGCCTGAGAAAAGGCTGGATTTTTTAATTAAAGTCCTTAAGGAAGAGAGTTTCCTGCACTCTGCAGGCTGAATACAATGTTTCAGGGGGAAATCAAGTGGAAACCCTCAGGATTCAAGCCCCCAGAAATGTGAAAGTGTAAGAGAGAAACAGAAGCAGATGAGTGGTTTTGTTGGGTGATTCATTGCTGCTTGGCCTATACACTGCAAAGGCCTGTGTGTTTCAAAATTCATTCTGGAGCAGAGATTTCCATTTAAAAAGTAGCCCATCAGCCTTTGATTTCCTGAATAAAGCATTCCTCTTGGGATTATCCATCCATCCATCTGTCTCCCTACTGGGTGGGCCTAGCTGGAGTGAGGGGGAATTTCTGCTCTTAGGGCTCTCTGAATGTGCACCTTCTCCAAACCCATTTTCAAAGCTTGCCACTGCAATTAGTTTCTGTTGTTGTTGTTGTTGTTGTTTTGGGGGGCTTTTTTGTTTGTTTTGTTGGGGGCTTTTTTATGTTTTTTTCTTGCCATGAAAAGGTTTTGCTGGTGAAAAGAGGCTTCCAGGACATGGAGAGTGGCTAATTATCCCCAGACTGGCTACATCCCAGAGCCCAACAGTGCAAATTGCCCTTCTTCCCACAGCCTGGCTGCAGTTCAGGCTCATTAACCTTCCCTACAAGGCTGCTGGGGGGGCCCCTCTTCACCATTCTGTCCTGGGCTTTGAGGGCTTTGGGGAGGAGGGATAACAGCATCTGATAATCAATTCCACTGCTCACAGGATTTAGCTGTGAGCTGCAAGGGCAAGGAACCTCAAGGTGTGAGGAGCCAGTGCCTCTGTGGCAATAATGAAATATTTACAAAGGACACTCGGCTGGCAGAACTCCTGAGGAAAGTTTTAAGCCTAATTTACACTCTGACCCTTCAAAAATTCTGCTTTCTCTTCACAGAAGAGTTTGTCTGTAGTTACTGTCTGATCTACCAGAGGAAAACTGATCAGTTTTACTCATTCTTTTCCACCTCTCTGAAGTTAGGCTTTATAATTCATACTTAGGTTGAAACAAAAGTGATCTGTTTGGGGAGAGT
This sequence comes from Aegithalos caudatus, assembly GCA_013389925.1. Lineage (NCBI taxonomy): Eukaryota > Metazoa > Chordata > Aves > Passeriformes > Aegithalidae > Aegithalos > Aegithalos caudatus. The sequence continues at coordinate 176,508 of WEIU01011702.1, read as the reverse complement.
GCTGAGCACTAAATTCTGTTAGAATTAATGTGAATGGCAGATATGTATTATGTAGATTAATAGATAATGGAATGTATTTTCTATTAGTCCTACAGAAGTTGATGAAAATTTCTTGGGTAGAATTTAGCAACAATAATAAAAATTTGAGCTCTGTATTTGTGAGGTTGAATCCCCCTTTAAAATACACAATTTCTACCAGCTTCCTGAAGAGCTGTACACAGAATATGCTTGTTGGATTTTAAAAAATTGACAGCATTGCAGAAATGTAATATTGGCAGGAGTGTCAGTTCTTCCAAGGCAGGCATGGCTGCAGCAGGGATCTCCTCTCTGGCTGGGCTCTCCCTGTCCCAGCAGGGACAGCAAAGAGAAGAGGATTAGCTGGAAATAGCTTCATCCTGACAAGTGATCTGATCTCTTCTCAAGCCCCCAGTGCTGTATTCAGCTTTGAATTCCCAGAGCTGGTGGTGGTTGGGGCTTTAAATAGGAATGGTGATGGATTCAAGAAATGTGTGACCAGAAAAAAATTTATATGAACCCATCCCTGCTCCACAAATTACCAATAAGATTTCACCTGATTTTCCATTCTAGTCATTGGTTCTTGGTAACAAATTGCTTTTTTTCAAAATAACTTTTGCCTCTGACTATTTGTAGACCTGGGAGGCAGGAAAACCTGGCAGGCTTCACCAAACAGAGTTAGTGAGAGCCTTTGTCCATGGAGACTTTGAATAAAGAATTGGAAAAAGCCCTACAAGTCACCTAAAAGACAGCTGCTCACTTGTCAGAGTGTGACAAACCTGATGGATTTTTAATGCTCTTACTGCACCCGTCACAATTTTATCCACCAAGAGAGTGTGATTTTCTGACTGGTTGGGTACAAGAGAATATAGAACTAACTTTTCAAAGCAGTATTTTGGCTTTTCTCTTCAACCAGTTTGCTCTGACCCCTCTCCATTCCACGTTCCTGCTTTCCTGAGAGAATTGTGGAATCAGGGAGGTTGGAAAAGACCTGCAGGACTGAGTCCAACCCGTGACTGATCCCCACCTTGCACTGAGTGCAACATCCAGTCATTCCTCCCCTCCAGGGAGGGGCACTCCAAACCTCCCTGGCAGTCCCTTCCCATACCTGACCACCCTTTCCATGCAGAAACTCCTCCTGATATCCAACCTAAACCTGCCCTGGTGTGGCTTGAGGCCATTACCTCTTGTCCCGTCACTGGGAGCAGAGCCTGGCCCACACTTGGCTACAGGAGTGACCGGTGGCCTAGGGAGCTGTAGGGAGTGACCAGGTCCCCCCTGAATCTCCTTTTCTCCAGGCTGGACAACCTGGCACAGTGTTCCCAATTCTGGGAATTCCCCTGCTACACCCAGAGAGGTTTCTGGGAGTACAAGAGCAAACAGGCTTGTGTTCAAACCAGGCTCTTGATGTGTTTCCTTCACGTTGTTTTCCACAATGACAAAAGACTCTGAGATCAGGCTAAAAAATGACTCTTATTTAGGGGTGTGTCTCTCTTATGTAGTATTTTACACAGACCAGTTTGATTGGTGAAACAAAGGCAAACCTCTTCAATCATGTTGGTCAAACCAGAGGGACATCAAGAAGTCCCTCCTGTGAGAAGGAATTCATAATATAGGTAACGTTAGAAAAACCTCGTTTATAGAAGTTTCCCGGGAAAAGGATTTCAGAAAACCAAAACACCTCAGGCACGGAAGCAGGGCTACATTTCCTGACGTGCAAACCCCGTTGTTTTGCAGGACGACACGGACAGCATCTGCTGCCAGGAGCAGATAAACCGCTCCATCTACTGGGCCGACGGCTTCGTCTTCGTCTATTCCATCACGGACTACCAGAGCTTCCGCCTGCTGCGGCCGCTGCACCAGCACATCCGCAGGATCCACCCCAACGCCAACATCCCCCTGCTGCTGATGGCCAACAAGGGCGACCTGCTGCGGGCCAGGCAGGTGTCCTCCAAGGAAGGGCTGCAGGCGGCCACGGAGCTGGGGGGCACCTACTGCGAGGTGTCGGCGCGGGAGAACTGCGAGGGCGTGCGCGAGGCCTTCCAGCAGCTGTGCCAGGAGCTCAGCAGGAGCGGCAGCTCCTGCAACGGGGAGAAGAGGAGAGGGCTCCACCTGGTCAGGCCCAAGTCTCCCAACATGCAGGACCTGAAGAGGCGTCTGAAGCAGGCTCTGACTTCCAAAGGCAAATCTGCCACCGCGCTCTGATGCGGCCGCGCGGCGGGATTTGCTCCTCAATTGCGTTGAGGAGCCGTGGATAAGAAGAAAACAAGCTGGGGAGAAGGGAGCATCAGTTCAGCCATCGGGTTGTGTGGGAGGCTCCTTGTTTTGTCTTCACGTCTTTCTCAAAAAGCCCCTGCTCGTTCAGCAAAGGAACTTGCAGAATTTGCTCTCTGGGGCGTGGATTTCGAAACTGTGGTTTAAAAAAAGAGATTGTCCCAAATTGTTTCTTTGTTTTTTTTTCTTTTTTTTCCCCTTGTTTTTTTTTTTTTTTTTGGGTGCAGTCAAATATCTTGGTGTCAAAAAGTGGGTTTTATTAATAAGAATAATGAAATCCTGCTTTTAAGAGATGTGACTTCCCTTGGGAATGGTTGTGTTCCCAAACACAGGCAGTGAACTACAGCAGGACATGAGGAGAGTGAGCTGTACTGAGCAAGAAAAATGGACCAGATCTGCTTCATTGCAAGACTGGAAGATAAATGAATTAATTCATTTAAATGAAGAGCATAAATAGTGAAAAGTATTAATTGAAAGAGAGTTCTGAGCATTGAGGAGAAATTCATCCATATACAAACTTAAGGCTTACAGTGTCTCTTTAAAGGGAGATTTTTTAAAAATCACTTTTTTTTCAGATTATTTTTGTTTAAAAGCACAGTGATTGCTTTGAAAGTGATTATTTGGGCAAAATACAAACTTGTGACAGCATTTTCTAGTCAGTTTCTCCATGGCATTTCTCATTTTTTTTTCTGAAGGTTTCTTACATGGCAAAAGGGAAAAATAGATCAGTGGTTTAAAACCTGCCAAAAAATGGACTGCACTGATCAAGAGAAAGGAGATCACCTAAAACTCTTAATTTTTATGTTTTCCAAACTAGTTAAACTTCAAGTTCAAAATGCTTTTAAAGAAAGAAAGCCTTAACACAAAACATACTTACATCCCTAGTTTGTCTGGAGGTTTTTTAAGAAGAAAATGTTTTATGATGCCTGAAATTTTTGGCTTTGAGAATTCATTATTTTGTTGTTTGAGTTAAACCCAGGCTTCCCTGAACTGCTCCCAGAGCATCCCAGCCTGTCAGGACATATCCCAGTGGCAGCATCTGGTTGTGCCTCAGCACGTCCAAGGATTTGGGGCTGTATCCCACAAACTGATTTATGGGACAAATAACAAGAGCCCAGAGCTCCCAGCACTCTGTTCCCAGTGAGAGTGGGGAGGAATGGGCTTGGACCATGGAAAATTCGTGATGCACCAACCTCTTCTTCAAACAGAGCAATTCAAGGACCATGAAATGAAGTCAAGCTCAGTGATTTATACTCAGGGACACTGGAGGGAAACCCGAGTTTGATGGATATGGAAAAACACTCCCAGCTGCAGTTTCATCTGGCAAGACTGAGCTAAATCAACCTTTTCCTCATTAGCAAAAATGGAAATGGAGTCTGATGAGTATTTGTATAGCTCAGGGCTTTAAAATGTACTTTGTATTTTTCATTTCCCTATTTTAGACAGCTCTAGCCATGATTTTATCACTTGGATTTGCCTTATCTCCAGCTCACTTTCTGTTTTATTTATTGTTTTCCACAGCTGCTCATCTGAGAATGTCTTGTGTTCTGATTACTTTAAGAGTCCTTCATCCCCACAAATGACCTGCACCAGTTTTTAATTTCAGTTTCAAGTGGTAGTAGGAGGGGGAAAGTTGGATCATCCAAAAAGGGACTCAAGTTATATCAGGGAATTTTTACTTTGGCTTGTGCTTAATTAACAATTTGGTGTTTGAGTGGTGTCAATAATTATCCCAGGCACTTTGGTATTTATGGCACGAAATTTCAGTGTTTTAAATTAATAATAGCACAGCTCAAATATTGAATGTGAAGATTCAATAGCTCAAATATTGAGTCTAGAGATTCAATGGCTCAAATATTGAGTCTAAAGATTCAGTAACATGAAATAGAGCAGTTTGCAAGACACACAGAAACTGAATTATTTTTGTGTTGGAAATTGATCACCAATTTTGAATAGCAATTAACAATTTTGCCACTCCAGTACTGTATAACAAGGGCTAAATTTGCTGCAGACAATTTGCTGACATTAGTTTTCATGAAAACCTAAGAGAATTTGTGCTCCAGTTTGGCAGATTTGTTTGCAACTTCCTTCAGCTCAAACCCTTTCTGATTTGAGAAGAAATGTCACCAAAATTCAAACCTGTCAGTGTTTTAGTTTTGTTAGTGATTAATAAAAACATGCAAAGTCTTCCTTCCCTGAGTAGTGAATAAAATGGCTCTTTTATGTGTCACATATTTAAATATTCCTTGTTTACACTAAAATCTATTTTTTCCTCTTCTTACAACCTAAGACACCCTGCTTTGGAAATATTCCTTAGGCAAATAAGTATTCCCACATTCCTGTGGGGGAAAAAGAATCTACATTTTGGCTAAAGCCAAAAAAGACTGAAACATTTAAGTCTTCTCTTAGGTACTAACATGTGGCAAACATTTATTCTGCTACAGAAACTTTAGTATTTTCTTTGTTCAGTGACCAGGAGTACATATACTGGTTTTGAGCCAGGAGTGAGCTTCTAGAGAAGGCAATAAAGCTCAGTATTTTTATTTGGGGTGCAGCAGTTGAGCCCCAGGACACCTCCCTCTGTCCCAGAGGCAAGGCTGAGTGGCAGCACAAAAAGCAGGGAGAAAAGAATGCTATAGAATTAAGTGCCTAAAAATAATCCTGTTCGAGATCAAAGTTTAGTCATGTAGAACCTGATCCTGAATTAGAAACTTCAGGCTGCCAGGGGAAAACATGTATTCTACTGAAGGTTTAAAATTAACCCTTTAGAGAGAAAAATGCTGCCATAAAGTCAAGAGGGGAGAGGAAGAACAAAGATTTGAGAGTGTGGGGTGATTTTTGGATATCAAAGAAAATTCTCCTCTCAGTTCTATTGATTTAGTCCAGGTTAACTCTGCTGGAATCAATACCAACAGCAGTGAACTGTAGAATGCCTTCTTTTAAAATTTTTTTTCTCATCCCTCATCATTCTCCTGAGCATTTTAAATCTTTGTGCACCATCTGGTTTTCAAGATGGTTTTACAGCTGGGTTTACTTGGGCACAAAGCAGTTGAGCGATTTGCCCCAAGGTTACACAGCTGAGCAAGTACTTGAGAGCAACTCCAACCCTGTGTCCTTTGTAATTAATTCCCAACTCCCTACAACAACTCCAGACTGTACACCTCCCTCAAGGTGTGCAGAAAGGTGTATTGCACTGGAATGTAATTAAAAGTTGGGGAAAGTCTCTTAAATTTCAGTTCTGTTAGGGACTGAGCAAAGTCTCAGTGACAGGCTGGCACCTCACAATTACAGCAACACCAAGACAGGCTTGCGAGTCACTGAAGAGATTTGTTAATGATAATTTCTGTCTTCTGTCAGCTGCATTTCTCACACATGTCCAGTGGTTCCCCATGGAAATGCAGTGTGATCTGGGAGAAGGGAAAATCAGGTTCTATTTTTAACTTTTCCTGTGGCTTGCTTGATGATCTTGGCCAGATCTCTTAGTCTGAATTACTCTGCCCATAGGTCACAGATACCTGTCACACATTTCATCATCCACAGGAGAGAATCACTAAGGAGAAATAAAGGAATTGCCCCCATTTGCATAGGGATGGCTGAAATATTTACATCCCAACTCACATCTTGCTTCTGCATTCCTTTAAAACTCTGCTGTTGTTTGGATCCCACATTTACACCTGGAGCAGATGATAAAACCAGCAAATTCAGATCCTGATTTCAGGGAACAGCTCAGACAGAAATGTTTGTATCCAGGGCACCTGGCTGCTCCCAGGATTTGTGTCAGGTGTACAAATGAAGAAGAAGGAATAATTTTTTCAGACTTCAAAAGAAACTTGTTCTGTACCAGAAAACAGTTGTCTAATTGTTTTCCAAGGCAACCTGGGTGGCTGCCAGGTGATTGTTACTGCTGGATTTCCCTCTGCCCACTGGCAAAGTAGATTTGGGGTCAAAATCCCACTGCTGCATTTGCAGAGCCAGCACACGGCCCTGAGGCAGCAGAACACAATGAAATACTTGCTAATGTTTCATGTTCATGGATTCCCAGAGCTCTTCTGAGCTGTGCCTGTCTCCTCTGGGGCTCACACAGGAAAACCACAGAATTAAAGTTAAAAAAGATCTCCGGCTTCACTTTAAAAGCTCAAAAGCAGGGACAATGGGGTAGAGAAGATGATCCAATCTCTCACTAATGGAGACAAAGCAGGACTCTTCCTTTGATAATTTCTCACTGGCTCTGCCCTCCTTGCCCCTTTCCATTCATGCCTTTGTTCTCATTTAACTTAGCAAGCAAAAACTTCTGCAATTCTTCTTCCTTTGGCTTAGAAACATACTTTTACTGGCTAGTTTAAAATTTATTCCCAAATATTTGAACTCCAAACACAGTTTATAGCAAAAGAAGAGTGTCTACTTAGTCTTTTGACCTTATTTACCTAAAGCATTTTAAAGCACAGCTACAACACTGTGCTTTGAATTCCTGCCACTTCTTCCCAAGAGCTCTCACTGGCTTAGCCCAATATTTCCTCCCCTTGTTTTGTACTTACAACGTTGAGTTTATTAATGTTGCAGAGTCATTGCTTACTTAAACCTGTTTAGTTCTTAAATTTTGCTGCTCTCCTCTGAAATCCCTTTGGTTTAATCAGATTCTCTTCTCTAAGCAGCTGTGCAAGTGGAAAAGGAGCTCAGAACAGCTGGTGATTTTCTGCTCTGTCAGATTTTAGCCTATTATTGAAGATTTTGGAATAAACAGGAGCATGGAAAATGATGCAGCAAACCCACTTCTCGTCTCCCTTCATCTGTAGCTGGTGCCATAATTTTATCTGTCATGAAGTGGACAAAGTTCATCCTAAATGATAATGTTTTTTCCTACAGATGGAAAAACACCAAATATGAAGCAGAGAGCTGAGCTGATAGACTGTAAACCCTGGGATCCAATCCATTCAGGAGCTGTCACACCAATCTTCTCTTCTTTAGAAGATACATTTTTTACATTTTCCCTCTTATCCAAAAGGGTTTCCAGACAGAGCCTCTGCATCTCATCACCCAGACACTTCCCATCCCCTCCAGCAGGTCAGGGGAAGCTGCACATTTTCCAAGGATGATGGGTGAAACTATGCATGTCCGTGCTGTTATGAGGGATGATTGTGGAGACTGTTCCTAAGGACGTTTTTCTTCTCTCTGGGCAGTAATGCAGAACACTCACAATCAGTAACTGCTCATTTGGAAAAGATATCTGGGGGGGTTTTGCTGAATCTGGAGACACTCTGTACCTTCTCTGCTGGTTAGAAAGCTCACCAGATAAGCAGAGGTTGTGTTTTTTCTGAGGTTGCCTTTGAACTCTCACAGAGAGAGTTGAATTATTTCACTTTTGATTGTGATCCAGGTTTTTAGATGCTTGCAGAGGCCACCACTCTTCACTGTTCTGCATTGTATTTCACTTCAAAACCCAACATTTTCCTATGCCATGATGAAAAAGCTAATTTGGAACATCACATTAATAATGTAACAGCCTATTCTCTTGACTCCCTGTTTTTGATGAAGGTTGTGGCTTTGCATTTGTTAGGGACCTGAACTCAAACTCATGCTCTGTCAGCAAAGGTGTTTGACCAGGTTGCCCAGAGAAGCTGTGGCTGCTCCTGCATCCCTGGAAGTGTCCTGGACAGGGCTTGGAGCAACCTGGGACAGTGGGAGCAGTCCCTGCCCAGGGACTGGATGGGATTTAAGGTCCCTTCCAACCCAAAGCATTCCATGACTCTGTGGTTTTGAATGAACAAGACTTCATTCTTCACCCAGCAGAACAAGGCACACCCCAGCAGTTCTGTGACTGTCAGTAAAGTGCAGTGGGATCAGGGAATAAAAGAGGAATCCAATGTTTAAATTACTCTCCTGTCTGCCTTTGATTTTCCATGAGGGAGACTGCCCCTCCCTTGAACTCTGGGCAGGGTGATAGGCTTGTGATACTGCTTGATAGAGAGGAAATGACAGCCTGTGCTCCAATCCCTCCATCTGGGAATGGTGGCAGAGGTCAACATCTGTAGGAACCTCCTAAATGCCCCAAAAAAGGTTACTAGGAGCTATCAGCTCCAATCCCTCCATCTGGGAATGGTGGCAGAGGTCAACATCTGTAGGAACCTCCCAAATGCCCAAAAAAAGGTTACTGGGAGCTATCAGCTCTCTGAGGCTGAACCAAAGTGTTGTTTCTGTGACCTCTACATCTGGAGATGCTTTGCTGAAAAGGAAACCCAGAATCCAGGCCTGGGCAAGCCATTGGTGTTTCCCATCCACATCCATTTGGAGCAGTGGTGAAAACCCCACGTCCTCATCACCCTCCAGCCCACGTGGTGCCATCAGGCCAATGTCAAAGTCCCGTCTGCTCCTGGAGGACTACCATGGTGCTGCTGTTCCCAGTGCAAACACTGGGAATGGAGGGTTGGAGTTGCCATTCTCCTCCACCCTTTTAGCTGCCAAGACCACCTATGGAGTGCAGAACCCGAGAGTTAGCACCAGATACCAAATATATCTGACAAGTGTTCATCAGTCTGTGCTGGAGAGCAGGAGCTGGCTCTCAGGAGAGCCCTGATCTGCCAAAAGAACAGCTCTTAAAGGCCAGAATACATATTTGTGTCAGGCCTGTGAAATGATACATTTTATATGTAAATACTGCTCTGTGGGAGTTATTTATTAGGCAGCTTTAAAGAAAGCAAGAAGTTTTGTTTCTAAATCCTGAGTGCTCATCATTGAAAGTCCTCATTTTATCTATTTTTGTAGCTTTAAATTTAGCCATTTGCACTTCTGAACCTCAAGCCGTGGAATGAAGTGAAACACATGGAGCCAGGGGTTCATCTCTTCATACATTTGGAAATGCACATTTTCCCCACACTGCAAATACACCTCAGCCTGGAAGAAGAAAAATCTTGAGTAGGGCTGAGAGATTGTGTTCAGTTTGCAAAGTCCAGACGCTTCTGAATCCCAGTGCTCCTGGGAAGAGCCACTGGTAAGACAAGAACAGACATCTAAAAACATCAATGCTCATCACACAAGGTTTGCAAAGAGTTTGAAAGCCAGGATGAGGGGAAAGGCTGTCAAAGGGTTAAATGCTTCCTGCTTTTTATCTAGAATCACGTAATGTGGAATGAATGTTTCAGCTCAAACTGTTTCCTCACTCTGACAGTTTCATGGTGTGAGGTCAAAGTGTGGGAGAGATGGGGAGAGGAGAGGGGGAGCATGGAGTGGTGAGCTGCTAAATCCAGAGAGACACATCCAGAGAAATAAAGAAGATGGATACTCCAGCAGGCTCAGGCCAGCAGGGATAGCTGTGGTGGAGCCATGGGCAAACGTGTGGGACTTGAAGGATTTCCTGCCCTGGGCTCCCTTGTCCCCTGTGCTCCCGCTCGGCTCCAGGCACGGTTCCCACGCCACGTCGCAAACGCTCCTCGGGTTTCTCACAGCTGCTGTGCCCGGACACAAAGTGCAGCTCTGCTCCCTCCTGCACCCTGCACATGCAGGAGATGGGATTCCTCTGGGGGAACTGCTGGCTGTATTTATTTTCCCTTCCTGTGTGGATCTTTTCCTGTGCAACCAGGTCTGTTCCGTGCACCAAAGCGCTCCACCCGGTGCAGAAAACTTCAATTTAAAGAAGATTTCAAATTCATTTGATTTTTTCTACCAACCACCACTTCTTACACCAAGAGTGGCCTGGTTTGATTCCACTTGCAGGCCCTCCTACAAGTACAAAACCCTCAATCATGGCTGTCCCCATGTCAAAATACATTTCTACAGATCAATGCACCACTTTTGTCTTTTTCCTTGTAGTTTTCACCTACTCTGCCAGGGACAAAAGTTTTCATTTGGGGAATTACTGAACTTTTTTCCCATCAACATAAACTTTTAATCACTGATACAAGGATTGAGAGAAAAAGAAAACATAAACAATTACACAAACAATTAAATGCATTACATGCCCTTTCTCTTAAGCCAAGCACAACAGCCTCGACCTCCCTGTTTTCACCCTGGGTTACTCAGCCCACCCCAAACCCTTGTTTTTCTTCCTTAAACACATCTGAGCAAGGGCACCACGTGCTCCTTCGTGGGGCTGATGTTTTGGCATGTGATGGGGTGTGACAGGAACACATCTCCCCCAGGGGTCACCTCTGCAGCCCCTGGCTGCTTGCACATCAGTGCAGTGACCCCACAATTTGTGCCCAATGCACTCCTCCCAAGGAGCAAAGATAAGGACATCCCCCTCCCCAGCCCATGGCAGGAACACAGAGACATTTATTTGGTAGGTCAGCCTATGGCTGAGAATAGTAAATTCTGCATCTTCCCACCAAATGATAACAAATGTCTGAAGGGAATCAGCTGACAAATCCTCTTGCTCAACACCACTCGTCCCTAAGCTGCATGAAAAAAACAAACTCCTTTCATGGCAGGAAATCCTCAGGCCAGTTTGTCACCAGGATTCAGATTTAAATAACAGAGCTGCTAACAGTGGATTTTGAGTGGTGAATGATACAGCCAGAAAAGCTGGACAGTGAGCATTTCTGCAGGCTGAGAGGAACAAATCCTATTTTTAAGATAGATGTGGGTTCTAATGCTTTAAGGATAAAGATGTGGGCTAAAGATGCAAGAGGATTCTAGAACTCGTTTTAGGAGTGATTTAGGAAGAGGTCAAACTCCTGCCCACAGCTCCAAACATTCTATTTCTAAAATGGGCCACATAAAAATTCCCTAGGCCAGACCCACCAGTTTTCAGCATCCAGCTTCAGCCTTCGAACAGAACAGAAAGATCCTAATTTAAGTCTCTTTTTTAGTGCTTCTCTGTGTATTTTGGAATGCCCTTTATGGGACACTAGCAGTTTCTCTGATCCCAGATCTTCACATCCCTGTCTGTTGGGCATGTTTTCCTCCTGGTGCAGTGTAATCCAAGGGGCCAGGAGCACTGCAGAGTGGTTGTCCCAGACCTGTGCTTCAGTTCCAGGGAAATTAAAATGATTTTTCCTTCCTTTGCAAAGTGTTTTGAGATCTATTGAACAAAACCCCTGTGTGCAAGCCAGGTGTCAGAGTGTTTTCAATATTCAATTGCTGCTCCCTTGTGCAGGAGAAGAGCTGATGGTTTGTTATTAATAGAGCAGGAAGTGGGGATTAAACTTTGCTCTCTAATTACAAACAAAAGCTACGAGAGCTCTGTAGCTTCTGGATAAACCTAGGAATGAGCAACTGTTTCTAAGGCAAGCGACTCCCAGAAGTAGAAACCCAGATTGATGTCTCGCAGGGAGCTGAATTAAAACAAGGTCAGGTTGGCAGGCTGCCTCCTCTTCACCTTGTGAATGTTCTCTGAGGGAGGGATCTGGAATATAACTGCTCTGACACAGGGTTTCCTCTTGCAAATGCTCTCTGCAGCCTGAGATTTTTTTTTTTTTAATATGTGCCTAAGCCACATTTTTGAGTGGTGTAAATTGCCATAGCACCATGAGAGTTTTAGGGATTAAAACAAACAAACAAACAAACAAAACAGCTGTCAGCTTTTGTTAGCTGAGGGTCTAACCCAGACTGAAAATCATTCCTAGCAAAAGGATCCCCTCTGAGGCTGGGGAGGCACTTCCACATCTGCAGATGAAGCAGGGCACTCATCTCCCACAGCCCAGGGTACATCTGCAATTGCAGGGAGTCTCGTGCAGGGTAACCTTGGAATCTGCTGGGTGTCTCCATGAAATCACACGGAAAAAGTTTCAGAGCTGTGTAAACAAAACTCTGCCTGCTTAGTGGCCTCTCTGCTTTGCTTTAAACTCCTCGTGCATATTTTGCATTCACTTTCCAGGAATAGCCCAGTGAGATTCACCCTGGCCCAAGAATTCCTGGCCACTGGGATTGATGTCTTTGGGATATCCAATTCCCTTTTGTGCAGTGCCAGAGGGCTACAAAGGGTGTGGGAGCACTGATCCACCTGTGAGCCACGGGACTATCACATAACAAATCTGATACTGCAGCAACAGCCAGATGGATTATTTATAGGTGCATATAGGTTCTATATGGTACAGAAGGTGCTGCTGGTACATCCAGGGAGTGCAGCCACGCCAGGCCCAGCCCTGCAGGCAGCAGAGCTCCGTTAGCAGAAAGCTGCACAGTAATTAACAATCCCGGCTGCAAAAGGCAGCCCTGTGCTAACACAGCCCTGCTGCTCCCAGTTTGGGAGCTGGTTTGGTCAGGATTCCCTGGGGACTCGCTGCCCCACGCTCCATTGTGTGCTGTGGCCGTGCCCTTGGAGCTGCACAGCTGGGAATTTGTTCTGGAAAGGCTGCACAATCACCCGCCCGCCGCAGCAACAATGCAATGGGATTTTTCTCTAAGTGCTCGTAATTAATAAAACACAACCCATGTAATCATCCAGCCCTGCTCAACATCAATGGAAAAATACACAGACAAAGAATTACCTCCCCGCTGCTTTTGAATGGCACGATAAAGTAAATAATCTGACCACAAGAATTCAGGGAGCCAAACAAAGCCTGAATCCAGCAGCAGCAGCATCTCCCTGCCTTTAAAGCTCAAGCAGTGTTTCAAAGATGCTCTCTGCTATGAGCAGCTTTCCAAGTGCTGCACACTTGCTGTGCCATGAATTGGAGACGTGGAAGTGCCCTGGGAACATCCCAGCTCACCAAACATCTTCATTTATTCCAGCATCAGTGATGGCAGGAGCTGTGCCTGCCCAGAACCCCGGGTCTCAGAAAGAGCTCTCACATAAAAATAAACAGGACTCTCTTGGGCTGTTACTTAGCAGGGCATAAAAGCAACTGAGGAGATACTGATGAAACTGGTAATGGAAAATTTGGGTCATACTATTTAAATTCAGTTTTCTGGTTATGTTCCTTCTTTGGTGTGTCTCCCTCCCTCTGCTGTTTCTGATGCTGAAGGCAGCTACATAAGCACCGAGATCTGTGAGAGCTCTTCACACCAAATTTACCTCTCAATGTTGCAGTGAGTCCAGATACTCCAAAAAGAGATCATCACTACCTGTGAGGAAAAGAGCAGGAAATAAAATGAATTACAAGGAGTCACTTGGCCCAGTCCATTATATGAGCTTCATGACATCCAAAAATATTGAAAACATAAATTTATTACCATCATGTTTCAAGCAATTATAAAGAAGAAAAAAAAAAAGAAAGAAAAATAACCTCGCCATTGTCAACCTGTTTTTCTATTAGTACTTCTGTGTGCATGAGATTTTTCACTTGATTTCAGTGGATCAGCCTCTTGAATAAATTTTTGCCTTGAAATTTCACCCTCTTTTAAGAAAGATAATTTAACATGAATTCTAAGAAGGAGAAAAAGGGAGCTTGAACATTGGTGTACAATGCAGCTGGTGCTACAGCTGCAGTTCTCAGATCACTGATGGTTTACAAGGGCAAGAGAAAAGACCTGCAGCTGCCCTGCAGAGCCACACTGTGTTTTTCAATCTTTCTGCTGAAAATGCTGGGCAGGTGCATGGCAGTCCTTTCTTTCTGGATTAAAGCCCTCTATAGCCCCAAGAATCTGAGAATTGGGATCTAGGCTAGATTAGGCTTTAAAGGAAGGATAACAGCAAATTAGGTTTGCATTATAGTAACTTATACTATAATTGCAAGTCAATTATACTATGTTTTTATTCTTGGTTCTTTGTTTGTACCTCATCTCTGTAACATCCTCCCTCCATTTTCCATGCAGGCTTTTCTGTGTCACTGAACACTCAGGTTTATGTTGTGTCACTTGTGAGGGACAGAAGGGCTGTGTGGAGGGGGGTTCTTTATACCAGAATTTAGGGCCAGCATTTTTCCACTACCAAAGTCCCAAACTATGTGCTTTGACTGCTCTCACTCAGGCATCCAAACAAGCATCTGGGGATGGAATGGAAGGGAATGGCAGTGCACCAGATGTCCATGGCTGTGTAATTGATCCATGTGGACATCAGGGCAGAATTTGGCAAAATATCAGCTGGGACATCATAGTTAAACCACAGAAAACAAGGCTTGCTGTTAGAATTTTGCTGTAGATAGAAAACTATTTTAAAAAAAATGATAACAGAATGGACCAAAAAGGACTGGATTGGTATAGGTCAGTTACACAGATTGCTGAAGGATCAGACTTGCAACCAATCTTGTAAAATGTTTTTCTGCAGGACCCTGGCATGGACTGTCAGAACACGTGAGTAAAAATCGCTGGTGCTGTAAAGCTGGGAGGCACCATGAATACACAGTGCCCTACAGGAAGAATGGCATTCCTCTGGGGAATTGGATCATGGTAATGGGATGCAAGAACAAATACCTTGGGACAGAGAGCAAGAATTTCTCCTCTAATCAGTCAGGAGCAACACAGGAAGAGAAAGGCCAGAGTGTATTACAGCACATGTATGGATGTCATTGTGCTGCAGCTCTGAAAGAGGAAATGGGATCTGAGGGCAGGATAATTACAGCAGAGCTGGAGGTGGGAGTGGCACTTATGGGGCTGCCTGAGACCTTCCCTGGCCCTGCCCCAGCCCTGGCCATCCATACTCGGTGTAGGACAAGAGTAACTGGGGGCAGGAAGCCTCTGCCACCACGAGAGGCTGAAGCCATGATTGTATTTTTTATCTGTGACCTCCAAAGAGCCTGGAGTGGGTACAAATGTGGGTTCATGTCCATGTGAGATAGCACATGGAGACAGGAGCTCAGGTGGGATTGGATGTTTGGGGGTAGAGCCCCAGTGCAACCTCCACCTGCTTGTTCTGCCCCACAGGCTGCTCCTCTCCCTCCTGCTGGCACCAACAGCCTGCAGCCACCTGGCCAGGGAGGCAGAAAACAGATCCACCCAAAGAACAATACAGCAGCAACACAAAGGTCGTTTTTCTAGATCCAGACTCCACACAGTCAAGCAGCCTGGGCTTCTTGGAAATCTGAGACTGGCTCGGTGGTGATTTGGGAACCTTGGCCAAGTCACAGTTCCATTGTAGAGAGGCCTTCCCAAAGGTGCCCTCTTTGGGATGTGCAATGTAGGGGTGTGGAATGTACACCCAGAAGAAACAAAGCTGCTTGCTGCACACCCCTTGGAGTGTTGATGACAAATTTGTTAGCTAATGAACAACATTGAGCAGGAATTACTGAGGAAAGCAGCCATGGATGCCCAGTGGTGTGGGAATTAGAGGCTGGCTCCATCCAGGGCAGCAGGTGAAGTCCCAAGAAGCAGGGCCATGGTTTGGGTGCTTGTCACAAGCGCTGGGGCCCCAGTGACTGCAAACCTGCGATGACACCTACTGGTAACCAGAGATGTTCCTGCACCCCGACTGAGCCTGCGTGCTTCCAGACTGATTTATGTCTTATCCCGGCTTTCCAGCACCGAGGTTCCCCACAGCGGTGCTGTACATCCTGCTGCAGGGAGCTGGGCTCTGCTCAGCCACATTTTCAAACCACGCATTTTCAGTTTCTGTCTCCTGGTCTGAGCTGAAAAATCCCTGTTGGAGTTGTCAGAGTGTGCCCGGTGTGGGCACTGGGAGCCCAGTGCTCCTCTCCATCAGCCCAGTCAGGTGTGGATGGCATGGACATCTCCTGGACCACTCCTCTGTTTCCATACTAATGGTTCTGTTATCCTGTGGGCCAGGAATTATCCATAAACTTCCTCCTCAGCACACCCTGAAAGCTTTGGAAGGTGACTCTCTGTATCTGCAGCTGTAACAGGTAACACCCAGATCACCCCTGAACTGGTGACATGAAGCAAGCACCAGTTCCAATAAAATACTCCTCATGCAGACAGCAGTGGAAAACAAGGGTGCTTGATCTCACACTGGAAAGTCTCAGAGCCAGTGATCATATTCCCCTCAAAACTCTCCTTTCCTCCACCTTAAGATGAAGATTTTGAGCAAATCTCTGGAGGGCTGGTGGTGCACTGAGCACTTCAGCAGGCAGGAGATGTGGCCAGACTGTGCAAAGTCTCAGTCCTCAGCTCAGATTCAGCACTGGGCTTGTTCATTTTGAAGATATAATGTGGAAAAAAGGGAGTGGGGAGGGAGGAGGGAGGAACCATCTCCTTGGAGGCTGGGTGGGTTTTAACCTGCACCCTGTCAGTCTGCTGGAACACTGCCAGAATGATTTCTGCTTGGACAAGCTGCCATAAATTACAGGAGAAATCCAAGCAAAGTAATTAGACTCAGGAATCCCAGTTGAGTGTTCTGCACTGAATTCCTCAGATTTGTCCCAAATTTTAAAGTGTCTCCTTTGTCTTTTTCTAACATATTTCTGGGTGACACTACAACCATGCACAAATAATGAAAGTTCCCTAAATTATTTCCAGGACAAATTATTCATTTGCATTAAAGGAAATCCAGGGTGAGAACGTTCTGTATTTGTTAATAGGTGAAGAGTTGGACAGAGGGATTATCTGCTGGCACCCCTGAAGAGCACACAGCCCAGATTAATGGCAGTACCTCTGGATCCCTCCAGAGCACACATAAATATGTCTGAGGGCCAGTTTTCCAACTTCTCTCTACAGCTGGGAGAAGTGAGCAGTTGAAGGGCACACTTTGTCTTATCCTGGACATCTGGAAATATCTCTGCCAGGGTGAGATGAATTGTGCCTCAGAGAGGAACCTATTTTTCCCTTATTTGGACACACCGTATACATCAACCTTACACAATAGATATAAAACCTTGTCTAAAAGATCCTGTAAGGAGAGTCTGGACAACTCTCTGGTGTGGTAAATGTTTAGTGTGGAGAGACAAGCTCTGGCCTCATGTTACAAGAGAGATTTTCTTGCCTCAGCTTTTGCTGTACATTGCATGAACTTCTACTGCAAAGACCAGAAGAGAGGCCCTGATAGTTCCTTTTATGAAGAGATTACAATTTTTTAAATTAGATTTTCAGCTGAAATAGGTTTGATATGATCTCATTAGCCCACATTTTTTAATGCTTACCATTACCTCTTTGAAAAATTCAAGTGGGACAAACAACACCCACAAGAACTGGGCACCCAAGGCTCGTGGTTCTTCCTGGCACAAAACCTCTGAGCCAAGGCTGTACCAAGGAGCTGTCACAGGTGAGGGGCACAACTGCATCATATTTGTCTTGTTTTTCTATCAAATCTCCCCATGGTTCAGGGTTTCTCTTGTTTGAGACACCAGAAGCAAAATGAGCTGGAAGAGAAATTTCCTACAGCAGTTCCCAGGAGCTTTTCCTTGCATTAAATGTTTCTGGGAACTGTGTAACTACAGCCACTGAGGGGCAACTCCTGCCCAGCACAGAAAACCATCACAAGGCTGCAGAGCAGCTTTTGGGCTCTTAATTTGGGCATAAGGAGCATTTTGCTCATCCCAAACTTTCCGTGCTAAAATAACATGTAGAACACACTCTCTTCTTATGTGCCTCCAGGAAACAATTCAGCTTCCAAACAGGCTGGTTTGCCATGGCTGTAACAGAAAGAGCTAATACAGTATTTACTTAATCTGGCAATTTTTGAAATCTTCCTTTAATTAGAACTAGATACAGTTTGTTCCTGAAATTCATTTATTTATACTACCCGGCGTCCCCACTGATAGAATCAAATGAAAACTCTGCCTGCAAATATGTTTTTCCTCCTGCATTTAGAGCTCATGGCATTCCACAACACTTTGAGGCCAAAGTCTGCGACTTAAGAGAACCAATTCTTTGGCAGGAGTCAGTCCTTGTGAAACTATTTTTGGCCCAGAACAGCAAGGCTCATGTAGCTCCCCACAGTTCCCTATCACTAAAATACCACAGGCTGTTGTGGAATGGAAAGGAGTCATGGGGCTAAGCTAATGTCCTTTGGATCACTGGAAATCCAAGAGGCTGATCCAGTTTAAGATTCTGTTGCATAAAAAGATGGATTTCCTTTCCCCCCACATCACACCATCATTAATACTTGTCCAGCCAGGTGTTTCTCTGTGGATCAAGTCCTGGAGCACCCATTTCTGTGGATGTCTGGGATAACCAAGAGATGGGAATCTCCTGAATTTATTTCATGAGTCTCTCACACACACACACGGTCTGCAGGGGAAATCAGGGTAGGTTTTATTGCATAATTCCCTGGAATGTGACAGAGACCTCCAAAGGAACTCTGAAAAGTCTGCTCAGAGGCAGTACTCAGAGCATCCTGAGCCACACTGTGACAGCAAACCAGGAAAGGTGGGAATTGACTCTGGAGAACCTGAGACTGCTTGGCAAAGGCCAGTGCCTCACACAGAGCCCCCAAGCCTTCCCAGGAATTTTCTCCCCCTCAAGCCCCAATCCTGAGCATTCTCCTTGTGCTGTGGGCAGAGGGGTGCTGTCCCTGCATGCTGCCACAGACAGGGATATAGTTCCTGGACTTTCTCAGGGCACAAGGCTTGCCACAGAGAAATTAACATGCAAAAGACTCTTTTCCTCCCCCTTTGGAATTATTTCCACCTCTGCAAATGAAAGGGGAAACAAATGAAATTTCACCCACAGAGCCTCGTAACATTTTACAGCGTTTTAGCAGTGAAAGTAGCAACAGAAAAATTGGGAAAACAGAACCCAAGCTGCTGGATGCCTGTATGCAATTAATCCCTTTTCATTTGCTACTTCAGATTTTATTAATATAACAGAGGGGAAAAAATGGAGCAGGGCTGAATCAAACACTTCACACCAAGAAAGAGTCAGGATTTCTTTTCTAAAATCTTGTTATTTTCTAGCATACAATGGAAACCAAATGTCTCCATCAGGATTAGGCCATAAGCCACCCACAAAAACCAAGCATTGCCAAATATAAACTGTCCCAATTCTGTTTTTTTCTTGTCAGCAAACAAAACACCATCAGCTTGTTTACACAGAGCAGTAACCAGCTTTGCAATTAAGTGAGGCAAAAATTCAACAGCTGATTTGCATGATTTTCCATGCAAATGGAGCATTTATCAAGGCAGCAGAAAGGTGGGAATGGCCAGTCCTCTCACCAGGTTAAATTGCACGGCTTGAGATCTGTAAAGAGAACCACAATAAAAGAGCAAGGCAGGCTGAAAGGCCAGGCATTCCCATTTTCCTCAGGGAAGTTATTAGCATGAATTAGGAGCTGTTAGTCACTGCACAGTGTGGGTGCAGCACACAGGCAGTGACCAACATCGCTTTCAGGTGAGCTTTTCTAAACCCATAAATACATTTATTTAAAAGGTGACTCCTTCCCCAACACAGAACTCCATGGAATCGACCCTGCTGCACCCCTGGCCAAGACCCAGTGGCTTCTCCTCTTTTTAAGCTGCTGAAGGAGCTTAATTCTGTCTCAGACTGCATCAAACACAGGGGTGTTCTTCATGTAGCAGGGAATGGTGGTTAAAATCCTAGAAAATTGCTATAAAAACCCATTTGACACCAAGACAACTGGATACTCCATCAAGGGTAGAGCAGCCAACAAGGGAAATGACAGCTCACGGTTGGAGCCTCTTTGTTTTTGAACATTTCCAAACATGAGGTTTTAGGATTTAGTTTAATCTGCAGGCTGAGATCTGAGCACAGTTTCCATTTGCATTTGCACTTTTTACAGAGTTTTACATTCAGGTTAAATGCTGGATTAGAAGTGTTTTAATTGTTTCCAGCCATCTTGTCAGAAAACCTCAGTTCTGGGTATTTTGTGTATTTTTATTTAAGACCACGACACAGAGGAAGGCTTTGTGGATCAGCATATCAAGGGCTCATTGCTATTGTTTGGAGAGATGCTTGTTCACCCAATTAAAAATAACCCAACATTCAGTAAATCAACAAGATGTGAAGAACATTTCAGTTTCAAAAGATGAGCTCATGTAACCTTAACTTCTCTGTCTGTTATTTACAGTGGGTAGGCAGAATTCTCGCAGTTGTGCTTTTCAACAACCTCCATATATTTAGTCAGAAATCTCTGTTTCTGGAAGCTTTCTGTGTTGTCATGGAAATTATCACCACGTCCCTAAGACTAGGATAGCAATTTTATGACAAATTACAGGAGATAGAGAAGGAGAATATTTTGGCATAAGACAATACACAGAAGGAAAAGAAATCACACAATGTTTTTGGACCCTAAAAAAGCATCCAATTTAAGATGACTCTCTACTCTCTGCCCATGCTTTATAACCAGTCAAATACAAAGCCTACCAATCTGCAGGAGGTATTGTTTTGCAGAATTCAATGCAATCCCTTTATATCATCCAGGGAAGATTGGCCAGGACATCTCAGGCTGTTTCCAACCTTTACTCCCAAGCATCACACCCCAAAATCTAAGAACAAACCACACCAGAACATAACGTTCTCAGGAAGATTTCTGCTCATTTTAATCTGAATCTTGCAGACTTTTCCTGTTACAGACACCCTCTGCAATCACCAGGTCTCCAAACCTTTGAAAATTGCTCCTATGTAAAAATCATCCAACAGTGATTTTCAACAACAGAGGAAACTCTTCCCAGGTAAGGAAAGGGATGTGAAAAGCAATTTTAGCTGAAGAGAAAAGATATTTTCCCCCTATTGCTGCACTCTAAGCTCTGCAGAGGTGTGCCAGGAATCTGGGAAGCAAAGAAGGAGGATAGTGTGGAACACAGCTTTGCCTTCACCAGGCCTGGAGAGGTGAGAGCAAAAGGCTGATCACAGAAAGATTAAAGCCCAGATAATAAAGAATCTACCCCGTGCTAAAACTTCAACCCTGCTGCCTTTCCTGGTTACCTGAACTCACTGGCTAGAACACTAAAGAATGACAAATTCCTGCTGCTTTCCATTTAGAACATAACTAATTGATCTGCACATAGAAATAGCAGTTAAGCAGCTGCCTAAACCCCAAAATACCTAAAATTAAAATGATATAAACAGAACTGATACTTTTCATATTTTTAAAGTGAAAACAAAGGGGAAAATTAAACATTAAAAAGTCAAGAAACGTTTTCATCTTTCTTGGCTTTTTTTCAGAGACATTGTTGATCATTTTGGTTTTCAAACAAATTTTTAAATTAATTTTCACCTTTTTTTAATGCAAGCAGCACAACACAGCAGTACATAGAATCAAAGTAAGGATATTTCAACCCATTGCTGGCTGCATATGGCCAGAGCACAAATTTGTGCCAGAAGGAGGGAAAGTGAACAGGCTGAATAGGGAAGTCCCCATCCCCAGAGGGATTTAAAAGATGTGTGAATGTGGCACTTGGGGACATGGGTTAGTGGTGGCATTGGCACTGCTGGGCTCGATGATCTTAAGGGTCTTTTCCAACCTCAATTATTCTGTGATTCTATATCTGAGCTGATTTGGTCCAGTTCCTGGGAAATCTACAAAAATACAAAATTAATCAGAGCCTGGATTTTAAAAAAGCTCTTAGTAATGAATTGAAAATATTTTTACTGTTTTTTTTTCCCTAATATTGAAATTCAAAACTCACTTCAAAAATTTGGAGTTTCAAAATTTTACCTTCCTCTCTACTTTCTAATTGAAAAAAGCACCCCTTTTCACCTATAAAAGATTTTTCACACTAAGGGAGATTTGGCAAAGTGGGGCAGTCCTGAAATAAGCCCCAACAAATCCCAGGTGCTTTGAGTTTCACCTTTGGACACGACCTTGAGTGCTCAAGCAGCAATTCCAGCCACCCACCAGGAGAGAGCAGCCACAGACAAGGCTTTGGGGATGCAGCCCGAAGTCGCAGCGAGCTCCTGGTTTACGTGCTAAAGCTGAGAGAAGGAGTAGGAGGATTTTAAGGCCATTATTTAATGGGTATGTGGAGGTGGGTATGATTGGAGGTCTCCAAATGGCAAACATTGCAGCTGACATTACAGGAGGAAGTTCTCTGCCAAGGGACAAAACCTCCCCCTTGAAAAACCAATCAAATCACTGATTTTCTTCCTGGCAGATAATAACTTATTTCAGTCCAATCATTGATTTCAAAAGAATAAAGAAACTTCCATGCCTGAAAACGACACAGAGGAGTGTTTCAACACAGAGCACTCCAGCCCTGTACCGGTGCCAGGCCTGCTCCCCCAGGATTGGGATGGCTTTGGAAATTAGAATGGTTAAAGTCCCTTTGGGATTGGGATGGTTTGGGCACTGGAATGGTTAAAGGTCTGCACACAAGGAACAGGGAAAGACAAACAAGCCTCAAAGGCACAACACACCCCCTGGACACGATAGCATCCTCCAGCCACTTCAAAAGAGCCCAGGTCTGTTTGATATTCCCTTTTCCTCCTTGAATTTGGAAACATGTAAACAGGGAGAGCTGGGCCAGCAGCTTTGGGCTGAAGGCAGGAGCTCTGCAGAGGGAAGTGGGAGGGGAGCAGGGCCCAGCTGGCCTGGCCTGGCTGTTGTCAGACGGGAAGGGCTCTGTGCTGCTGGCTCCTGGAGATCAAACACGAGATACAGCCCTGCAGAATATATGGCTTTATACATTTGGGAACTTCCTGACCTGGCACAGGGTTACCCTAGAGGATTTTGTGCCAGAGCTCCTTTGCTTGCTGTCAGGGGTTTGTTGCAATTCCTGAGAGCTGTCCAACTTCTCTGGGTGACCTCACTCCTGGAATTTGCTGTGCACATGTAGTCCTCAGCCTCTGGAATAAGGAGGGCACTTTAAACAGCCACAGGAGAAAACCCAAAACCTGGAACCCTAAAGGATGCAAATCCAGGAAGAAAGCAAAAATAACCCAATGTTTATTATTTTTAGGTTAGTGAGGATTTTATGAACCATCTCATAGCTGGATGTCTGACTCATGATACTTAAAAGCCTGAGGATGTCAAACCTATAATTATTTACTGCTGGAAAATCAAAGAGAAACAGCAATCTTCATAAACCTCAAGCTTCAGAACAGAAGCCAATCTCTGCTTGCACCAAGAGCCTCTTTTTGAAGCAGGTTATTTTAGAAAGGCTCTTTATGGAAATTCCTCTAAAACATCCTGTCCTGACATCTGCTGGAGAGGGCAAATGAATAAATGAGCCACTGGTCAGGTGGGTCAGCACTTCCCCAAGCAGTCAGGTGTCTGCTGACCAAAATCTGTGGTCAGCAAAACATGTGAATAATTCCTCAAGGCTCACTGAAGCCACCTCGAGGTGTCACCACTTCTGTTGCTACTCTGTTAGAAAATAAGAGGGAAAAGAAATCACTTTGCCTGAGCTTCTGTGAGTGGATATTTCCTCTCAGAGCCCCTCACCAAAAGGAATTTCTCATCAGCTCTCTCCACAGCCCTCACTGAGATTCCCAGCCTGCCTTCAAAATACTTCTACAGCTCCATAGGACTTTTCCAACTGTTCTTTGCAAAACAAATTCCTGCTGCCCTTCCACCTGTGCCAATCAGATCCCACTTTCTTCCTCCTTGCTTAAAACTGGGGTCACTTTGCCCATTTCCTGATGAGGACATTGCAGAGTTGGGCTTTTAATTCCCACTACTCCAGGGACCAAATAAGCTACAGAAACAGCATCTTTGGAGAGTGAAGAAGAAGCATCTTTGGAGAATGAAGTTTTTCCCTTCCCCGAATTTTTGAAATTCACGCGGGATGAACTTCCAGCAGCCCTTGTGCAAACAGGGCTGCGCTGCAAAGCAGAGAAGGACAGAAAGAAGAGATCTAAGGGCTGCTGTCCGTGTGCTCTCGGCCCGTGCTTTACCATTCAAAGGAAGCTGACAGCTGAAAGGTCGTGCGAGGCTGCAGCTGGCTCTGAAAGGCTCCCCGGGAAAAGCCTTCCCAGGGAGCGAGTGCCTGGGTGGGGACGGCCCGCGCACAGCGGCTTTTGTTCCGCGTTTGTCCGAATGCCTTTGGAAACCTCTGCCATGAAGAGCCGAGCTTTCCTCCTCCTCCTCCTCCTCCGCTCCTTCCTTCTCCCACTTTCATGTTTTGTACTTCAGAGCCGGGCTGCTCGGCAGGCCAGGGTCAGCACAAGGTCACGACTTGTGACAGGAGGTTAATGTAGTTGTTAAGTAACGACGTGAGTCTTTTCCATGGCATGAATATTCCTCCCCACCCTCGCAGACACAGGCGCACACGCTCGCTGGCTCTGGGCTGAACGCTGGGCAGCGGCAGGGCGGCGGTGGCGGCTCTTGGACACCGTGCCCTGCACTTACACCCATTCCCATTGCCACTTAGACAGCTACATGAGGTATTTCATACGTACATTTAGATCGTGGAAGAAATTCCAGTCATTTCAAGAAGCTGGGCAGATATTGTGACTGCTCTGTGATAGGTGAAAATGATAAATACTGAATGTGTTGTTGACATTGCATTGTGGGCAAGGACGGGACACAAATCTCTAAATTTGCTGGAAGTTTGCCAAATTCATGTATTTTAAGGGGGTCTGCAGACGTCACAGAAACTGCTAACAAACCCGTGACCACAGTTACTTTAAAAATTTTTAAAAGTTGTAACATTTTCAACACATATGCTCTGGAAGTAGCTTCAGTGACCTGGGTGAGACTTTTGGGGATGGAGATGTGAAAATCATGGAACTGTATTTCAAGATTGAAATACAATTCAAGATTGAATAATTTCAATAATTTCAAGACTGAAAATTTGAAGTCAAAGCACTTGGGTGTGGCATTGCTTTTGGGAGGATGAGGGAGATTAAAGAAGGGTTTAGAAAGTGTCCAGCCAAGAAACACTAAACCTTTTTTTCTACCCTTGTCTGATAAGCCCATAATAAATGCATTATTAATAAATGTACTATCCTATAACTTAACAGGTATTTCCCATTTCTGTTTTCTGTCCTCCAGAGGAACACACTCCCTGTAGTTTGCTGTTATCCAACATAACTTAGGGTGGGATACTGGATGAGATATTAATATGTTATTATGGTATGAGGTTTGATAACCACATAGGAGTGTGAGAGAAATCCCACTGTCTGCTTTGCTAATGACACTGCTGTGTCTGTGTCTCTGAATTCTGAAAGAGGTATCATTTACCTCCCTCCCCTAATCTGATGGGAACCTTTTGATCTCAGCTGGATCTGGCCCCTCAGTTTACAAAGCAGAGTTAAAGACAGATAAAGCCTCCTGAAAACAAATCATTGAAATCAGAAGACCTGAGAAAAGAAGCCAAGTGATCTCAAGTCAAAAATCTGCAATCTCGCTAAGATTTTGAATCCAAGAAGGAAGAGGCTGAGGTGAGCTCTACTTATGTCTGACTCTAAATATGAATCAGAGCAGCAAAGCAAAGCCAGCTGTACAACTTCCCTCCTGGAAAGAGAAAACCCAAATCTATTTGTTTAACAGACCTCTCAATCTGCAGCAATCACACAGCTTCAGACCGGCAGACTCTTATAGCTGCGTTGGATTTGTAAACCACCAGGTATTTCCCAGCTCCCTCACACACCCTGACAGAGCTATCAGGGAAAGGAAGCAGATCACATTTCTCCAGAAAAGCAGATGTCAAAGCATTTTGAAATGGTTATTTTTGACAGAATTGGGAATACAATGGGATTTTGGGCTGCAGTGTAAACTGCGAACCTGAGATTAGTAATTCACAGCCAGTACCAACCAGGAGAAACACAGACATTCCAAAGTGAATTCCTCTTTGATGCAACATCTCTGGAAGGTGCTGCCCCAAAAGTGCTGTCTCACAAGGTGACACATCCAAGCAGGGCCGTGCCAGTCACCAGAAATCCCCAGGTGTCAAGGACAGGAAAGGAAATCCAGCGGTGTTTTCCTTCTCAGCTCAGCTGTTACCCCATTGATGGGTGCGGTGCTGGAGCTGTGGGATGAGCCTCTCAAAGGACTGACACCTACCGAGCACTGCCTTGCTTTTGTTTCAGACCTCCAAAGGATTATTTGAGGTAAACATAGAAAATAAATACAATCATTTACTGTTTTATGTGCAGCCTACTGTGTGATTTTGTCATGTCTTCTGTGTTGCTTGCTCAGTGGCAGCTTTGATGTTCTGGCTGGGTCTGATGCTGTTACAGAACCCGAGGCACCAGGTTTTGCTTCAGACACTTGTCACTGAAGAAGCTGCAAGAGCAGCTGCCGTGGTTTTCTGTGGCTTTCCATCAAGGCACGGCAGCTGCCCCCTGTTCTAAAGCAGCCTACAAACATCTGTGAGGGCCCCCAGAGCAGGCAGGTGGTTCCTCTGTGCCAGAGATGGGCAGACAGCAGAGTTAAACACAGCAGGACAATGAGGGACCCCAGGGAACTGGGGCTTGTGTTTCCTAAAAATCTGCTGGAGCTTTTGGGAGAGGGAGGGCTCAGAACCAGCCCTGGGGCAAACCACAGGCAGCACAATCTGTTCCTTCTTCCTCCGCCCCAGGGGATTTCTAATCTTGGTTTGCAGCTACTCCTTTCTCCCAGCTATGCTTGATGTCCACTGTATTCAAAACTCACCAAAGTGCTCAGATCCCAGGATTTCCTCTCTGATTTTCAGCTAAGAGTGGCTAAACAGGGCCTGGATTCACCTCTAGCCCAAGGCAATTTTTATTTCCCAGTCCCAGAAGAGCGATTCTTCTCTGCTAATTACTTTTGTGGTTGAAAAGAAACCAAAACTCTTCTCCCCCTTAGATTTCTGTCTTAGAAACTTCCTCAAGACTCTTACTGTTTATCTTTGATCCCTG
This sequence comes from Aegithalos caudatus, assembly GCA_013389925.1. Taxonomy (NCBI): domain Eukaryota; kingdom Metazoa; phylum Chordata; class Aves; order Passeriformes; family Aegithalidae; genus Aegithalos; species Aegithalos caudatus. Next base: position 149,736 of record WEIU01011702.1, on the reverse strand, counting down.
GAATGTGATCTGGATTCCAATCAGCATCCCATGTTTATCAAGTGGGTCAGCACTTAAAAACAAATCTTAATATGCTTTGTCCAGGTGGTGAGTGTTGAAAAAAAAATATTTAACTCAAGGAGCTGAAAGCCAAGCAGGACAAGAAATCATTCACAATGACAACATCACACTATGATGAAAAATATCCAATTTAGTTAGAATAGTAAAAGTGATTAAAGTATAAAAATTCCTCTGAAGGGAAATCTGTCAATGAGCATATGGAGGTAAGGATAACTGGGAAATGTGCTCTGGACTGACGGGAGCAGGCTGAGAGCTGTGGGACAGAGCCCAGCACAAACCGTGCCAGCAGAGGGTACTCCTACTTTACCTCCGCAGTGCTCCCAGGGGAGGGACAGCCCCGGGGACAGCACGGGACCTTCGGGGACAGGCAAAGCCACCGAAGGGATGCTCACAGCTCTCCTGTCACTAAGGAGCTTCCGTAGCAATGGAACAAAGGAAACAACGTAAATCAAACTTTGAAATTGTTGCCAAAGACAATGATATATAGGTTGTTTCCAAAAAGCTGCTCTTTAACCCCCAGGCTTCCTGGACAAGCAAAAGGTCACAACTATTATAAAACAGATGGATTGATGGAATTGTCCTCAGGGATTTTTTTAATGCTTTGTAGCTAAAATGTTACAGGTAGGGGAATAAAAGTCCAAATGTAAGTAATATTATCAGTGTATGTGCTCATAGCAATGCAGATTGGAAAAAACTAAATATAAGCACTTCACCTCCTGTGTTTGTAGGCACTAATTGATATGAAATAAATATGAAAATAATGTAGGCAGGAATTGATTTGAAAATAAATTCACAAATATCTTTGCTGAAGTAGCAACACCACTACAAAACCTGGGGTTTGAGCAGGGCTCATTCTCCATCGGATCCTGCTTCCACCCCAGGGCTGAGCTCCAGCAGAAAACCCAAAACCCAACCGCTCCTCAGGGAAAAGGGCAAGTAGGCACTGAGATTTTTTTTTTATTATAAAGACAGCTTGAGAGCAGGAAGCAGCAAGAAAGTTCATGCCTCAGTTACCACATGATCTATTCCTTTAAGACCAGTTTAAAGTTAAACTGCAGTGTTAAGAATAAGCTCATCTTAATTTGTTGTACTCTGATCACACATGGCAAGGGCTCAAAGAGTCTTTTTCCACCTGAGCTTGGTGTCCCTCCAGGAACAGGATTCTGACCTGCTCCTTTGCAGTGTTTCTGTATCAGGCAGAGAACACCCCTGTTTGCAGAGGTTCTGCTGAGCTGGAAAGTCTGTGCTGGTGTCAGTATTTTTGCTTCTGCATACACAACTAACCCTAATTAACACAGATTGTCCCCCTCATTTCATTTTTATTATGATCTTATTTGAACCAAACTTTGCTTTGGATTGCAACAATGTGATAGATTTACACTGCTCTGTGCCAAGATCTATGGAAGCAACATCTCCATGCCAAGAAAAAGGAATTTCCTTGTGATGTACTTACAAAGTGGCCTTTTCAGAAGTAATATTTCATAACCAATGTTTATTAATACAACAATTCTGGAGTATCAAGTTGCCTTTTACCTTGCTTTGAACCCTAAATTAACTGCTACTGTAACATCATGACTGCAGCTCAGGGTCATATCAGGGATAAAAATAGCAGGCCTGGCTTGGACTTGGGGCCTTATCTGGCAAATTCTTCCCAAAATTCCACAGACAAGCTTTCCTCTCCCCAGCAGCAAATTAAACCCCTTAGGAGGTTTTCCTTCTTGTAGAAAGCAAGAGGAGTGCTGAGCTAATTTCCACAATTAGCAAAAGAATAAATACAAATAGAAGTAGATATAAATAAGAATAAAAGCAGCTCCTTGAGTTCTATTAAACGTGTTCTTTGTTGTGCTAAACTACAGTTTCTAAATCAGTAACCCGAACTGGAAAGTGGGAATCTGCCAGCAGGCAAATCTGCACATTAGTATCTGCAAAGTGCTTTTTGATTATTAGGGACAAAGAGATTAAGAAAGCCCAATTGTTGTGAGTAAAGAAGACAAACTTGCCAGTGGAGTCATCGGCAGAGGGGAACTGCCACTGCCGGTGAGGAATGCAGCTGGGCCAGAAATGAGGAGATCCCTGTGACAGAAGATGTCCTGTGAGCTGCACAACCGAAAAAAAGCATCTTCAGCCACAGGAGGGAATTGCTGGAGCTGCGAGATGGAGTAGGCAGTTGAAAATGTGGTTTGAGTAATTCATTTTGGGGGATATATTTCAGTCCCACTGCTGAAGAAATTCTTAACTAGCTAAACCCTGGTATGCAGGTTAATAGTTTGGATATCCCTCACTTAAGCAGGGATGTAGAATTCGTGGGTTTGGCTTTTTTGCGTGCTTGGTAGGTTTTTTATTTGTTTGGGTTTTTTTAAAAATATATAATGATTATACATTGACCATTGAATCTTCTGAAAAATATAGAAAAGATAGCACTAGAAGTGAGCAGTGATTTCTGATCTCGAATAAATTTCATGTCAAATCACTTCCTGTCACCAAACACACTGGGATATAGCAGATGATATTCCCAGAGCAGCTGGTTCCTCAACACCCCTTCTCTGAGGAGGACAAACAGTGTAACTGTTGAATTTCTGCTGAATTAAGAGCTCCACATTTCAACCAAAAGGGAAAGTTAAAGTGGGTTATGACCAAAAAAGCAGATTTAATTTATGTACTTCAGTGAATATTATATGACAGATCTGTGTTCCATTTTGCCTGACATCCCTTGAGCTTTTATTAAAATTATTATTATTTCTAGAGTATATTTCTTGTTTTACTGTGCAATAATGAGGAGAGTATTGGCACAGAGCAGGCTCTTTTCAGGTCCATCATAGGAACACCTTGGTCAAAACATAAATGAAGGCTCTCCTGGTGAAGATCTATTTAAAATATCTGCAGTCACAGACATATTCCATCCAAAAGTAACTCTTTTATACCAGATCCCTTCACTTTTCCTGTAAAACTATTTTTACTTCTTTCAGTATTTTGAAGATCTTACAGGTGTGGATGACTGGACTGGAGGCAGAGCCTCATGCCAGCCTCTTTAATTGTGTTCAGACAGCAGAATCTTAACTTGAGCCAAGCAAATTATTCACAGGCAAACCCCACCTGACTTAGCAGCACATTTGCTAGCTCGGCACGGAAGAGGTGTGTTTTTTTCTTATGCTAAGTCACCACTGGAATGTATTTAACGAGCTCGTTCTTCCTAAGTCATGCATAGCTTACATTCAAGGCAGGCCGCTAAAACTGGTCCGAACAGTCTCTGAGGGCTGCTCTCAGCCTTTGAGAAGATGGGTCCATAAAATACCCTCAAACAGTCCTGTGGACAAAAGCACAAAATACTTTTTGTTTCCACAGATGATGACTTAAGTGTTCAGGGGGAGAACTGGCAGGAAGAGAATCACGGTTGGAATGTCCTGTGTCACATGCAGCACCTTTGTTTTTAACTTTTAATTTACCACCATCCCTTGCATCTGAATTCAGCTTAATGGGGAAGCACGACAGGACTTTCATTACTGCAACAATCCATAATTATGGCCAGGAAACTCGTGTAATACATCCATGAAAACCCTCAGAAAATCCGTGGCATCTGGTCCAGAATTTCAGGTGGCAACTGCAGAATTACATTTCTCCAGAAAAGATCCTAAAGTACAGGTTACAGAAGCATGTAGGGTTTAATGACTGTGTCTGCCAAAACCCAGCTCCAAGTTGTGACAGAACTGTGTTAAAGTATTCCTAGGAAAGGTTTGTTCTATTTTTACAGCTGTATTATTGTTGTGACACTTCAGATTTCTCTTTTAGAGGTCACCTAGAAAAGCAGAAGTGATGTACAAGTACAAAGATTATGTAAAGTCCTACAGCTGGGGTTGCAGTGTCCTTTCCAAGGAATCTGGGACAGCAGCACTGAAGTTGTGGCTCCTTCTCCCATCATCTCCAGTGGCACTGCAGCAAGCAGAGGAAAAACCTGGGATGGTGCAGAGTTCCTGACTGACAGCTAACAAAAATGTAACCTCTGGATGTGGAAATGAAGCAGCTTGGTCCAGCAATGAGAGAAGTAACTCCTAGCAGAGGCCACAGTTGCATTTTCACAGAATCTTATTAATTATATAATTGTACTTGAAGCAGCTGTATTGCTTCTTTCTCTGATCTCCTCTCAGTGCAGAATGAATTCTTGTGGATTAGCTTGTTAATAGATAATCCTATTTAGGGGGTATCTGTGCTGCAAGGCAGCCTTGGCTTCCCACCCATCCAGTCGGGAATGTTTATATTTAGCTGTTTTCTGGAAACAGAGCTCCAGCTGCAGCACATAGCAATTATTTGGATGGATCTTGTTTTTCCTCAGGATATGTCTATTTTTTTGGTGTAGACTGAACAGTCTCACTAGAAATATCTCACTTTGCCTGAGCAGAGTTTTGAAGAAAAGTGTGTTTAACCAGTATGGCTCCAGATCTGTGTTAGAGCTTGATGAGACTTGCAGCAAACCCACATTCCTTTGGGATGTATATTACTGTTATTAAAAATTGATTTGTAAATACCTAAGGTATTCCAGGGCAACATTACCAACTGAAAACTCCAGGGAGAAATGTCAGATTATCTCAGTACATTTTGCCTCTCCAACAAACATCTCAACATTTCCTGATATTGAGATGATGCTTCACTCTGTTGGAGGATGGTGCTGAACAGTGTTAAATAAATGGACACTGAGCCTCTCTTCTGTTCCAGAAGTGAGTGAAAATCAGGCACCAAAGGAGTAATCCCTGTGGAGATATTTTCTATATGCACATTTAAATTGCTCTGGCACCTGCTGTGCTGAAGGGCTTGCAGCAAGCTGCGGATGAAGAAGTGATGAGAGGAACCTGTCAGTTTTTATGAGTTTTAGGATCATTATCTTTATCCTCTACCATTCTTTACACAGCTGTCACGTTCCTGATCCCACTGCTGATGGCTGGTTTGACACTCAGGACTTGCTGCAGTCATTTCTTGAGCCCAGGTGTGGGTTGTGAATGTATGGCTGGGTGAAATACCACAAAAAAGAGACACCTTGAGAGATTCTGCCTTTGAAAATGGTTTGAAAGATGTTGTGGTGGCATGAACCAAGGGGATCTGTGGTTCAGTTTTCCAAATAGAGGTGTCTTCAACACACTGTATGGCCAAGCAGCCCTTGCTGAAGCAGGAAGAAGCCTGGGCCAAACATTATCCTCTGGAAGATCACTCCAAACCAAGGGTGATCAAATCCCCAAACTCACACCTACTGAGCATTTTGCATTTATACTGGAGAAACAAAGGTGCTCTATTAGCTTGGAGTAACAGAGCAAGCCCTGAGCACGCTCCAGGAATGCCCCACCGTGCTCGGTATTCCAGGGTCACTGCTGCTGCTCCCAGACGCTGCTGGCTGGGAGCTCCCAGCCCCAGGAGCTGCAGGCTTCCCGTGGCTCCTGCCTCTGCAGGAAGATCCGAGCCGCACAGCCTCACTGGGGAGCCCAAGGGGAAGCGTTTCCTGCCGGGGACAGGATAACAGCCCTGGACACACACAGCCCTTTCCTCTGGCCCGCCTGCCCAAGGAGCTCGTAAACACAGACGGAAAATCAGGTTTGTTTTTAACCAGTTAGCAGAACAAAAGTGGCTGGAGGTCAAACTCTAAAGCCTGCAGGAACACATTATTTACCTCAGACACTGTGTCAGAGAGCAGCAGTACCTCCCAGGCACAAAACTGTATAGATAATATTACTGAATTGGATCAAGTCTCCTTAATATCTGTTATCAGTTTTAACTAAGAGAATAGTGTTGTAATTACAGGCTATAAAATAAATTGAGCACCATACTTACTATATAGAAATAATTGCTGGAAACTTGGCTCCTTATCTCTTTTCTTCAATAAATTAATAAGGGAGTCAGGCTTTTGGGCTGAGCACCACAAAGATCAAGTCCACTCCTGTAAAATAATAAAGGGGAATTCAGTAGGAGCTGAAATTGGCCTGATGAAATATTATTTTATTTATTGCTAGTATCTTTTTTTGGTAGGTGAAGTGTTTCTGAACTCTCATTGAAAATACTGCAACAGCAGCATTATGATAAAAAGAAATCTGAGTCGGTTACAAAGCAGCTGCAGCATTTCAAAAGTGTCATTTAAAAATTAAGGGACAGGCATCAATATTATTCACAACAACAAACCCAGAAAGTGATTTTCTTAATGCATTTTTTAAATCCTTATTTTACCATATCTGCTCTGCTGCAAAAAGCCAGATGGGTTTTTCCCTTCCTAAGAAAAGCCAGATGCCCTCTTTGTATCTGCCAACAGGCACTTTTCTGGAAGCAGAGAATCAGTCTGTTTACATCTAATGAAAACATCCTACAGATCCATCAAATAAAGCACTCCAACCTTGTTAATAACTGCCCACTGTTAATAAAACCATAAGGAAAGAAAATGTAAAATAGTGCTAAATCATTATTAACACACACAAGATTCTTGTGTTTTATTTCTGAGTAGTCTGTTTGCTCTCAGTTATAAATTCCAAAGACTGGGACTTTGGTCACTCCTTATAAAACACAGTATGCAATGTACAGGTAGCAATAATTTACAGCAAACATAATAAAATACTGTGAAAGCAACAAAGAAAGTTAGAGAATCTGGCAGGATGAATCCAAACAAAGTGTTTGGGACCTTGGGTTCAGCAGACTGCCCTTGGTCCTCATGCACATGTGCTTCCATCTTTCTGCTCTCCACAAAAGGGAGATTCCAGGGCATTTAATCATAAATTCCTGGGATGACTCTCTCTCCTTGTTTGTGGGATTTGTTTTTTAATTGTGTTTACATTCTTGTGTGTGGGTTGGGAATTTTGGTTTGTTTGTGATGGAACATCAAAGTTGAGTCCCAAATTAATACCATGCAGTTGTATATTCCTTGCACCTTCCCACAAGAGGACAGCCACACACACAGTTACCAAGTTTTATGCAACTTTAATGGGATTAAATGTATCTAGAAATCTTTCTGTGATGTGTTTTTGCTTTCTATCCCATTTTCCTGCTGTTATTTTTCCAATTATTTTGCTTCTTGGATACCTACTTTCAGATTAAAAAAAAAACAAAACTGTCTGAGTCTTCTGAAATAAGAAAAAATCATAATCTGTAAACATGCAAGTTTATTCACTTGATATTTTTAATTCTGTTTGCCACAAAGCTCTATTTTATCCCTGACACACACACTGCTCAGGTGTGTGGACAATAATCTTTCCCACACAGTGGTTAGTGTACAAATCACTCACAGGAAATTATCAGCAGTGAAAGCAGATAAAACTCCACCTGAGATTGCTGGGTTTCATGATAGAGTCTTTGCAGCTCTCAAAACTGCACAAGTAATTCAGCAGAACTGCTGGTGAATAAAAACTCCTGAGCTGTGCAGAACTTGGGTGTTTCAAAATCAATAGTGAAGAGCAGAGTGTGGGGTTTGTGAGAGGTGCCAGAGAAGGCACAGCTGACTCAGATTCTCACCAACATCAATTTAACCAAAGTCACCATTTGAATGTTACCCAGAAACTATTTCTCTCCCAAATATTGAGATGTTTTCCATGCAAAACACATCTGAGCTTTCTCTTCAGGTTTACACAACACATTAACTGCCAGCACAACAATCCAGTGGAACAATTAATTTACACTTTGCAAACTGAATATTCAGCTGTGGTTTGGGATCCTTCTTCACCACTTTAGCCACTTTGCTCTTCTGACTGGTTCCTTAGCATTTCTAGGGAAGAATCTCATCCATCCATTCCACCTCTGAATTATAAACTATATTGGGGAATTCCATCTGGCTTTAAAAATATATCCATCTATTTTAATTGTGTTTATATATTTAACATAAAATATATTTATAGAGATTTTTCAGCTGGATCAGTGTCCTGACCTGGTTCACTGTGCAGAGCTAAGGGTTGGTGTGCCTTGTTGCCAGGGCAGGAACAGGAGCAGGTAGGAACCAGTAATACAGCAAAGCCTTTGTGTCATCAAGACAAGCCTTGTTTAAGATGTGGCTGCTATTGCCTGGGCTAAAACACAAACTAATTTCAGTTCCTTACATTTGTGTTAGCTCTGCAGAAGAGACCTGTGTCCTCTGTGAGTCCATTTAGTAGCCATGACTCAGTGGGATTCTTTTATTAGCAAACCAAACCAGAATTCCAGCACGCTTATACAATAAACTTTCACCAGATCTTAATTATGTGTGGTCACACTGTCCACTCAGAAACAGCTGATAGAAATCTCCAGCGAGTGCTAACTTGACAGAATTCCTCATTTTGAAGATTTGCATCCATATGAGATTTCCCTGGGGTTGGTCTCCCCAATACCCCAAGTTCACCCACACATTTCCTGTCCTCACCTTGAAGCTGCACACGAGAGGGAATGGTTCTGTGCTAAGGTTTAAACCTCTCCCCTTGGGAGTTCTCCAGCTCTACAGAGCTCAGCTTAAGCTTTGTCTGTTTACAGGCCAGACTGTTCAGTATAAATGAGTATAAATGAGTTCTGGATTAATGGGGTCAGGCTCAGCTTAGAGGTTGGGGGGCAGACCCAGCCTGATGTCTCTGCACCAAATTCTGGTGCTTGTGTCTGAGCTGGCAATGCACTTCCAGGTTTATTGCTAAAATATTCTTTTGTTCACAATGATCTGATCTACCCAGCCTCCTCAGCCTTGGTGCTTCAGAGGAAATCCTGACATTTAATTTATCCTAACCAAAATCCATGGGTTTGCAAAGCTGGATCATAGTTCTCAGCTGAGCCCTACAAAAACACCTTACACTTCATGCCCTGTGAAAACATGGATTTCATGTGGGCAAAGATGGATTGTTGGTGTGCCTCAATTCCATCAGATTTCCAGCGATAATCTAAATAAAATAATGAAAGGGCCTTGCTGGTTTTTCAGTACATGGTGTAACTCCTACAGCCTCACCTGTGCAACAGAAACATCCCTCAGTCACTCCCAGGCACAGCTCACAGCCCCTCATTGGAAGACTTCAACAGACAAAAACAGGGAACAGAACAAATTAATGAGGCAGCAAAGAACAAGAGAGACTCCATAGGAAATTTGACAGAAAACAGACAAACTGAATTTAAAAACTGAGATAAAATCATAGAATGGCTTGGATAGGAAAGGACCTTAAAGATAATTTTAAAGATTTAAAGATCAAATTAAAGATGGTCTCTTCTCTCATTTATTGAATATTATTGAATAACACAGACCCTCAGCCCTGTTAAAGCAGGGAAGGATTTTTCGGGACGTGGAAAGCACTTTCTCCTCTCTCTGCTTAGGTCTGTATCAGCAACTCTGGGATATCCTAAATGATAAATGCAGACAGGTGTGTGCTTGTTCCATCTACACCACATTACCTCTCAGTGTACAAAGGTTCCCTTCCTAATAAATCCTCCTCTAAACCGCTGGTTTAAAGTTCTGTTTTGTTTTCTTTATTGTCAGAAACGTCATCTTCTTTATTACTTCATGACCCTCTTGTCTGCAGAAAGGGCAATTCCAAGGCTGTCTGGTGAACAAGAGAAAGAAATTATAACCCAGAAATTATGATGGGTTTGGTCTTGTGGGGTTGGTCTCTTCCTTTGGGAGGAATTCCAAGCTTGGACATAGTGCTAACACAGCTTGGAAAATTTTAAACCCCATGTGTGTGGTTTGTCATTTTGCTGGTTTGAAGCAGGAGAGTTCCCAGGAGTTGCCTCCGTAGGAACATTGGAACCTGGACCTACTTGGAGTTTATAGAAAGAACAGGGAAATCAGCACTCCCTGGATCCAGTGCCATCCCTCCCTTCCCCTGAGGGGAGTGGGAATTGGCCCTGAGGGGAGTGGGAATGCTTTGAGGGGAAGAGGGATGCCCTGGCAGGAGCGGGAATTGCCCCTGACAGGGAAGGGAATGGACCTGAGGGGAGCGGCATTGCTCTGAGGGGAGCAGGGATGCCCCTGAGGACAGCAGGAATTGCCCCCAGGGCTGTGGGAATTTTCCCGTGGGCTGTGGGAATTGCCGCGAAGGGAAAGGACAATGACCTGAGGGAAGCAGGGCTGCCCCGAGGGGATGAGGATTGCCCTGAGGGCAGCGGGGATGCTCTGAGGGAAGGAGTAATGCTGAGGGGAGCGGGACGACCTCGAGGGGGAATTGCGCGGAGGGCGGTGGGGATGCCCTGAGGGCAGCGGGAAGCCGGGGGCCAGAACATGACCCGAGGGCAGCGGGGATGCCCTGAAGGGAGCGGGAAGCCGGGGGCCAGGACATGACCCGAGGGCCAGGCCGGGGGAATGCCCTGAGGAGAGCGGGAAGCCGAGGCCCGGGACGCGCCCTGACCCCCGCGGTTCCTGCGGCGGGGCGGGC
>WEIU01011702.1:105306-139279 GCA_013389925.1 Aegithalos caudatus | reverse complement strand
GGGCGAGCGAGCCCTTTCCCACCCCCGGCGGCCGCAGGTGAGCGGGGACGGTGAGGGGGTCCCGCCGGGACTGAGGGGCGCGGGGACGGAGGAGGCGCGGGGCTCCACCGGGCTGAGGTTCCCTGAGGGACTCGGGGGCTGAGGTCGGGGGGTCCCGACCGGCTGAGCGCGGGGTCCCTTGAGGGGCTCGGGGGTCCCCGCGGGGCTGAAGGGATGCGGAGTCCCTTAAGGGGTTGGGGGGATCCCTCGGGACCGAGGGGATGCGGGGTCCCCTGATGGTCACGGGGGTCCCCGGGCTGAGGTCGGGGGTCGCGGATCCCCGGAGCTCCCCGTTCTCCCCGCGGAGAGCTCTGGCCGTGACCGCGCGGGGCCGAGCCAATGTCCCTTATCAGTGACACGGGCAGCGCAGGTGAAGGCTGCCGGCCCCAGGCTTTAACTCTTCACAGCTCCTGCCTGGGCAGGACCCAGCAAACCCCGCCGTTTTCTGCTCCTGGGGCTCTCAGGGAGGCAGCGGGGCAAAAATATCTTTGCTAGGAGATGGAGGGCGGCGAAGTCGGCGAGTTCGCTGGTAATTAATGCAGGGGGGGGAAAAGCCTATAAATAGAAGTTGAGATAAACAAGTAAAGCACGGCAAGGTGAGGATGTGAACCTTTCGGAAATACCTTGAAGGTAAGAAGTATAGGTGATGATAAGGCTTGGTTTAACGCAGAGTAACCATCTCTGGAAGGATTTTTATATAAGAAGGGTTGTTTTTTATGAGGGATGTAAAGAGGGGTGAGGCTGTGTGCTGCTGAAGGGGTGATCCTGCTGTGCTCGGCTGGGTGCACTTGTTATGTCGAGGATAATGTCAGAAGGAGAGAGATCTGATGGAGAAGGAGCAGACCAGGCAGCTGATGCCAGTGCAGGAGGTGGCAGGGACAGCGGGACTGCCCCTTTCGGTGGCACTGCAGGCTTAGTTTGCTTTAAACCCCGCTTGAAACGGCACTTTCAACTCCTTGAGCCGTTTTTGGGACCTACTTTACCTCGGGAAAGTAAGAAGTGCAAAATGAGTGCTTCCCTGCTGCTTCCCAAGCCGAAAAAGTGTCATATTTAAACTTCTATTCCAGCTTTTTAGCCAAGGCAAAAGGACCAGAACATAAAGTTTCCGTAGGAAAAACTATTGCAGCTCTAGTGCAGATGTAAGTGGTAGGGGTGCGCAGAGGGTGTGTCGCAGCAGGGGCACAGCGGGGATAATTGGCAGCCCAGAGAAGTTTGTGTCACTGTCACAGAAGCCCAGAGTTGTCCCGTGTAATCCCTCAGGCCCCGGGGGCTCAAGCAGCCCAGGGTTTGGGTGTCGAAGGGAGCCGGGGCTGTGTGTGCGCTGTGCCTTTGAGGGACGGCGCTGGCGTTTGTCCTTGATGCCGGAGCTCTCCTGGCAGCTCTCCAGCCAAGGGAGAGCAGATCGCACACATGGCTCCTTCCAAACAGAACTTCTTTCTCTGAAGTTGCACGCTCCAAGTCGTCTCTCGCCGTTTCCCTGAGCAGATGTAGTGTGTCTGCTGCTGAAAGGTCCTAAGGCAGTGGGAATATTTATTCCCTCCCCCAAAGGGATTTGCTCCCTGGACCAGCTTATGGAGTCAGAACAGCAGCAGTGCTTGTGCAGGGCAAAACAAAGGGGTCATATGGCTGGGGATGGAGCAGGGAAATGATAAACAGGAGGCCGACCTTCTCTGGGGACTCCCCAGCTGGAAAACTCAGCTGTGCTGGAAATCCACACCTTCGCTCTCCCTAAGTGTTAGCTTGCAGGCTGGGTGCAGATGGGATTCATTGGAATAACGGTGATACGGTGGCATAAAACCCGTGGGATGAAGAGGAGAGGGGGACCTGTGGTGTGCAACAAAAAGGAACATCTGTTAAATTAAAAATTTCAAGTTTTTAATCAAATGGTTACTGAGGGAGGTGAGCAAGAGTTAAGAAATCAACCCAGCCATATGGCTTGGGGAATGAGGGCTCAAAAAGGTGGAAGAAACAGCTCCAGAAGGGACCTGGCAGCTACATGACCTCCAGAAATACCCCCTGAGGTTGGAAGTTACTTAATGAAACAGGTGAGATTGATTCTGGATGAATTTAGTGCCCCCTGAATGGCAATTCCAGTAACTCCTAGAAATTTTAATTAATGGGTTTATAAACTACGGTAGTGCAATACTTCCCCAAATGTGGTTAATAAAAGAATTTACACATTTATGGGATTGTAGAGTCTTAGACTTCCCTAAAAGAATAAATATCACTGCATAATAAAATACCTGCAGTTCATGAAACACCCCTGCTGTAATTCCTCTTCTCCTTGCACTGCCATATATATCTTATTTTCTGCACAAAAATAAAAACTTCCTGCTGCAACAGCTCTACTGATTTCACTTTGAAAATGAAGCTGCATCATTTCATTCTGCTCGTGTGGATCTCCCTAGAGGAGTTGCAGCTGTTGCCTTACTCACAGGCCTGAATATGTTTTGCTGGTTTAATACAAAACCCTCTTGTTTGGCTTTTCCTTCTCAGTTTACTTTAGTGGTGCTGCTCATACAGTTGTTAGGAATTGCATTTGACAATCCCTCATCAGTTTATGGTCCCTGATTTATAGCACATAAAACGTTGCTCTTGGCTTAGAAATTTTTTGACACAAATAGTTTGAAAATATCTGGCAGTTTTTCTGATATTTCAGATAAGAAATGGCCCATGAGTCAATATCTCAGAGGCCATCTAAAGGGTTAGAGGGGATTTAGATAAATGAGCAGTAAGAATTACTGTGCTGGTCCAGGAAAAAGCACTTAAGGCTGGAAGGAGGGAAATGGAATAAAGCTGGATGTATTTGGAGAGACAGTCAGCAGCTTAGAGGCAAAGGCTCTTAAAAAAATTAATATATATATTTACATAGTGATGCCCTAAGTTCAGAGGTTCCCTGTGCAAATTTTGTTTGGAAGCTGCAGTGTTCCTTATTCAGAATATTCTGGAAGGGAAGCACTAGAAGGGATTATGTATTTTTTAAAAGTGTTGGCTAACTTTGCCTACTCTTTGCCTGTACCTAAAATCATGCAAGTTTTGTAAGCAGCTGGAGCAGGGGCTCTTTGAAAGCTGATTTTCTGACATTTAAAAAGAAGTTGAGATAAAACTTGTCCTGTTCCCCTGAGGGACTCACCTGTGACATCAGTGTGGCCCTTGCTGAAAGCCCAATAAATCGTGAGCAGCCCTATTTGTAAAGTTCTCAGACTTATCTAAGTGTGGGGGGGTTGATAACAGAGAAATTCTTCTCACCTCATAAATGCTATTGCAGATCTCTACACAGCAGATAAACAACGGCAGCAGTCCCTGCCCTGGGACCTGAGAGCTGAGGATTTCCCCTTGTACCTGATCACAACTGATGGGAGAAAAAAAAAATTGCTGCGTGATTACTTCGAGGAGAATCCATAAAAATAAACATAATGGCTCTCCTGGACCTTTTAGTCCTGAGGCTAAACCCCAATTCCCTGTGAGAGCAACACCTGGGGCTACTTGAGCCCGAATCTCCGGGGGCTGAAAACTGAGCAGAGAAAGGAGAAGGGAGGAGATCCCTCCCCGTTCACGGCCGGCTCCCCAGGAATGCGGCTGTTGCACTGATTTGGGAACAGCTCAAGGACTTTGCTCTGTCGCCTCAGCTCCTTTAACTGATGAGGCAGCCACTCCCATTTGAACATTATTTTTAGAACGAGGGAAAATATAATTATCAATTCACGCATATTGCAAATAGGTGCCCCTCGTGGCGAGATAACAACGGGTTTTAGAGTCCTGCTGCTGGTACCAGCTTGGACACAGCCTTGAATCGGGGTAAGGTTTGAAAAGAAACACATCCCAAATACAAAATGCCTCTTGCAGTTTTGCTTCCCCCAGCTGTGAGGGTTGTTTGAAGTCAGTAAGATACACCAGGAGGGAGGAGACGAAATTGGATGAAAAGGCACCTTCAATTCCATGTGCAACTGTGTAAGCTCGTGAACCATTAACACAGATGCCTTTCTTAACCAGCAGAATACGTCTCTAAAATAAATCTTCTAAAAATGAGATCTAATACTGTTGTGTCTGTCTCTAGGGGAAGGTAATCTTAATCCAGAGACTTTTATTTTTTATTGTTTTGACTTCTGCTGTTTCACGATTTACTTAGGAGCTGTCACCTGTGGCAAAGGGCATTTTAGCTACTGGTTGCAGCAGCTCTGCCTACCCAGAGGCACTGGCAGAGTTTAAGTTCACTTCAAACTCAGCTGCAGCTGCCCTGGGGAGCCAGAGTTTGAGAAGGTTTTGTTTTGTTTTGTTTAAATGAAGGTAACTTGTTTTCTTTCTTTCTTTCCCCTTACCACTATCTGAGGGTGAGATGGAATGTAAAGGGGAATTACAGACTTAATTAGCTCTTAATTCAGCTTTTTGAGTTAGTGTGAACAAGCTTGGGCTGGAAAGCACTTTGCATAAAAAGCCCTCTTAGCCGGTGAAGGGAAGTCTGAGCAGGGTGCTGTGTCCTGCTGTCACCCTGCTGTCACCCTGGTGTCACCCCTGGCATCGGGCACAGGAGCTGTTGGGACAGAAGAGGCAGCCAGGGGAAATGTGCTGGTCCCTCTGGAATGACTCTCAGCCATCCTGCCTTGGGTTTATTTTGTGGAGCTGAGATTCCAAGGGCCAAACTCTTTAAACAGAACACCACTAAGGAAAGCAGTGCTGCTGAGACTGAGACTTGGACCAGGTAATGCTGCTTTATCCTGCAGCAAAGCCCTAATCTGGTGTTTCTGATGTTAAAAACTGTGTCTGTTGATAGGAAATGTTTCAAGTCCAGGTGCAAAACTGCTTTCATGCTGCTGGATTGCTTGTGGTAAAGTTTTGTAGAAAACAAGAGTTCCTTGTTTGTGTTTTAACTGACTTAGAAAATGAGTTATTTCATGCTTAAGGCTGAGAGTAGCCAAGATTAATTTCTTTCAACTGAAATGAATTTTAACGTAGCACTTTGATAGAATGTGATAAAGATTAAAGCTCTGTAGGAGTTTCTCACAAGACAGCAAGGCTTAGAGCTACAGAAATACCTTTTGTCTCCCAAAAGCAAGAGTCTCTTCCCGCCTCCTCCCTTCTCACATTACTTTTAAATATCTCTGCTGTGACCACCCCGGTGAGGATATTCAAACAGGGGCTTTTAAAACATCCACTTATCTAAAATACAGTGCACAGTCTGCTGCTTCCCCTGGATCCCTTGGAAGTGCTGTGCTGAGACAGCATTGCCTGTTTCTGACCTGTGTGACAAATGCAGATCACAAATGGACAGTGGGGTGCAGGTTTGCTTTCATCTCTCTCTATAAAGAAGGAATCTGGAGGTAGGCACACAGACAGGGATGAGGTAACAGCATCTGATACTCATTTATAGCCTTTAGACACTCAGTCTTTACCTCGTGTTCCCAGAGGCAAATGCAGCTCTTTGGAAAGTCAGTGTGCTCCCAGATATTCAGATGAACCCAAATCTTAACATCACATCTCCTAATCCCTCTTTGTTTGGTCTTGGGCTTTTTGTTTGAGTTGCAGGCGAAGCTTTGGTTATTAATTACTGATTAAATCCTTAAATAATAGCACTGGGTTCCTTCTTTCTTTGTAGAAAGCTTCTCTCACAAACATCAAACTGATTTTTAGGGATAGAGTTGCAGATAGCTGCCAAATTGAAAATGTAGGTGAGGGTGGAGGTGGGAGTATTTAATTTCCTGGAGAGATGATTATAGACACAATAGAAAAAAAAGACAATCCACCCCTGTGGTGGTAAAACTTCCACAGGAATATTTGGGCCAAATTCTGCAAAGAAGCAAATTAATTTAAGTGACTGAAGAATTCCTGTGAGCACAAAGTGAGCAACTTGCATGTCTGTGTGGAATATGCTGTAGAAAGGAGGGTGGATATAGTGAAACATCTTGCAAAGGTGAGAAAGGAGGAAGAAACACATCAGTAAAACAACTTTTTCTGCAGCATTTGCCTTCAATTTGATGGCATTTAACATATCCATTTTTCTGAGCACTATGTTAAAATTGTCACTGTTGGATCCCCTTTTGAAGAAGAGTGTAAGTGGGAAGCTTAATTCCTTAAGAAAGGAGGAGAGAGGGAATTTATTGGCTCTTGTTGCCCAGATAATATGAACAGAATGGTAGCACCAGAACCTCCTGCTCTGCAGAAAGAACTGGGATTTTTAATTTTTGACATTACATTTGTTTAGCCCTGATATTTTAACGCTCTGGGTCCTGTGAGACAGTTACTGTTCTGTGCACTCATTAACTGAGAGAGAAGCAAATGTTCTGAGCATATGGTAGTGAGAGAAATAAATTAAAAGTACCAACTCCTTAAGTTTTCATTCTCCTCAAATTAAAAATGCTTGCAATTTCAGCTGTTGATTGCTAGCAAGATTTTTAAACTGAGTATTACAGATCTTTCCTTGTGTTGAGCTTTCAGATATACCAACCAGACAGGATTTTTATAAAAGTCTGGAAGATTTTCATAAAATTTCTGTAAATCTTTCTGGAAGTGAGTTATGTTAACAATGGAAATCCATCCATGCTGCAGAGCTGATCCTGCAGAGGTTGTTCAGCAGAAAACTCCTTGGGATTGTCCTGCCCTACTCAAGCCTTTTAGCTCATCTCTCAGGATAGGGTTTCCTGGGATAATAACCCTTTTCTGGTCTAACAGGATAATGATTCTGATTCTAATTAATGAAAATACAATTGGCTTTCTGTTTTCTGGTGGAGAAAACAGAAACTTGCCCAGAAGCTGAGGCAGATAAAATACCAAATTGTTTAACGAGCACAGAAACACCAGGGAGTTAAATACAACTTATTTTCACATTTATGCTTAAAGAATGGGTATAAAAATGATGGGGACAATGGAAATTTAAATTTTTATTTTTCTTGATATTGACTACAGTAAAGCAGCTTTGATTTAGAGTTCCTGAGTCAAAATGTTCACACAAGTGCTGAGCAGTTTCTCTTGGAGGAGGCTCATTAGAAATCCTGTGGCTTCAAGGCAAGCTCAATTAGTGGGAGGGTTGCTTCTTATTTAGCTGTATAAATGCAACATTTCCAGAAGATTTTTACATTCAGTGGCCTGATCTACAGCCATATCAGAAAATAATAAAGATAATAGGAAATTGTATCAATACCTAAAACCATTCTTGGGTTTGGTGTTGTATTTTTTTGTAAAATTGACCTCCTTCAATATTGTTTATAAAAATCCTCTGCTATTTCAACACTTTTCTGTGCCACTGTTGTAAACTCAGGACAGTTCAGTGGTGGTTGTGAAATGCTGTGGTAACACACTGGAAGTGTTCAGTCTGTCCTATAAAATCTGTCTCATTTCATGAACCCTTCCTCACAGCAGTGAGGAAATTCAGCAAAACCCCCCTGTTACAGAACACATTTCCAATGCACTTCTCTGTCTCTGGAATGGAAAAAAAAAAGCCATTCTGTGAAACACAAAACTCCTTAACTGAGTGAAAAGTGTCTGAGGAAAAGCTCTGCCCCTTTTTGTCATGTTTTATTTCTAGAGGATTTGGTTTGCTCCCTCAGAATCCACCTGGAACTTGCTTTTATGTTTGGTCAGTGCTCTGCTGGTGTGTGCCCTCAGCCATCTTCATCCAGATTGTGCTGGCTTGTTTTGTCCACCCCCAAAAAAATTAAGTAATTGTTTAGCCTTTAGTTGGAATGTTGCAATTCCAGTCTCCCAGGGAAATGTTGTTTATAAAAATAATAACTGACATAATTATTGCAGTGAAGTGTTACATAGCAGGAGACGTGGGGCACGTGCCCTGCAGTCCCCAAACCAGCTTTTATTTGGATTTTCAGCCCAATATTTCTTTATCAGTGCTAACCTACAGCTGCCCAAAAGCATAAACCATGGCATTTCTGAAATATTTCCCACAGTTCAACTGTTGGTTTTTTTTTAATAGAGAACCAATTATTTGATGACTTTTTTTTAAAATTATTTTTTTCACTTCAGCTGTTTGAGACATTCTCTAGTCACCCATATCCTTCAGGAAGAATTTTACACTTCTGTTTTGTGTCCTTGCTGCAGGCTGGCAGCATGGTTCTGTGTTTTGCAATATGGAATGTGCTCTGCTTACTCACCATGTTTGTGGTTTTAGAAATCAGTTAGTTAATAGAAACAGGCTTGATTTTATTCTTTTTAGTTTGGGTTGTTCTTTCTCCCTGGGAGTTTCCTATGTGGTCTTAGGTAGGTCCCTTGAGATCCTCTTCAGAGCCATAACAAAGTTAAATTCCTATGAAATTCCCAGGAGCTGGTGCCTCTGTGGGTCTGTTTTAGCCTCTGGTGTTGTAATTTAAATTTTTAAATGGGAATAGCAGCAATGTTACCCCTCAAAGAAATGAAATCCAGATAGACACATTATGGCCAAAATTCACTTGTACCAAATGCTGGAGTTGTGTGAGCAGACAGGCCCAGGCTGAATGGAGCTTTAATTTGTGCTCCACAGTGAGAGTGACACAGTGCAATGCCTTAAAGCAGGAGCAGAGCTGTGTTTGGGAGTGCTGGTGATCAGCAGGGAAGCTGGAATGCTGCTCTTGGGGAGCCAGGTACCACAGGCACAGCTCCTGCTCACTCACAGCCACAGCACAAGTGGAGGCACGGGCTTGGGAAGATGTCTTAGATAATCACACTTTTTTAAAGAGGCACCTTTTTCCCAAGCTGTAGGAGTGAGTCATCAGTTCTGTTTCCAAGTCTGGGCTGCTGAGCAGGGAAGGAGCAGTTTGCCCACCAGGAATGGTGCCCAGGGGTTCAGTGCTGGTGTGGTTCTTGGCAGACCCCTTGCAGAGCTATTAACAGGGTTGTAGATGTCCAGAGGGAGCAGATCTGAGGCTCTGGGCCCTGGCAGAGCTAAAACAAGAATAGGCAATGTGCTAATATTGTCAGGAATAGTCTTGCTTTGGCAGGAATACAGATTAGACTACCTGATAAGTCATCTTAAGGAAAAAAAAAGTCTGGTCTTTGAGTCAGTGTTACAGTACCAGGAATCCTACTAAAAAAAAAAAAAACAACAAAACCAAAACCAAAAAAAAAAAGCAACAGTGATATTCTGATTTTCTTTTTTAATACAGTAAAGATGAAAGGTGATCCCAAATAAATGGGATAAGAAATTAGGAAATATAAAGAGATTTCTGCTTGTCTGTTTCCTTCAATTCTTTGTTATGCATAGGGGTGGGGTGTGTTACTCTAAATAATTCTGATTCTAAGGCATTTCTTGTATTCCCTTTTAGAAGAGCAGAGTCCATTAGAGCAGCACATGTACATGTCAGGCTTTAACAATTCCATGCAGTCAGTGTGTGAGCACCAAGCTGGACCCTGATGTTGTGATTCCCTCATTGTGTGAGTGAAAAGCCACGGAGAGATTCCAGTACTTTGGAGAAAGGAGCAGGGAAGGTGCCACCCTTTGCTGGAAGGAAGCTGGAGAGTGGGGAGTGATGGAAAAAAAGCACCACAAGGATGGAGGGGTTGATTGGGTTGGTCTGGTTCCCTAGAGCAAGGAGCTGAGACTGATTGCAAAGGATTGAATCTGTACCAGACCTCTCCTCCAAAGCTGGAATTCTCTGGACTCTCTGGACTGAATTTTGTGAGTGGCCCATTGAAGCTGAGGGGAGCCAGGCCTGTTATGATGGAACAATGATTTTCTACACACTTTCTACCCAGCCTTGGTGGGCTGCAGCAACATCTGTGCTGGATGAGATTTTAGCAATGCTCCCCTTGCAGGAGCTCTGCTGTGTGCTGAGTCCCTGAGCCAGGGAGGCTTGTTTGAGCCTGCTGCCCTCCCCGTGCTGCTCACTCAGCCCTGCCTTGCCCAAGGCTCTGGGCTGGGTTTCATCACAGAGGTGTCAGCCTTGGCTTCCCCGGTGTCTGCAGGGACTGTGGTGTGAAAGGAAAATGCACCTGGGCACCTTTAAATGAAATCTTCACCCCCTACTTTCAAGAATCTAGAAGTGAGACAGCAGATCAGCTTGGAGCAGCAAAATTGTGGTGACATTTTTATCTCCCACAAGTTATTACTCAGAAATTACTCATCAATGGGATTCATCTTGTGTAACCTTTAAACACAGAGCAGAGAATGAATTTTGTAAATAATCTGACCGACCACCCCCCTCATAAAAGTAGTTTATCAGCAAAATTACAGTGAGGTTGGTTTTTGCTGAGAAAGTGGATTTGTTTCATCACCTGCCAAAGTTTTATGCAAATAGTCCAACCCGAAGCACAAGTATTTCTGATTGGTAGTGTTTGCCTTGAAAGCTCTTTGTTTCATGAACTGCTGGTGCTGAGCTGATTGATTACAATTGGTAGGAGACCTTTAGGGATGGTCTGATGTTGAAATGTTCCTTTTGCACCTGGAAGGTCGGTCAGGATCAGCTGAAGGCTGACAAAAAGGCCAGGAAGGCAAACAGAAGGGCTGCCTGCTTTAGGTGGAGGCAAGCACCAAACAGCAGGGGGATTTCTGATTTCATTTCCCTGGGTGCTGTCAGAGCTGTGCCTTGTTTTGGGGAGCACTGAGTCAGCCAGGCAGGAGTTAAGGAGGGAATGCAAACAGAAGAGTCAAGGGTGTTCACCCAGCCCCAGTGCTTCCCTCAAGGGGAAGATGCTTTCCTGGCACTGCAGCAGCAGAGAGAGGAGCAAATAATTCCTGTTGTAGCCACCTGGAACCGTGACAGTGATGTTTTAATCTTTTGAAGTGAACAAGTTCCTGTGGCTGGGTAAAAATTCACCTGTGAAATGGCTGATTCTGTTGGTGATACGTTCTCCCTTTAATTAAATAGCTGACTTACCTTGACAATTAATTGGAGTGATGTATGATTTTTATTAGAAACCCATGACTAATTTTTTCTTGCCGTTCCTGCTATCTTATTGTTCTTGTCTCCCCTCCTCCTGAGTTCTGCTGTGTGCCAGCTGTGTCCTCCAGGCACTGGTGCAGACCAGTGTTCCCTCTTGCTTGGGCTTTTACCTGTTGCAGATAAAGTCATTGTTTTCAGGTATTTTCCACATCATCTTTCAGAATTTTTCCATTTCATCAGAGTTTTGCAATTTTTTTTGTTTTCAGAGTCTGAGATTCTTAAAAAAAACCCCCACCAATCACAAACTCCTCAAAACATCACCACAACCCAACCCCCCGCCACGTAACATAGTTTGCTTCTTTTAATATCACATTTCCTACTTCATTAAAATAACTGCCAGGTTAAAAACATCCTCCCTGCAGTCATCCCTGTGCTAGGAAGCTGAAGTGAATTTTATATTTAATTACAACAGGCAAGATTCAAAATGGATGTGACTGAAGACATTTCTGTTAAAATCAGAGCAGCAGCTACAAGGACTCTGTTTGTCCCTTACCCTGCTCTCCCTGGCTGAAAGGAGCTGAGGCTCAGTCCTCTCTCTAACCTTACAACAAATGATGTGGACTGTTCTTTACGTTTTTTCCACTTAGGAAGCTTTAGTCTTTTTATAGGAAATTTGTTTCCATGGGGGAACTTAGGCATGGGTGAGTGGGGAACAATGCATTGTTTGTTAAAACAAATTTTTTTTAAGGGAGTGGGCTTGAAAGGAAGGAAATGTGGTTTAGATTTAAGTTTCTTTTGAAATTTCTTCCTCTTCTTTTGCCTCATCCTCCCTACCCCCCCAAATACAAAACAAAAATCCTAACAGCCAGAAGTCCCCAAATTGGCTCTTCACCACTCCTGTCTTTAAAAGATTTGGTATAATCTGGAACACCAGAGGAAGTTTAAAAATCCCTGTCTTGTGTATCCTTCCTTTCCCTTCCCTCTCTGGGTTTTCCCCCCTCAACAAAGTGCAGTTTTAATCTCAGTTTTTCTAGTCCCTGCCGTGGGCAGGGTTTATTTAGTCTGTCTCTGGGGTGTGTGTGAAGTTTAGGCCCCAGTTTAAACCTTGTTGTGAGCGAGGTCCTTCACCCTCTGGTCCCTGGGTGGCTCTGGAGGGAAGAGCCCTGCGGGGGCAGGGTGGCTGCAGGTTCTGGGGAAGGAAGCTCAGGGCAGGAATACAGTTTCCTTTTGCTCTGGCTGGATTTAAAGCAGGCTGCTGGCTGGAAATCCCTGTCTGTGTGTCCCTTTCCCTAGAGGCGTGTGGCACAGGGGCCGTGTGACAATCTGCTGCCATGGCTGACCCCGCCGGTGAGGAACAAGGCCCCGAGCTGTGCTGTGAGTGTGGCCAGCCCCACCCCTTGCTGGACAATCACCTGTACAACTTCCAGGACGAGGTGGACGACGAGCTCATCTGCCACATCTGCCTGCAGCCCCTGCTGCAGCCCATGGACACGCCCTGCGGGCACACGTACTGTTTCAAGTGCCTGGAGAACTTCATGCAGGAGTACAGCTTCTGCCCCATGGACCGCAAGAAGCTCTCCTTCCAGCAGTGCCACAAGTCCAGCCTCCTGGTGAGGAACCTGCTGGATAAGCTGATTGTGCTGTGTCCCTTCAGGGCTGAGTGCCAGCAGACCATGCAGCGCTGCGAGCTGGAGGCTCACCTGCAGAACAGGTGCGTTCCCCTTCCCGGGCTGCTGTTGCTGGGGCTGTTGCGCTGCTCACCAGAACATCCGTTCCCAGAGCAGCTCCTGAAATGGGGCAAGGTGGGATGCCAGAGGTGCCAGGGTGAGGCTGCAGAGGTGGGAGGGTGAGGACAGTGTAATTGTGTGTGTGCTCTGGAAGAGAAGGTTCTTGTGGAGGAGAGCTGCTCACCTTTGGACTGTCTGCAGACACTAAACCTGTCACTAAACCTGTCAAATAGCCAAACATCTGTGGGTCCTGAACTGGGGCACCAGCTCTGGAGTTGTTACAGACAAGCTTATTCTTGTTTCCCTTGTGCAGAGGAGAAAGGCACAAAGTCAAGGCTCTGAAAGCAAGGGATTGTGCAGTGCTGCCAGTTTAATTGGTCCAATTAAGATGTGCAATACATAAGTCTTTGATTCAAATAGTGCAAGTCCCTCCAAGCTGCACATTATGCACTTGTTGAATCACCTACTTATAATTCCATTATCTTCTCTCATTCTTTTGCTGAGAAAGGGAAGCAATGAAAATTACTGTTTTCTTCTGTTCCACTTGTGTAGAGTCAGGGAGACTTTTTGGTGCTTCACTGCTGGTTGAGCTGTTGGCAGGCAGGATTTTGTCACTTTAAAAGGAGTGCAGGTGACAGAACTCTCGCTGGAGAACCCTTGTTCCTGCCTGATTAATGATTTGCAGGGAAGGGAACTAAGTGCAAGTCCTGCTGCAGGTGGAACAGACCTTCCTTGGCAGGGTGTATTTGTCAGCAATGAGAAATGCCACAGGCTTGTGTCATTCAGCTGTGCTGTAGTTTACTGTGACAATGACATGTTTTAAAAATAAGCCAACCAGGGAACAGGTACACTTAGGATTCCTTTGCAGCTCCAGCCAAGGATGTGCCCTTGTGCTTTTTGCTTGTGTTCACTCACCATGAGCTGAGAGCTCGTGTTAGGGCCAGGATGGAATGGATGGAAGGTGTTGGAATCCTGGAAAGGGGAAGAGAATCACAGGAAGGTGCTTGGGAGCCCCTTTCCCTTCAGTGAAAGTTTATAATCTCCTTTTTTTTGAAGCAGCCCTTTGTCCTGGCTGCTCCTTACAGGCTGAGTGCTGGGGCTGTGCTCACACCAGGGCTGGGCCTTGCTCTGCAGATCTGCCCTGCCATCAGTAAACTCCTGTCACTGGTAATCCCTCTGGCACAGGAGTTACACACAGGGGAGGAGGGAAGCTCCTCAAATGTTTACATTAGAGACCTGCCTGGAAACTGTATCATTCTCTTATATATTCTACAGTTGTTTGTACCTTTCTTGGGGCTAGAGTATTTTAAGATTGGAGTTATTGCATGTGGGCTGTGGGCACAGTCAGACTGAAAAATAGGGAGTAAAAAAAACAGATATGATAAGAAAATTGCCCTGGGAATTGGGTGTTTTCTTGTTTTAAGTGAGATTAATTGATAGGAGAAGATTTAAGGAAATAAGAAGCACATAGAAACTTATTTTGTTGGGGGATTTCCCTGCCATTTGCAAATTGAATTTGTGTTTTGATATCTTAAAAGGGACATACTGAGATGAGACTTCTTTAACCACAGTGTGAATAGTTCAGTTTAATTTGAAAAGTGACTGTGATAAACCCAGTACTACTCATGTCTCTGAAAGTGACGGTTTTGCATTTATCACTTCCTCACCTGGCACCTTTTTTATAAATACTTGTGATAAAAGAGCTGTTCTTCCTCACCCATTAATGCTGAGACAGGCTGGTGAGGTATCTGCATCCAGGGCACATTTTGTGTGTACAATTACATCCCAGTTCTGGGATCTTTGTGGGGGGCACTCAGTGGGATTAGGAATTAAACTGCTCCCATTCAGGTAGAGCCATCATCTGCATTGGCTGGGAGTGCACCAGGACCAGGGTCAGGTCTCATTCCACAACAGAAAATGCCCAATCCTCCCCTGCTGCTGTTGTGGGTTAAAACAAAGCCTAATTCAAGGCCAGCTTGAAACTTGAGCCACTTTCTTTGCATCAAGATACAGCTCACAGTGATCTCTACGTCAGAGCTCAGTATTTGCTTATATTTAAGAAGGATCCTTTTCTTCATGGAGTGTTTGTCAGGTAAATATTTAGCAAGGGAGACTCCTGTTCCTATTACCTTCCTCTTTTTCAAATAATTTGCTTATTAATTTCAAAATAAGTGAAATAACAAGCCTGCACCTAAGCTGATACTTGTATAAGTAGAAGCTGAAGGTCAAAGGAGAATCAGTTTTATCACCTGAGAAAGCAGCAGTGCTCTGGTGAGATCTGGAACCAGCTTCTCCCCAGAGGTTTGTCAGAGCTCTCCTGAGCTGGCTCACCTGCCCAGGCAGACACAGTCACTGACAGTCCCTGCCCATCTCTCTCCAGGTGTCCTGGCTTTAAGAAATACCAGTCTGAACTCCAGCGCAAAAAGAATCCCATTTCCAAGGGGAAGGAAGATCCTCCTGCCAGGGGGGACACAAACACCCCCAAGGATCCAGAGGTCCCAAGTGGAGGCTCCTCACTTGTGGCAGAAAGCTCTGGAGCTGCTGTGGTGTCACTGGGGACTGCAGAGCCTGGACTGGTTAATCCAGCTTTTGAGGAGACTGAAGAAGGTGAGAGTTTGGTACAGAGGTGGAGCTATGTATTTATCTTTGATAATAGACAAACGAAAAAAAACAACCAGAAAATTCAAATTTTAAGTGTCCCAAGCACTGTCAGACATCCTTAATGCTACTCAGCCATCAGAGGTATCTCTTGCTTGAGCAGAAGGGAGATGCATTCATGTGCATCAGGGGTGGCAGGGCCTGCTCACAAGCACAAAACTGTACAGAACCATTTGGAGAAACTCTGCAGATTGCAGTGGGTATTTGCAATATTGTGTGGAGAAACAAAGGCAGTCCCTGTCAATGTGAACATGGAGCACTTAAACCCTGTGCAGAAGCCAGATAATTAGTAACTAGGAAGTGTTCCAGATTCTTTTTAATCTTGTTAGGAAAGTTAAATATACAGTCAGTTTCCTGGAGTGGGCAGTACCTCCCTCCTGGTGTTTTTCTAGCATAAGTTAGGTTTTGGATTAACAGGCAGCTCTCAAGCCTTGCAGACCAGATCACCATCTCCAGTGTAGCAGCACTGGTCTCAGCTTGGTAGGAGGCAGCAGCGTGGAGACCTCAGTGCCTCGTCTCAAAGTTAGGCTCAGCTTCCACCCCCTGTGCCTGGGACAGAGGTAACTCACAGGTCAGTTCAGTTCCCTGTTGGCTTTTTCCCAAAGCACACCAGGAGCAGGTTTTGCATCCCTGGTGTGACACCTGCCTGTCACCCTGCCAGGCACTGCTGGGCCTGCCTGAGTGTCCCTGTGCTGGGAGATCTCTTGCTAACAACAGCTTTCATCTTCAAACTGCAGCATTCCTTCATCTCCAGTATGCTGTGAGACAGCCAAACATTCCTCCTGTTTTACAGGGGGGATGGGAAAAGGGGAGCAAAGGAAATTGGAGGAAGGAAGTTGCAGAGCAGTAATTACAGCTGGGTAGTCCCTTTCCCTCATGGGCATCATGGAAACTGGAATTTGTTATGTGTGTGCTTCTAGCAGGCCAGCTGCCACAGGAGAAAAATAAATCTCTAAATATAGCCAAACCATACTGAATGCCTTTTAATAAACCCCAAGCAACACCAAAAAGGAGATTGAATTTACCAGAAGCTAGGAGAAAATGGGAAAAATTCTGGAGCAACTCTAAAGAAAGAGAGGGGTTTTAAACTTTTTGTGTCTCCTGATAGCTGCTTTCCCTCCAGATGCTACACTGAACACAGCCTGCCAGGGGTTTGAATCTTGGGGTGCTGTGAGAAGGAAAATTCTGTTAATGTGCTGCTTTTTCTCTTCAATTTCCACAAGCAGACCTTCCTCAGAGAACCAGTCTTGTGGCTGAAACTACCACCATCGAAATCCACCGGGAAGATCCGGAGGAGGAGCTGGGGATGAGGATAGTGGGGGGTAAGGACACCCCCCTAGGGAACATCGTTGTTCAGGAAGTGCTCAGGGACTCTGTGATTGCTGCTGATGGAAGAATTGCTCCTGGGGACCACATCCTTGAGGTAGGGAACCCCCCTGGCAGCCCCATGGCTTCCCTTGACTGGAAAACTGGGAAATCTCTGCAGCTGAGCACTGATCAGCCCCCTGTGTCAGCAGCACTGTGTGTCTGCTGGGGCTCAGGAGCACTTGCAGCATTCCTTCCAGCCAAACTCATATTTCTCTTGCATATTTGACAGCTTTTTGAAATTTAGGTCGTTTTGGTTAAAGATTCCTGCCTGACAGATTTCACACAGCAGCCCCGTTTCTCTGCTCCAGTTAGGAAGTCTGATAATTGCTTGCTCCTCTGTGTTGCTTAAGCTGCATATTCTCCTTGGGCAGGTCCAGGGTGAGAGCTGCTGGCTGGCAGTGAGCATCAGCCCCAAAATGTGAGAAGAGCCCCAGCCTGAGCCACAGCCAGGGCACTGCCCACACTGGCAGGGCTGTGTGGCCCTGGGTGGCCGAGGTGACACCCTGTGCACACAGTGACAGCTCTTAGCACCTCCAGCCACGGCTGCCCAGTCATCTGCCAAGCCATAAATCCTCATTATCCCCTGGGATTGGGCATCAGGAAGGGCTGGCAGCCCCCACACACAAGTGGCTGATGAGATCTCTGGGTTGGTTTCTCAGGCACACCAATGGAGTGACTCCTGTTTTATCCAGCTGGGTTTTCCATGGCTGAATCCCAGCAAACAGGGCAGGTCCCACTCTCAGGAGGCTGATGAACATCCTGAAAGGCTGCACAGAATCTTATGTGACTACAGGCATAGCAAAATGCTGCCTTCTCAGAGTCACCTGGTAAAAGCACAATTAGATGGATGATTCCAGAAGCTTGTAGACTATGGACCGCTCAGAAGTGGAGATTTGGGTCTTCTCCAAGCCAGTGCTGAATGCTGGAAATAAAGGAAAAGCAGATCTGCATTTACATGGCATGGAAGGAACGAGTGAACATTTTAAATCTGTTACTTGTGCGGGTTGTCCTGTCTTGTCCCTGTCCTCAGTCATTCACCAATTACAGTCTAATCCCATCAGGTTTTTTCATTCTTTTTTTTAGAAAACTTTTCTCCCTAATGTGCACCAGCATCAGAGATTGCACAGGGAGTTTTCCATCCTGCTCCAGCCTGGCCGTGCCCCACACTGTGGACAGTGCCTAATTACTGTGGGCTCTGATTAGCTCTGATTAGGGCTTTGTTTGTGTCTGTAGGTGAATGGCGTCAACATCAGCAGCGTGACTCACTGCCAGGCTGTCTCCTTCCTGCGCCACCCAGGGCCTGTTCTGCACCTCATGCTCCTGCAGGAGAAGGGCTTTTCCAGCAGGACTGGCCAGCAGGAGTCCAGCTCCACAAACAGGGAAGTGATCCACGTCACCTTGGTGAAGAGAGACCGCTCTGAGCCCTTGGGAATCAAACTGATCAGGAAAACTGACGAGGCAGGGATTTTTATTCTGGATCTCTTAGAGGGAGGCTTGGCAGCCAAGAATGGGAAGCTGAGTCGGAATGACAGGGTCCTGTCAATAAATGGCCAGGATTTGAGGCAAGGAACTCCTGAGGCTGCTGCCCAGATAATCCAGGTGAGTTCAGACACGGAGAGGCTGTGTGGAAATGGCAGGGCTCCTGTTCTGAGCCAGGGCTGACAGAACACACCAGGACAAGCTGCATTCCCCCAAATCTCTCTCATGGAAGGTGATTCCCCTCTGGATGTGTGGGAAGCACTGCTTCCAAATGAAGATAAACACCAAGAGTGGGAATCCGTGGTGAGTCATCCCTGACAGGTCTGAGGGGAAGCAGTGGCTCGTGGAGCAGGAGTTCATCTGAGGAGATTGCATCTCCTGTGTGGTGTTTGCAGCCTCTCAGCCCTGCAGAGGAAATGCTGCCATGCACTCTGTGGATTCATGCAGCAGGCAGGGGGGGATCAGGGCAGCCTCTTGTGCTTCCAGCAGTCACACTGAAGGTGCTGGCTGGGAGATGGGATGGGCTGGCAGCACAGAACAGATCCCTTTGGACTGGCTTGAAGCCCTTTCTCCCCATTTTACCTGTATTTGTGAAGAGAGACTGGAAAATGACCTAAAAGCATTCCAAGGTGCTAAATAGGTAGAAGAGGGGTGGTCTTTCCCTGTGGAATGTGCTCCTGTTGCAGCATGCCAGATGTTTTGGTGGAAGGAGTGGGCAAGGAATCCTAGTTAAAGGATTAAGGATGGCTGCAAGTGCAGCAGGTATCACAGAGATCAGTTTAAATTCTTCATCTCCCCAGGCGAGTGCCTCCAGTTTGTGCTTTTATCTACAGATCCTGACACAGTGCACCTCATCCCATTCTGTTTATATCCCAGAAAGGATGTGAGGTCAGCAGGAGGGAGAGTTCTCCTCACAGTTATCAGAGGAGTGCAGTGCCATGGGAGAAAGAGCAGAGTTCCAGCACTGAGGTCCTTTTTCATGTTGTGCTTCCATTCTACGGCCTCTTAGAACTTGTTTGCATCCCACAAGTGCTGCTGCATTCCTGTTGCAGTGTGCACACACAACTCCCCTGTCAGGAACTCTTTTGATCCCACTGGAAGCTGCAGCCAAAGTTTCAGGACTGGCTTCATGAGGTTTGGGCGTTGAATCTCTTTGGAAGTGATATTTGTGTGAAACTGTGACGGTTTTCCAAACATGGTCTGCTCCTCTGAGGGCTAGTTGAAATCCTTGCTTAGGTGTAACTTAGAGTCCCTCTTCCAAGGCCAGGGAATTCACCCTGGCACCAGGGCAGCAAGGTCCTGTGGCAAGGAGTGAGAGCAGCAACTGCATTTCTGTCATCCAAGGCAGGAAAGGCCCCGAGTGCCTTCCCCCAGTGGGTCCTGCACACTGAGGTTCTGTCAGGTGATCTGAAGGAACAAACCCAAGGAGAGCTGCAGGAACAATGGGAGCACTTCCCCTGCAGCCCTGCCAAGGCCAGACATGCAGCTGGTGAAGTGTTTAACCAGAGCTGCTCTGGGGAAAAACAGAGGGAGATGGTGAACAATAGATGAACAAAGCTGGGAGGGAAAGAGCTTTAACAACTTCCTTGCAATAAAAGCATCCAGTGCTTGCCATGGTCACTGTGTGTGGAGCTGCCAGGGTTCCAGCTCTGTTCATTCTCTAGCAGGAGATGCTATTTTGGTTGTTTGTACCCAAGTGCAGGAATTAATCATCCCTTTCCACCTTCTCTTGTTTGGCATTTGTGGGGGAGGGAGGCACGAGTGAAGAGTGAAGCCTGCCTCTACTCCTGTTCCTTCTGACTCATGTTTGCTAATTCCCTTTTTTCCCAATCACATCCCTGGCTCATCACAAAAGACTTTGCATCACACTGAGGACCTGTTGGAGAACCTCTGTAGGAAATGATGCCAGCCCTTCTCTCCCCTAGGCAACGAGGGCTGTCCTTCACTTCTAACCCACTCTTCTGTCTTTTTAATTCCCACTCCTCATTTCTCTGGGCAGACCACAGAATCCAGGGTGAACTTTGTGATCCTGAGGCAGCCTGGGGTGCAGCTGGGGGAGGCAGTGGAGGATGGCAGCAGCTCCAACAGCAGCAGCAGCAGCAGCAATGGGGGGAGCCCCGTGCACCACCGGAGGAGACCAGACCAGAACCACTACAGGAGAAAATCCAGCTACCAGAAGGTGGGGCTGGAAAACGAGGCCAAGGTGCTGCTCATTCCTGGGGTAGTAAAGGCATTGTGCTGTTGTGTGATGGTGTTTTAGCACACAGCACTGACCAGCAGCTCCACTTCTCCTTGGGTGGGTTTGGGGCTTTGGGTACTGAAGAACCACTTGGTCATCTATAGGGAAACCTGATATGAAGGGAAAAAGGTGACAAAATTGCTTCAGTGTTGATGCAGAGCTGGTGTTTAGTGCTTTGTTGTCTGGAAAAGGCAATGAGAAATTTGCCATCCATGAGATTTTTTGGGATTTGCTCCTTGACATCCCTCAAGCCCCACACGCTGAGGGTGTTGCAGTGCCCCCCAGTTGAGCTGGTGTGGAGCCAGAGGCCTCCACTGTCCAGCAGAGGAATCCTCAGGTGGCCCTGTGGTGCTGCTGTGACTGCAGTGTGGGTCTGCCACCCCTTTGTGGGGCACAACAGACACCAGGAGCAAGAGGACAACCCCCAGTGTGCTGAACCCAGAGAGAAAATCTGTGTGTAGGACTTGCAGCTGAGTGACCAGCCTGCTGCAGCTGCCCAGAGTGGTGTGTTTCAGTGTCCCTGGAGCTCAGGGAGTTGCTGTCCTGTGTGGCTGCAGTGTGGTTCCTGCATTTAAATCCCTGAGTAGCATTTACTCCCTGTTGTAGAGCCTGTGCTCTGATGTGTGCCTTCACTGCAACCCCAACTTCCAGTCAGGGAGAGCTTCATAGCTTGGCATGAGCAGCCCTGGCATGAGCTCATAGCTTGTTCCTCAGTGCAAAATTCCCCTCCTCAGAGGGAGCACCTCCCTACAGCAAATGGATTTGGGATCATTGGGACAGCACTGATGCTTCACCTTAGAAATGCTGCTCTGTATTCCCACCCACAGCAAGGATATGGGAAGCTGACTTTGCCCTCCAGCAATGTTGCTGGAATGCTCTGGGTGAAGGAGACAAAGGCTGCTCTCTTCCAGAGCTGGGCTTCTCCCCTTGAATGCATTAATGAAGCTGCATTTTGTGCTGTCATTGCTTTGTAGGATTTGCCTCAGGGATATGTAAGTCATGAGAAGACAGTTGCAATAAAAAAGGAGCCTAAGGAATCTTTGGGAATCACAATTGGAGGTGGAAGGGATAACAAAAATAAGCTCCCTATCTATGTGACAAGTGTGCAGCCCATTGGATGCCTCTTCAGGGATGGCAGAATCAAGAGAGGTAAGGGAGGCTCTCAGACCCTGTATCCTTTAGGAGCTGTGGGCTATTTTCAATGGAAGCTGCACTTGGACACTGAAGAGAGGCTGGGAACAGGGTTCCCATGACCCTTGAAATGGGCTCCACAGCCAAAGGTCTGTAATAAATAATCCCATTTATTCCATCAACAGGGGATGTACTCCTGAGCATAAATGGCATTGATTTGACTCATCTGAACTACTATGAAGCTGTCTCAGCACTGAAATCCAATGCAGCTTCTCACTCAGTCACACTGAAAGCCCTGGAAATCCTCTCCCTGAACTCCCCAGAGGCATCCCTGGACATCAGGGAGCAGGGATTCAGCTGGTCTCCCCTCTGGATCACGTGGCTGGGATTGCCCAGGTATGTTTGTCAGGGACTAGATGGATAGCTGTTAATTACAGGCTTGACTTTCACTCAAACACTAGGAATTAATTACTTTGTTGATGAACTTGGAAGCATTCCTGGTATTCCCGTTTAGCTGAAAGGCAGTGGAAAGCCTCATTTGCCAATGAGATCATAGAATAGTGAGTACATAAGGAACTTCCACTGTTTTTCTGGAGTGACCCATCATTCCCACACTCCTGTTGGACAGTGACCGTGCTTTAGAGGCCCCGTAACCCCCATTTTAAAAGAGAAATAGTCAATGTTAGATACTTAGTGCTTGCTAAAGTACTGACTGAAATGTCCTGTGGCTCTTTCTGCATCCCCCAACACAAGCCAAGAGACACCTGGGCTGTCTGGGAGTTTCTAATCTGATCATCTCACTTAGGGGCAGACATTCTTTCAGTCTAACTCTTCTTGGCTGTTGTAACTGTGTCATCCTCAGCATGAAGCAGAAATGATTCTGCACAGTTGTGTTTTTCTGCTGCAAAGTTTTGCAGCACAGGCTTAGCACAGGTTTTAACCCAGGAAGTTCCAAGAGAAGCTTGAATTTCCCTCTCCTTCCTGGAGAGAGGTGAACCTCTGGCTCCCTTCCTTAGCAATGACATCAAAACACTGTGAAAGGCAGAGTCTGTTGTCATCCCAGCTGACTGCAGGTGGAACATAAAGCCAAACCTGGTGTGGGAAGCCTGGATCATTTACAGCCTGGTTCCTTGAGACACCTAAAGAAGCAGCACTCACAAAGCCTCTGTTGTGTTACTTAGCAGCCTGTAAGTGCTCAACAAACCTGCCCAAGGAAAGGCAGCTTTTGTGTCTCCTGCACTTGGCCTGTGCTCAGCACCTCCTCCCATCTCCCTCTGCTCCCTCAGGAATTGGCCTGGCTGCTCCAGGCAGGGCTGGTAGGAGCTGGCCCTGAGCTGCACCTGCAGAGCCCAAACCTGGGCACAAACCCCCAGGTGCTGCCTGGTGTTTGTTCCTTGTGCTGCTGCTGCACTGAACTACAGCAAGGCAAAACCTGGCTGGGCTTTCCTTCCTTTCCCAGTTTTTCTGGCTGTCAGTGACTTGCAGCCTCCCCACACTGCTGCAGGGACTGGAGTCCTCTCTGCCCCTGGATCTCTTCACTTCAGGAGTGCCCTGACATTACCTCCATTTAATGCACTGCTGGAAATTCCTTTGCTGCTGGTATTGATGTTCCCCCTTCATTTGGCTCCTGAAGTAAGAAATGATTCCAGGTGCCCTTTCTGATCTTCACTTGGACTCCAGCCTGAATCCTGGCTTGGAATGTGGCTGCAGTTGTGGCTGTGAGGGTTGGTGGGATGCACACAGCGAGGTTATCCCACTCTGGGGTCTGACAGAATCCCCCTCCTGTTGCCAGCACTGACAAGGGCTGTAACTCCTGTGCTTCCTCACCCCTTTTCCCACCTGCTCCCAGTGAGTCGTGGTAGCCACTGGCTGCTCACCCACAGCACCCCACTTGTCCCCGGGGTGTTCAGTGCCTCTGGCACTTGAGGCTGGCTCAGGGAGGTGCAGCTGCACTCAGATCCCAGCGCCCTCACCTGCAGTGCTCTGGTTCCCATTGCTGGGAGCTCCTGACCCCCAAGCTGGGTTTCCTTTGCACAGGGCCAAAGCCCAGTGCTGCAGGGGAATGTCCCTTGCCCTGTGGCCCTGGCAGGCCCTGTGTGCACCACAGTGACACAGAAACCCCCAGAATGTGCCCAGACTGGACCCAGCTGTTCCACTGGGACCTGCTCCTGCTGGCTGCCCTGGCCTCACTGTGCTGGAATGTCCTGCAGGCTGAGAGCTCAAATTGCACGTGCAATTTTGGGTTTGTTCAGCTTTTCTCCCTCAGTTATTTCTCTGCTCCAGCAGAAATATCTCTTTCTTTTTAGAGGAATGTATTTCTTTCTAGCTTGACCCCAGACCTGATGCTGAAAGGTGCAAATTGAAATGAGAGCTCAGGGCTAAGGGAAGTGTATTTGATCCTTGTAACACTTGAGTGCTTCATTCCAGCCTCGATCCTTGGATCTGTGATTTCTCTTTCTGTCAAACAGAAACTTTGATTTCTTCCTAGCATTATGTTAAATCCACAGCAGCCACTGATAAAATACCATCATCAGAAGCTGCCCTGGACTGGGCCCGTGTTCTAACCCAATACACCCTGAATCCCAAAGGTACCAGAAACAAAATTTCACAGATTGATTTATCTTTTCTCTAAAACCTTTGTCTCTTGAGAACACAGTGCACTGTGTGGCTTGTGGAGAAATTTTGGGGATAGTTTTCTGCTGCCCCCTTCCCTGGGGTTTACCTGACTCCAATCTGACTCTTCCCACAGCCACCACGTGGAGCTCCCAGTCCCAGCCTGTGCAGCTCCAAACTGCAGCAGGGACCAGGAACTGCCAGCTCAGCAGCGTGCTTGGCACCATAAAACCTGCACCTCGACCTTCCCTAAACTCTCCAGTTCTTTTCCCACAGTCAGTTTTGGTCGTAGTAAATTAAAGTTTCTCTTCCTAAACCCCCTTGTTAATATGGAAAACGGATTCCCAGCAAACAGCCCTTTCCAGCTCCTGGAGAACTGTGCCTGATGTTTTTATTTCTGCTCTGTGCTGACGTAGCCCTTGCCACTGTTGCTCTTGGGGCTGTTTATTGGCAGAAGCTGCCACAGCCACGGCTCAGAGCTGTGTTTTTGCACTTGTGTGGTACCTGTGGAAGGAAACCGTGGAGGAATCAGTCAGCTCCAGCCGGGTCTCCTGGTGTTTATGTGTGAAAAACTCCTACAAAAGTAAATTACAGTTTGAAAGTAGATAATTGGATCTTTTCTCCCGGTGAGAAGTTAACTGGGAAGGCCTTTTGAAATCTGAAACTGCTCAAGCAAAGCCCTTGAGGCAAAACCGTTTATTAGGAAAAGTTTAGCTGCTGGAATAGCTCAGCGGGGTGATGATGAGCAGCAGTCTCACAGCTCCTGCCAGGATGTCACCTGAGCCGGGGCCGGATGGGAGCGGGCCACACCTCCCGTGTCACCGCGCCCAGGCTCGGGCAGCGCCGCTGCCATTCCAGGCTCCCCGAGGAGACAAACCTCGCGGGCTGGCAGCCAACCTGGGAGCTCTCAGCAGAGCCCAGAATCGGAACTGGACATCCTGGATCCTGCAGGATCCTTCCCTGCTCTGCTCTGGCAGCTGCTGCACCTCACATTTGCTGCCAGTGATGCTGAAAGCCTTCCTTGTACCAATGCAGTGCACAGGGGGGATAAAAACCCTCTACTCTCATTAATTGCATGGGTGTAGCTGCTGCTCACTGTTCATTTGTCACTGGCGCTGTGGGTGCTCATTAGCAGAATGCACAAAATTATTCAGGAGTCTTGCAGGTCCCAAACCTCTTCTGAGCCAGGTGATTTCCTCTTAGCTCTTAAACAAATACTCAGAAAAGATTTCTAAAGGACTGGCATCAGCCCATTTGAGAATGAACCCTCTGACATGCCTTGCAAAGGGCTGTCTCAAATCCAAAACCCAGGAAAATGAGGCTGTTACAGCTGTGCTTTCCATGAGGGAAAACATAAACTCCTGGTCAGGCAATTTTCCTCCTAACTTCTCTGTTTTTGCCACAGCTACCTTCACTTCTGTCAAGATGTTGTCCTTAGTAAAGGAAACCTGGAAAGTTGGGGCTTCAGCATCGTGGGAGGCTTTGAGGAGAGCAAAGGAAACCAACCCTTCTTCATCAAAACCATCGTGCCCGGGACTCCGGCGTTCCGGGACAGGAAACTCAAGTAGGTGTGAGGGACCTGGGGGTTCCCAGACCCCCTGAGCCTTGGAAGGAGTCAGCTCCAGTTAATGACTGGGTCTGGC
Source organism: Aegithalos caudatus (assembly GCA_013389925.1). Taxonomy (NCBI): domain Eukaryota; kingdom Metazoa; phylum Chordata; class Aves; order Passeriformes; family Aegithalidae; genus Aegithalos; species Aegithalos caudatus. Next base: position 113,580 of record WEIU01011702.1, on the reverse strand, counting down.
ACTCATCTCAGCGTTAATACTGGTGCCAAACCTGTAACAAGCTAAGCCCTGCGTTAAGCAGCGCTTTGCTTTCTCCATAAAGGTGCAAGGAAAAGGAATTTACAGCCCTTTAAAACCTAACTGTGAAGGGTTTAGTGGAGTCACTGGGTTAAAGTAGAACAGGGAGGTTTGAGATGAATCTTAGAGGCTCCAGAGTATAAAACCTCTTGGATTAGGAGCAGTGTCCCAGCACAAGCACCAAAAGCCCTTCCCTGCAGGAACCTTCACTGGAGCTCTGCTGATGTGGTTGTTGGTGAGAGCCCAGCGAGAGGAGCAGGGTGGGGCTGGGACCCCATGGGCACCTCTGGGTGCTGAGGGAGGGGACACAGCTGTGCAGGGAGCTGGGCTGGGCTCCCGTGGGTGCTGGGACAGGGCTGTGGGGGGCTCACCAAGGGGCTGGGTGTGCCTGAGGGGGGCAGGTCCCTCTCACACCTCATGGCAGCAGTGGGGCCGCTGCAGGACTGGCCTGGGCTAGCAGTGCTTTACCAGCTCCTCCCCTGCTGTCACCAGCAGCGCTCCCCTTTTCCCTTTGCTGCCTCAGGGGAAAGGTTCTTTGGAGGAGGAGCTTTGGAGTGGGCTCAGGGTTGATGATGAGCCCCTGCTGAGCGGGTCCTGTCTTTGGGCAGGTGTGGAGATGAAATCGTGGCAGTGAACGGAGTGCCGGCAATCGGAATGAGCAACTCGGAACTAATCCCAATGCTGAAGGAGCAGAGGAACAAAGTCACCCTGACCGTGGTGTCCTGGCCAGGGAGCCTCGTGTGACAGCTCCAGCAAAGCCCCAACGCTTCCAGGGATCCAAGAGCAGCTGGGCCCCACCCAGGCTGCAGCTGACAGGGAAACAGGGACTGCTCTGCTCCTGGTGCATTGCCGTGGAAGACTCCTCGCTTCCCTTCTATGGAAAACATTTTACCAACAAATCTGGGTGTTGAATTCAAAGTAAGGGTTAATCCAACAGTTGTTGGAGCTTCCCAGGGTTATTAAAGCTCCTTAGGATTGGTGGTGCACAGAAAGCTCTTCCCAGTGTTTCTCCACAACCTGCCCTGGAGGCTGCTGGGGCTTGCCTTGATTTTAGGGCTCTGCTTTCCACTGAGTATTTGAACGGGTTAAAACAGAGGCTTTTAGAAGCTGCTACTAAATCTGTAAGGATGGGGACCCAGTTTAGGCACTTCTGTCTCTCAGGATTTCCCAGTCCTCATTTTCAGGTGCCAGCAGCCCAGGAATGTGTGAGTACATCCCAACCCCAGGGTGACCCAGAGCTGCTGGGCCAGCCTGGTGGAGCTGTTACCTGCATGAGGGTCCTGTCACAAATCCCACTTTAGGATCCTGCCAACTCCACTGATTTATTGCAAAGGGACAATTTCAACAGCTCCAAGCACCACTCTCAAAGGTATCAGCAAGAGGGGCTTCATTGAAATATCATGTTCCAAAATGTGACTACCAAAGGTCAAGGTTCATTATTGCACACAAGTTTCTCTGCTTTTAGGATGGATAAAAGCAGTTTTTCCCCAGAAGGAGGGTGAGGAAGGGAGCAGGCTGGTGTCAGACATCCCTGGGCTTGATGCCTGTCTCATTTCTATGTTTCCAGTCACGGGGGCAGAGTTCAGGCAGGGGCAGGAGCACCTGCACTGTCAGGCAGGTGAGAGTTCTCCTGCACTGCTGTTCATGGCCCTCTTGCAGCTGGAGCAAAAAATCAACTCCTGGGATCAGGGGAAGCTCAAAGGATCCTTGGCTGCAGGAAAAGTCACCTGCAGAAGGAGACTGTGCCCAGCCTGGCTTCAGTTCAAACCCACTGTGCAGTTCCAATGTAGAACTGAAGCCCAGGCAGGGTGGTTTGACCTCTGACACTGTGAAAGTTCTACTTGCAAACTCCACCTGAAGCAATTCCCTTTTTTAGCAGCTGGATGAGCAGCAGAAATGATGGGCTGCACTGAGACCTTTCCTCCTGTGCCGTCTCTGCTGCACCTTTTGCAGGCCCAGCTTTGTAAGAATCCAAGGATCTGGCCCCTGTCCAAAAGCTGCCTCGAATGAATGTTTAATTCCCTGTAGCAGCCCAGCCCTGGCTGGAGCTTCTCCTGGGCTGGCACTTGGTCATTTGCTGTCCCTGGGCCGTGTTTACACGCAGTGACTTCACCTCCTGCTCTGGGAGCTGCGGGCAGGGCCTGTCCCAGAGCCCAGGACACTGCAGGAACCTCGGATCCGTGGCCACAGCAGCCTTGGCTGGGCTGAGGAACATCTCTGGGGCCTCTGCAGCACAGCTGGGGTTACCTGCACTCCAGGGCTGCTTTCCTGTTCTTCTACTGAATGCTGAGAGCAAAATAATCCACAAAGGAAAACTCATCATTGACCTCGCTGGGACACAAAAACGTGAAGCAATTTTTTATCTCTTTCCAATCAATGTGCAGAATCCGTGCCTGGAACAGTAAATATTGATGTGGACAGAGGGAGGGTGATTCCCACCGCCTGCTCCAAATGTGGGGAAAGGGCAGGAGGGAAGAGCTGTGCAGCTGCTGGGCTGGCAGTGGAGGGAGGAGGAGGCTGCAGAACCATTTTTACTCCATCTCCTTTCAAGGTGCCTTCAGCTTCACCAAAATGTCCTCATAATTTAAATTTTGTTTCCAAAATCAGCTTGTTAATAGATGTTGAATTTGTTTTGATGCCTTTATAAATTATTGTAATATTGCTGAAAAATATGCATTCGAGGTGTGGTCTTTCCCCTTTCTCTCCAGGTAGCAGCTAATGCCCCCAGAAGGAGGTCACCTCAGCAGGACTGCTCCGAGCAGACCCTGTGGCAGGACACAGAGTAATTGTCCTTGCTCCTGCCAGGAAAGGAGCTGGGCTATCCTGAAATACACTGGGAAAAATCCCTCAACAGCAGTAAACCCTTCATCTCAACACCAGTAAACCTGCAGGAGCTTCCTAATGCACGTAGAGATTATTTCCGACACCCCGTTACATTTCCCTGATAGTAAAGGCAAACAATTGACCTATATTTAATGAAAATTAATGAAAAGAAACCAATTAAAGCCTATTTACCTTACTTCACAGCTGCCCTGGCCCCAAAAGCCTGCCCTCATTAGTGCCCTCCCCCTCAGCAGGTTCTGTGACTGGGTCCAGCTCGTTCGGGTAGCACAGGAGGAGGTGCAGCCCTGACTGAATCCAGGCCCCGGTCCCTGCTCCCACTCCCAGAGAGCAGGAGGCTGGAGGGATGCAGGCTGGGGGTGATCTCTGTGTCACCCCTGCAGTGCAGGAGCTCAGGACAGGGTGGGACAGCCCTGCCCCCCCTGGAGAGCAGCAGGGACAGCTGAGCACACGAAGGTGGAGGAAGGGCTGGGCCAAGCCCCGTTCCCGGGGTGCAGCACTGGCAGCTCCCAGGGCACTGCCCGGGCCCCTCTGGCACCGCCTGCCCCAGCAGGCTCCGGGGGCTGTGCTGGGAAAAGCCAGCCTGGCTCATCCCCACACAATGCAGGCTCCTGAGGGGCCGGGCAGGGCCTGGCCCCTCTGCCCTGGCACTGCCCAGCCCAGCCTGGGCTCTGCAAGGGAGGGTGGCACCTGTGTGTGTGTGCCAGGGAGCACGGACCGAGCGCTCCTGAATCCTCCTCACCTCTGCTCTCATTTCTCCTCCCACTCTCCTAAAAGCTTTTGGGCACTGCCAGCTGAAGCCCTGCCCCGAGCAGGAGCTGCCAGGAGGATTCCCTTGTTCCTTGCACAGCCAGTGCCAGCAGCTGGGAGTGCTGCAGCTCGCAGAGCCGCCCAGGGGGCACTGAGGGATATTCCCAAACGTGGGCTCCATCGTGGCTGCAGAGGCAGAAGAGCCTGCAGCCTGATCCCAGCTAACCCTGGCTCTGCACACACATTGCCAGGAGCTCAAGCACATGAAAAAAACTCCATGAAAAGCAAAACCCGGCAGGAGCCCCAAATTTCCCCCTGGGCTCTGCAGTTCCAAACCCATCTCTGCACTGTCCCAGTGCTGAACCTGAACCCAGGGCTCCCCTGGCACAGGTTGGGCACTGCCCAGCACACTCAAGACTTCTAAGATTACAATACCAAAAAATACAGAACGTTTCAGAACCGTATTATTTTAAGACAAATATTTCAGACAGTTTTAAATAACAAGTCAAAGGAAAATGAGACATTTGTGGGCTCACATGAACAGAAGGGCAGGATCCTAAGGACCAGACAGACCAAAACCCCTCAAAATTATTTCCCCTGTTCTTCCCACCCCAAAACACCTCTGTTGCCCCTTCCCCAACCAACACTAAGTCCAAAGAAACTTTGGAATTTGACTAAATTTATTTTGGGATCTAAGGGAAAGGAATGCATTGGACAGGAGTGTTGGTGATACCCAAATAGAAACGCCAACCCCACGAGGGCAAACCGCTAACTGGGACTTGGTGTTCTCTACCGCACTCTAGGTTATTCAGTCGACTCAGAGTAAAAAAAGGAAATAAAATAGTTAAGTCAAAAGGAATTAAAGAGAAATTCATGCTCTCGCTATGGATCTTCATTGATTCCCCACGCAGAGGTGTAACATGACAGAACTGCCTTAGCCATGGATAGAAAAAGCCAGTTTTGGAGTCTCTGCACACGCGGTGTGAACGCCCTCAGCAGCTTCTGGGAGCTGTCACATCCAGGCAGGCCCTGTGCCCACCTGGAGCAGATCCTGCAGCTCCTCCTGACACGCCCAGCTGGCCACGGAGAAATCAGAAGCTGTTTTTGTAGCTATAAAGAAATTTATTCTGGGATGAGACTTTTCACTACTGGACACCAGACTCTAAGCTGGCTCCCGGGATCTAAATCACGCCGTTCTTTGGACAATAAATTTCAAGTTGCACTTACTGTCCTAGTTCTCAAAAAGGAATGCCGATGACAAAAAGAACCAAGAGCTATCACCTAATTGCGTTAGTTTCAGCTGAAGCCATCTTCCATCAGAAACCATAGGATCTGATACACCAAAGTTCTCCCTAGGGACGTGGATGAGCTCAGTGCTTTGTAGCTAGTACTGCTGTATTGTCTTGTATCAAAAACAAACAAGGAAAGGAAGTTGAAGGGCACGTGCAGCCTCAGCTCCCGGAGCGCTGCTGGCTTGTGCCGCGGCTCGCCCAGTCAGCCTCTTCCCTTTGAAAAAGTAAAAAATAATAATAAAAAAAAAATCACCCCCCAAGCAAAACATCACCGATGCCACGCTGGTTCCACAGGAGGGAGTTCCTGCCGGGGCTGCCTCACTCCTTGGTGTCCTGCTCCTCGCCCTCCTGGGCCCCGTCCTCGCTGGCCTCCTTCTCCTCCTTGCTCCGCTTGTTCTTTTTGTGCTTGTGGCGCCGGTGGCTCTCGCCCTCCTCGCTCTCGTGCTGCTTCCTGAGCAGGGGACAGAGGGGACAAAGTGACACCAGGAACAGCCCTGCCACAGCAGGGACCCAGCCAGGGGCACAGGGGCCTTGGACCCCACCAACAGCAGCACCTCAGGGGCAGCCAGGGCACCATGGGGGATTCTGTGGTGCACCAGCACCGCCACACTCTGCCACACTCTGCTGTCACACACTGCCACTGTCACACACTGCCATTGTCACACACTGCCACTGTCACACACTGCCATTGTCACACTCTGCCACTGTCACACACTGCCATTGTCACACTCTGCCACTGTCACACTCTGCCACACTCTGCTGTCACACACTGCCACTGCCACACACTGCTGCTGTCACACTGCTGCTGTCACACACTGCCATTGTCTCACTCTGCCACTGTCACACTCTGCCACTGTCACACACAGCCACACTCTGCTGTCACACACTGTCAATATCACACACTGTCACACACTGTCAATGTCACACACTGTCACACACTGCCACTGTCACTGTCACACTGCCAATGTCACACACTGCCACTGCCACACTGCCGCTGTCACACACTGCCGCTGTCACACACTGCCGCTGCCACACTGCTGCTGTCACACTGCTGCTGTCACACTGCTGCTGTCACACTGCTGCTGTCACACTCTGCCACTGTCACACGCTGCCACACTGCTGCTGTCACACACTGCCACACACTGTCACTGCCACACTGTGCCACACTGTGCCAGTGCCACTCCTGGCAGTGTCCACAGGTAACACCTCTGTGCCCTTCCGCTCCCAAGCGAGCTGCAGGGATTGTGACACAGCGCTGAGGTGAGAGGAGGAGGAGCCCTGACCCCAAGATGTGTTTGCAACTTTCACTCCTCTGAACACGCAGGGAAATCCCTGGGCTAGAGGCAGCAAAGGGAGCAGTGGAGCGAGAAAATCGTGGATTTCCCCATGGGAGGCAGATCCTGTTCCTCCTTCTGCTGACTCACACCTGACCTGGCTCTCCACTGCCTTCCTGCCTGAGAACTCCTTTATCTCCCCCAGTTTTCCAGATGTGGGTGGATAACTGGGGATGTTTACCCAGGATTTCTGTGATGTGGAGCAATCCCAGAGGCCTGAGCAGGCTGTGCATGCCCTGAGCCTGTGCCCTGCCAGCACAGCCCCAGGAGCAGCTCTGCCTCCCACCAGGAAAAGGGGGAGCTCTGGTTTGGCCCCTCCTGGGAGGAGATTTTCTGCTGCTTCTCTCACAGGTTCAAACCAAGGGAGCTCTCAGGAGCTCACTGGTGTGAAGGTGGCAGAGTTAAAGCACAACCCAGAGTAGAGGAACAAGCAGATAAATTTATCCCAGGATAAACTGTGACTGTGCAGGCACAGCTCCATGAGCAGAGACAGCATCAGGTGTACAGACCAACTCTTAGCACAGCTGGAATTCCAGTTTAGCAGCAGACATAGAACTGGCTGAACCTGGCTGAAAAGCTCCTGGCTTCAAGTAATTTTCTAACTGGTTTAATAAATGGTTTCACAGTCATTAAAGGCAAAAAAATAGGGAAAAATAAGAGGCTGCTCTCTCTCCACAAAACACCTTCAGCCACCTCGTGGCCAGTGTGTCAGTGGTTTGTGCTGGGGCAGTGTGACAGTCCTTTAATACTGAAATCAGCGTCAGTGATTTCCTTCAGCCTGCTCAGTTTGCAGGAAGCTGGAAATGAAACCCTCTCATCTGCAGATGCCTCAACCAGGCTCAAAGCTCAGGGTGCCTCAAGCAGGGAATCCCAGAATGGTTTGGGTTGGAGGGGATCATGGGCTGGGATTCCTACAGTGAGGTATCTACTGCAAGGTTTCAATTGTGAGAAGCTGAGAAATAACCCTAAAGCCAATGACTTGTTTGTCTGATACCAGCTCAGCTTCCAGTTGTTCTATATTCAATTTTTATTATGGTCTTAGTCTTTCTTCCTGTCATTTTGCTTCCAACCCTTCAGCAATCAGTCCTTCCTGGAAAACTTACTCATCTCCTTAAGGACAGAAACAGCCTTTTTCCTCCAGTCACTGCACAGGAGTTTTTCTGATACCAGTTTCAAAATAAGGGTAATTACCTACAGACCTGACAGGAATTTCACCTAAAAGAAGGGAGTTGAAGCATCAAGAAAAAAAGAGCAAGTAATTAATGGGATGTGAAGTGACACAGGACCTGAGCATAAGAACCTGCATCAGCCCAGAGAGCAGAGCTGCTGGGGATTGCTCTTTCAGGAAGATCATCTGCTGCAAATCCATTTTCTGCAGAAAAGCTGTGATTTCAGAGCACGCTGCTGTGCCCCAAAGTTTCACCTTTGTGCAGACCATCACCCCCTCACTATCAGCTCTGGGCATGAGCTCTGCTCCTCCTGCTCAAGAGGCAATTTCTGAGTGCATGCAGAAGGAAATTCTCCACAGAGTGACTGAGCATTGGAACGGGCTGCCCAGGGAGGTGATGGAGTCGCTGTCCCTGGAGATGTTTAAGGCAGGGCTGGACGTGGCACTCAGTGACAAGGTGGTGTTGGGTCACAGGCTGCACTCTCACAGGTCCTTCCCAACCTCACTGATCCTGTGAGCTCCGCCCTGGAGCAGCAGGACCAAGAGCTGATGCTCCTGTCACAGCCCTGCCCCTGCCCTGTGTGTGCTTTTGTTAAGATGGGAGCTGTGCTGGGAGGCTGAGCCCAGCCCAACCCCTCCTTCCCCCCCAGCACGAACTCAACCCGAGCTCTCCTTTCCCCATCCCAGAGGGCTCCTCCCAGCCCCAGCTCCGGGNCCAGCGGGGCTGCAGCCGCTCGCACCGGAGGCGCCTGGCACCTCTGGCTGAGCGGGGCGCTCCTGACACAGCAACAGCAACAGGCACTGCTGGGCTGCCCCAGCACACACAGCCCAC
>WEIU01011702.1:87280-104247 GCA_013389925.1 Aegithalos caudatus | reverse complement strand
TCATCCTTTGGGGAAGGGGCTGTTCTCATAACCCCTCATCCTTGGGGGAAGGGGCTGTCCTCATAACCTCATCCTTGGGGGAAGGGGCTGTCCTCATAACCTCATCCTTTGGGGAAGGGGCTGTTCTCATAACCCCTCATCCTTTTCTGAAAGGGGCTGTCCTCATAACCCCTCATCCTTTGGGGAAGGGGCTATTCTCATAACCCCTCATCCTTTGGGGAAGGGGCTGTTCTCATAACCCCTCATCCTTTGGGGAAGGGGCTGTTCTCATAACCCCTCATCCTTTGGGGAAGGGGCTGTTCTCATAACCTCTCATCCTTTTCTGGAAGGGGCTGTTTTCTTCCCAAAGACTCAAAACCTCAAACTGTGGGCACAGCTTTCTGTCTGCACCTCCCTACCTGCTCAAAGCACCTCATTCAATCCCCAGGAGGGGGCAGGGTGTACCCCAAACTGAGACACATCCTACACTCCCCTCTACACCCTCTGGTCAATTCTAAAAGCCCAAATCCAAGGGGTTAACAAGTCCCTCTGTGGGAACAATGCTCAGACATGGGAGAAAGCAAGCCAAGAGACATTGTTCTGACACTCCTGGAAACAAAGCTGGACAAATAAATGTCCAGGATCAATCAGCTGGGAGTGCTCCAAAGGACTGCACAGCACTTGCCCTGCTTTGACCTGCACCAGGGTGCTCCAGAAATGCCAGCAATGTGTCAGGAGTGCTGATCCCAGGCCTTGGCTGCAGCATGGACCAGGAAGTGTGAGCTCTTCCAATTTTAGCAAGTTTGTCTTCTGTTATCTTTTCCCCACTCCCATCCACAGTGCCCAAAAGCTTATAAAGGAAAAAAAAAAGTATTAGGAGCACACTGCCCCGTTTGCTCCCTCCCTGGGCTGGGAAGCTCCCCAGCAGGAAGCACCCTGTGCCAGGAATGCACATTCTGATCATGTTTTGAATGATTATTGGCATTTCTGAGCCTGGAGCCTGCAAAACACCAACACTCCTGCTGACTAAACACCAGAGGGATGGCTTTGGGAAGTCTCTGCAGCCCAGAGATCAACACAGGGAAGCTCCAAGCCTCCCATCCTTTCCCAAGTACTGCTGGCACCGCTGTCAGCCGAGGTCACAGCAGCTCCCACCAAGGTGGTCTCTGCAGCCTGCTCCCATTTCCTGGCTGCCTCCCAGGGAATGGCACTCCCAGCCCCACAGGAGAGCTGAGCAGGGCAGGCTGTTTGTCCTTTGATCTGACAGTGACATTTAGAAGACGAGAAGCAGCAGCTCCTGCAGCCAGCACTTCACACTGAGCTGTGAAACACTGAGTAAACACAGAGGGGCTGTTTCATTGACTGGCCTCGTGGGAGAGCAAGGGGAACTGGTTCTGCTGGATTCAAACAAAACCCCCAGACCCCAGGGACACAGCTCCAAAGGAGCTCTTCCCCAGACCCTGCAGAGAACTCAGCTGTCCCCCGTGAGGCAGCCCTAGGCCAGGCTGCCCCAGGAGCAGCAGGGCAGCACTCACTTGTTGTATTCACTGGTGGTCGGGGTGCGGTCGCGGTCCCGCTCTCGCTCCCTCTCCCTCTCGCGCTCCCGCTCGCGCTCCCGCTCCCGCCTGGAGCCCGAGTACTCCCAGTGGCTGCTGCCGGAGCTGCTCGTGCCCTTGTCCACCGTGGTCACCCAGGGCGTGTGCGACGTGGAGATGGGGGGGTAGCTGATGAAACCTGAATCTGCAGCCAGAGAGCAGAACCCTCTGTCACCCAGAGCATGCCCGGCATCCCCTCTGTCCCTCCCTTCCCGAAGATCCCCTCTGGCAGCAGAGCTGGATCCAAGGACACAATGGCCCAGCTCCCTGCTGTCCTTCCCTTCACTTCCAGCACTTTGCTAAGAAGAGGGAACTCCTTCTCCCTGAGGCAAGCACAAGAGCAGGCATTTACAGGCAGCACTGCAGAGTCTCGGTCACCTGGACAAGGCCCCACCTCCCACCAGGTACCTCCGGGTCTAGGGTGGCACTGGGGAGGGCCATCACGTCCCTGCCAGGGAAGGATGTCACCCGGGGAGCCCAGAGCCACTGGCACTTCCCAGGCAGAGGTGGCCAGCTGGACCACCCCAAAGCAGTGCCACATCTGGCAGCGCTGGAGGCTCCTCTCCTTGGGAAGGGCTGGCACTGCCACTCCTCCAACCCTGTCCTGTAGGCAGGCACTGCAGGGCTGCCTGGGCTGCCACTGCTCAGCACAGCCAGGAGGAGACACTCCAGGTCACCACAGGACTGGGAGAGAACTGGGGCTGCACCAGGGAAGGGAACCTGCTGAAATCCCAGCTCTGCGTTTCCTGGTACAAACCATAGGAGATGGTGAAAGCAGAGGGTGAAGTGAGAGAGGAGATGCCAAGCTCAGTAGTTGTGGATGGTTGTGTTAATCCCTGAGCGTGGGGAAAAAGGGAAAAATCTGAGTGGTGGTGAGCACATGTGTGTGCAAACAGGCAGAACACACTGCTGAGGCACTGGGGAAGCTTCTCTGAGCTGGGATCTGCCCTGGAACAGTGACTTGAGCCTCAGCACTCGGCCACAAAACTGCATCAGTGCACCTGCACAGCACTCAGTGCAGCAAACCCAGCCTGTGCTCCTGACTGGGATGGTCTGGGACACAACAGGAGCCTGGAGCTGGAGCAGACATGATGAGTGTCAGCCTCAGAAGAGCCTAGGCTGCCAAGAACCAGGGAAGAGAGAGAGCAGCAGCTGTTTGTGCCCTGCCCGGTGCTCACCTGCAGAGTTGTAGCCAAAGGGAGGTGGCTGCCTGTTGTTGTAGCTGGCTGGCTGCCTTTGGGAGAGAAAAGGGGGTGAGTTACTGACATCAGGGACCCCCACAGCTCTGGCTGCTTTTCCTGGAGGTCTATGGAGCATTCTTCTAGGAATCCCACAACCAGAAATGCTCACGGGTTCTGCCACAGCTTCCAGACCTGCCATAATCCTGCTGCTAGCCCTGGGAAAGCACCTCTGCTCACCAACTCCCTGGAGCACCTCCAGAGAAAGCATCTGCAGTAACAAATCATCACATCAGCTACTCTAGGCTTTCCCTAGATCTTATTGGCTCCTTCCTGTGCCTTGAATATGACAAATCCAGGTGAATGCACAGAGGATTCCTGACAGACTCTGCTGTCAGCCCCCACCCCAACCCAAGACCAGGCCATGCATCCCCAGCACTGATTTTGGAGCTGTTCTCCTCCCTTCCTCCCTCCAGGGGAGCTGATCTTACCCAGGTGTGGTCTTACCCATCCAAGGTTGGGATGAGGAGAGCTGGTGGTGGTGCCAGAGGTGGTGGGAACAGCCCTAGACACAGAAGGGTAAATCAGCACCGAGATCTTGCAGCTTCACAAGTGCTGCTCACAGTTAGAAACCATTGAAGCTTCTTTTTACTCTAAACAAAGCCCTGTTTAAAATGGAGTAATTTTCCTTCAGGGTAGTATCTCCCCCCCAAATTCACATCCTAAAGTTCTAATTAGTTTTGCAGGTATATGAGAAGAAAAACAAAGCAAAAACCACCTTCTATTTTGGCTTATAAATACTGAACATAATACTCATCAAGGAGGAACAATTAACTCTTATGGCCCTATGGAGGAAATGGTTCTTGGGATGCAGACACATTGCATTCTGATCAGAATGTAACAATCAAGTGATTCTGACCTACAGATTTATGTCAGAATAGAAGGTAAGCAGCTCAGGTTCAATGCTGAGTTGGAGTTTATTAATCTTAAATTAATTGTGCTCTAAACTGGTGCCATCCTATTTCATGTTACTTAGTCCAAATGCTCTGAACCTGTGTGATCAAAATGCTGCTGTTATTAAGAACAAGGTAACACCTACCTGGAATTGGACCTGGAGGTGGCAGGCCTGTGGAAATAAGCAGGGAAAACAAGTGAGGACAACAGGAAAAGCACAACCTCTCTGTACTGCATGGACTCTCTGTACCTCAAGCTGAGCTTCAAAGCATAATTTTGAATAAATCTCACATACTGGAGCAGCATAAAAATTGGTGCCACTATGCAGGAATTAGCCTATAAATTATATAATTTTCCCAAATGATGATCTCTTTACCTTTATAATTTAAAATGCTGCTGTTCTCTTACACTGGGGAGCTCCTTTTCTGCGTGTGAATACAGGAACAATTGATTTGGTGTTCAGAACAACTGAAGGAGCTGGAGAGGAGAACCTGCTGCAGGTTCCACACCAGTGTGTCCATCTTGATTTTGCCAAGCATTTTAATCTAAGGCAGCAGGAAAAGCTACCATGGAAAAGCTATTAGGGAAAAGAACCTGTGAGTGCTGCAGCAAATCCTCCTCAGGCAGGAATCACTGCATGAAGTGTTCCTGGTGCCCTCTCCAGAGCCTGGCTGCTGCTCCAGGACCAGGAGAAGCACAGAGTGTGGTCCCCTCACTTTCAGCATTTAAGCCAGAATCAACAGTTCTCAGTTTCCTCCAGAGAAACAGGAACCTGCTTCTTGACATTTATCAATAAAGCAAATGGATCAGTAGCACTGGAAGGTTCCCTCAAGGAAACAAAACCCAGAGTTTTTTTTCCAAGGAGCAGCTGCCATTTTTAAGTATTCAGGGCAAATATTGAAGAGGCTGATGGAGACTAAAGAAAGCCTGGCCAGGGTAAGGCTCTGTTCCCCGAGTGCTCACCCACGCCGTGGCACTGAACCATTGCACCTTTGATTTGCTGCAAGCCTGGGACACCCCACCTCACGTTGCAGGAGTGAACACGTACCTGGAGGGTGCAGGGGAGGTGGCACAGAGGTCACTGGAGGAGGAGGGTGCAGGAAATGTGGAGGAGGAGGCCCGGCGAGCGGGGGAGGCGGAGGCCCTGCTGGTGGAGCAAAGGGCTGCTGCTGAGGAGGCTGCTGGGGCTGCGAGGGCTGCTGGGGCTGCTGCGGGGGCTGGGGCTTGCTGCCATGGTCTCCCAGGACCTTAGGGGGAACAGGAATGAGAAGAGAGAGTTTTAATCCCTTTGGCACTGCAGCAGGGCCCTCACAGTGCTGGCAGCACCACAGCAGGACTGTGGCCATGCCTGAATGACCAAAATGCAGAGGCACCACGGTGACCTGAAGTGCAGCTGGCAGTGCTGGGAGGGGGAGGAACAACAAACAACCCCTTCCCAGCAAATCCTGTCTCTTAGGAAAACTCATCTTGTTGGCAAAATCTAGAAATTTGACTAAAAAAATGAATGGACCACACAACCATGGAGAAGAACCCAAGGAATTGGGCCTAGGACAGAAAAGGTTCCATGTTTAAGTTTTTCTGGCAAGTTAGCAGTGTTGGTAGGAGGAAGGTGGTTGAGAGGAGTTTGGCAGATGATCCTCAGACCCTGCAGCTTCCTGCCTAGGAACCAACCAGAACACTGTGGTCACACACTGGGCAGGCAAGCCCAGAACTGAGACCAGCTTTAAATCCAGGCTTTCATTTCTTAACAGGGACAACATCCAGTAACACAGGCCCATGCTCAGTCTGAGGTGTGGGCTGCACCAACTGATTTGAGAGTAAATGTTACTTTAAAGTACAGAGAAACACCAGCCCAGGTACAAACCCTTCACTGCAGATTTGAAGATTCCAACCCCACGGTGGAAGGGAAGGGAATAATCCACAGAAGAGATTCCCAGCTATACACTCCTAGGAATACTTTGGGAGAGCTGATGATGGAAGAACTCGGGCCTTACGTTCCCAAAGGGAAGATTGGTCTTAAAAGGATAAATCTGGCTCCTAGCAAGACCAAGCTTTAACCCAGAAATTAACTGAGCCTGCAGAAGGGAATGATCCATGCACACACCTCAACAGGGTCAGTGCATTACCTGCTGCTCTGCAGGTATGAATGGGATATGGGGGGTCAGGAACACACAGACATTTGCCCAGGGCTCACCAGAAATGCAACAAAGCCAGCAATTTGTCAGGGCAGCAGAGAGGCTTTACCTGGATGGGGTTTTCCTCGGAGGCGTGTTTATCCCGGCGTCTCCCTTCCACCCTGCGGATGGTGCCTGCCTGGCCCCCGATCACATCAATGGTCCCCCCCAGCTTCCTGGTACAAAGCACAGGCACCTTGTTAGGCTCAGAAGCACCAGAAGGAGCCACTTTCCCTGCTGGCAGCAGATTTCTTTCATGCTTTCATTCCCACCAGGGAAACACCTCTCAAATTGGGATGAGAAGCCAAGGAGAAGCCCGTTTGCGTTCCTCAACAACTGAACACCCAGAAATGTGATCCAAAGAGCCACCACGAACAGGTGTAAAAACAGGGATTACACACCGGGACAGAAATGCCCCCAAAGTGCTCAAATCCAACAGAGCAGAGCTTTAATGCTCATCCTTGAAGCACAGAGTTGGTTCCCAGGCACGGGTACAGTTGGGATGCAGGGCTGCCTTCTGCAAGGCAGGTGTGCAAAAGCTGTTTTGTGAATGAAGCAACAGCCCGAGCCCAAAGCTCTGGCTCATCTGCTGTGTTCTTCTGAAGCTTCTGATAAAACCCCATCGATCTCCTAAGGGCCAAGCAGTTTCCCCAGCAGAGGCTGCCCCTCTGAATGACTCAGTTGTTTTACCACACATCCAGCAGCGTCGCACACAGGCTCAGGAACCAACAGCTCCTCTTATCCTCTGCCAAACTCGTAATCCACTTCCACTTGAGGAGGCAAAGATTAACATCGTGGGAGTAGGAATAAGCCAAGCAAGCACAAGCCATGTCAGCAGTGTGAGCCCTCAAGGCTGAGGTGTTTGCCTGGCTCCTTCCACTCCCAGAGATGTGTCCCATCAGCTGGGATCCAGGATTCCCTCCCTGCGCCAAGGAGGGGGGAATGGGCAGGCAGGGCTTGCACTGCTGGAGGTGACACTGAAGGAGTGACCACAGCAGCTTCCTGCCAAGCTTAAAAGCTTCTCTTTGAGGCTTGAGGAGACTCAGATGTTCCCAGGTGCCCCCATGAAAAACATGCTCCTCTCTTACCTGTTGGGAGGAGGCCCAGCCTTCATTCGTCCTCCCACCAGAGCCAAGAAGTCTGTTTTGAAGTCTGTTTTGATGATGTTATTTTCCACTTCTTTTTCAGCATTTCCTGTTCTTCCCTGCTGAACCTATGGAAGGTAATAGATAACACATGGGTGTTGTGCCCTTCTTTCATCTGAATGGAGCACCAGAGGTTAACCCTCAGCAGAAGAAAAGGAACAATCACAGCAACCTATTCTTCAGTCAAGGTACAGCCATTTCTGTCAGCCAGTGGCCATTCCAGCCTCAGCCTGCTGTCCAGTGCCTCCCATCAGAAATCCTGTTTTGAGTTTGTTAAACTCGTATCATTTTCCATGGAGTCACTAAGTCAAAGCTGGCATGAGCAGTACTTGCTGTGCTGACAGTTTGGCTGAAGTTCTGATGGCCACCATGGACTCCTGCAAGGTTTTGTGCAAACACAAGAGGCTGCCACACCACTGCAGCAGGCACCAGCAGTGAGCAAAACAACCCTGGGGGCCCAGCTCCCCTCACTGAAATCCTCTCATCCAGAGGGTTTTCCAAGCAGACAACCCTAGAAGTGAACTGGAAATTCAGTCTTGCTGCTGTAGTGGTTCAAACCTGCCAGGCTCATGAACTATTCCTTCCACACAGAGGAGATTTTCAACAGAGATTTAACCTTTAAAGATTCACTTTTGTATTTCTCCTTGCTGAAAGGACACAGAGCAGCTGAGAACTAGAGGCACCTCCTGCTCTTCCAGCCTCATCTCTGTGACTCCAAACACAATCCCAGTTTTCCAGGAGCAGGAGTCCCAGGTCACCCACCGTGATCTTGTTCTCAGTGCTGATGGGAGGAGCAGGGTCCAGCCCCAGCTGAAGCCGCCGCTGCTTTTCACAATAAGCTTTCCATGTTTCTTCATTGAATCCATAATTAAAGTAATCAGAAAGATCAGCACCTGGCAGAGGGAGCAGGAGTTAACACAGAGGTTCTGCACACTTGTATTCTCGAGCTGTCCTTTAACTGCTTACATAAAGGGTTAAAGCAACAGAAGTTTTCCAGGGAGCCCAGCTCGTGCCCTTCCCTGTCAGACAGGTGTGGGTGCCACAGAGCACACAGTGGTGGCACCTTGGGTGGGAGGGGGCATGGCCTGAGCAGCAGTGGGACCCCAGGGACACACTGCACAGCACTGGGACACACTGCACAGCACTGGGACACACTGCACAGCACCTCCACAGGCCATTGGGAGCTCCCTGCAATCACTTATTCACCAGCCTGATTTTTTTCAGCTGGTTCCTTCCAGTTGCCCACAATATGAGCTGGGTGCTGGGCACAGCACAGGAGTGGCAGCTCCAGCCCCCAACACAAAAATGGGCTGGAGGCACAGAACCTTTTTCCTGGCAGGACTAAGCCCACACATTCCTCTCCTGACCATCACTGCTGTTGCTGTTTTGAGAGCAGATTCTGGGTGCCCATTTTGTGAAAGGCAGCTAAAGTGGAAGGTTTTTATTGATGCATCCCAGACTACACAAGTAATTACAGCTCAGTCACAAGCCTAATTAGCCATCCTGGAGTGTTATCTCCCAGTGCCAGTCTCCTGTGCAATGTGCTAATTCAGCACAAGCATTTCTGAATAACAGAGGTGACCACAAACTGCTTGCCAAGAAACCAGAGATGCAGAGGGGCAATCCCAGCTGCAGGAATTGCAGGAGCACCTCTCCCACCTCCCAGCACTACAAAGCACCTCCTGCCCTGCTGAGGTGTCTCTCAAACATCCCCCACACAAAGATATTCCCACACAGACCTACTCCAAAACAAAGAGCTGCTACAAGAATGAAGTAAAACTCTGCCCAAGCTGAGCTTGGTTTAACTGTGAGGTCTAAGCAGTGAGGTTTATCTCCTGGGCTGGCCACTCCTGCTGTACCACCCAAAGGTACAAACTGCATCCACACCAACTCAGCAAGACATTTACTGGTCCATTTTATCAGCCTCTATTTCAGACCTCTATTAGTTCTTCCACACAGGATTTCTCCTTCCTCTCCCTCGCTCCAAGACATACCATGCTGCTGAACAATTAACTGTAAAGGGTATAAACTTGAAAGGCTGTTGAGTAATGAGCTACTTGCTATCTAAAATAAACTTACAGACCACAGAGCTCTGCAGAAATCTTCTCTCTATTGCATTCCAACAGTTCTAGGGCCAGCTGGCTCTATTTTGGTCCAGGGATGACAGCATGGCCACAACCATGTCCATGCTTTATCTCTGAACTTCACTGTATTTTTTCTAACTCATTTTCTTCCCATTCCCCTCTGTCTCAGTTCACACTCAAGGAGAACTCCCTGCAGAAGAAAAGCTTCTGTTCCATTCTGCCTGCACCATCTGCAGGGTGCTTTGGTGCAGTTTGACACCTGAACAGGCCCATGGAGCTTTCAGCACTGGAGTGCCCTTCATGGGGCAGGAGATACCCAGACCACAGCACAGGCAACCTCAGGAAAGCTCTACTGACTCAGCACAGCAATATTGCTGAAAGGTAAATAAAATACAGGGGCTGGCAGGGAGAATAATGATGGCTGAGAAAAGGCAAGTGGACTTTTTGTTTCAGTTGACATTTCATCAGAGCACATTTTATGTGAGAGTAGCACAGCAAAAATCTGGATGTTTAGTCCCTTCAATTACTTTAGTATCAGACAGAAGAAAAGCAGCAGCTGATGTGCAGCATCCTACAGCTGTAAGAGGAGAAATCTCCCTCATACAAAAAAAGTCTGGGCAACCCCAGGACCCAAATGAGCAGGGACCACAGGGACAACTCTGGGCTTGGCCTGGGGACACAGAACAACCTCCTGCACAGGCAGAGGAAAACAAAACTCAACACCCAAATCCTGACCCCACTCAGCTGCCTCTAAGGCCAAACATTATTGGATTGGCATCAGTGCAATGTTCTCAGGAAGTAGGGAATTAATAAAATAGACCATTAAAAAAATAGCTGTTCCCTTTAGGGAAGTTCAATTACTAGAATAAATGCAACCCAATTTTACGTGGAGCATGGCTTGTTCAATCAGTAAATGCCATTGATTGTCTAGCCAGGCAGCAGAGGCTGAGCACATTGTTCCAGCTTCCCTGTTCCCTGGCAACAATAAATGGACAGAAATTACATGTGAAAATAAAGAGACACAACTAGAACAGCAGAAAATATTTACCACAAGGAGCTGCGAGGCCTCACCTGGTTTCCTCCATGGTTTGTCTTCAAATGAGTCCAAATCCACTTCTATCACAGGCAATCCATTTATATTCCCTGCTGCATCCAAGTCAATACCTTTGGGCTGCAACTTGGCTTTGGGGAGAGAGGGACTGTTACAACTTTTAATGCAATGCCTTTAATCCACCCATTTGCTCAGCAAATTATTCCAGCAAAAACAAAGCACTGCAGTGAATTAATCACCGGCTTTACAGCAGGCAGGTAACCACAATCAGCTTTTTAATAAAAAGGACTCCAGTCACTCCATAAACAAACAGGGTGTGCAGCACCTGCAGCTGAACAGCAGAAAAGCAAATTCAACCCAGATTGGTACTACAGACAGAGTAAATCATTAGGACATGCACGAAATTTACCCCAAATGAAAATAAAATTAAATTATTTTTCTCCCCAGGCAAAGTATTTATTTTCCTCTCCCAAGACAGACACATTTTCTCATAACGAGCCTTTTTCAGGATCAGTCTTTAGTGGACTAACAAGAGTCTGCAAAAATCTGACAGGTACAGAACCTGCAAGGGGAGTTTGTTCTTATTTTCTTAATCAGAAGATAATTCATTTGGATAAAGCAATTAGTGGAAGGCAGCAGATGAAGCCCATGAAAGGACAGTCTCACATATGTGGAAGGACAGAATCCAAGACTCAATTTACATGAGAAACTAAACTGAATGGTGTGGAAAATTTCAGCAGCCAAATAAGCACAGCTGATACTCGAGGCCAGAGTTTGTTTCTTTTAGCATCTTACATTGCAAGTAGCTCAGGACACTGAATTCCAGTCCTTCTCCAGAGCTGCAATGCTCAGCCCCAGTGCAACAATATATTTTAGAAATATTCTGTGGTTTTACTATAAAAGTATCAACCAATACCTTTTTTTTCCTAGTTTAAATAGAATTATAATCACCTTGCCCAGTGATGGGTAATTAAATCACTCCATTGCATCCTGTCCCCTCAGACTGTGCTGGGAGCACTGATTTTTAGGAAATGCACTTCCTATTCCTGGTTTACACTAATTCTATATCCTTTTAAACAGAGCAAAATTTGCAGCTGCTGCAGCTGTCAGTGCCAGGTAGGTGAAATACTGCAAAGGTGAAGGATAAAAATAACAGCAATACCTGAAGCTGATGCTCCATAGCCTCTACCCGTTTTTAAGTTTAGATTCATAGGAGTTCCCCTATTGGAAAAGAATCACTACGTTGGCATTTGAACAAATTACTTGGCTAAAGATTCTCATGCAAAATATATTCAAGCCCTGACACCCTTCAGGAGGTGCTTTAGTTCACCTGGGTTTGCTATTCAGAGTCATCCATCAGAGTGAAACCACCTCTACAACAAGAGAAGGAAATTATCCATAAAGTGGAAAAATTAGAATATGCAGCAAAGCACAGGTAAGTCGTTTGTGTAAGAGGAAGGCAGCTAGCAGCAAGCAGAAGTGCTGTCTTATTAGTTTTATTCAATGCACATTAGGCAGAGATGTAAAAAATGTAATTTCCTGCTTTTCAAATCCAGCCTTGCCATTTCTGAGCCACAGAAAATCAGACAGCTGGAAATTAGTAAATTCACAGCTTATGCAAATTCTTAGCAATACAGCTTTTGGTTCTGGAAGTTTTCACAGACGAGTTGAACACAACTTCCCCTCTTTGATTCTGCCTCAGGGAGCTCAGGAATTAGTAAATTAATTTTCCAGCAGCAGCCCCACGGATCATCATTCCCATTTTAGAGATGGATTCTCCAACAAGCAACTGCAGGGCAGAGCTGCCCAACTGCAGAACACCACCACACAGCCCATTGTGGTGCTGTGGCCACTGCTCCCAGGAGCCAGAGCAGCTCTCAGCTCATCCCTTTCCATCCCAACATGCTGGGATCCCTGAGCCCCAGCCCCACAGCCAGCAGTACCCACATGTAGGACGGTGCTCCCGTCTTGATGTTGCCAATTGTGACCTTCACGTCGTCGTCATCGCTGTCGCTGTCACTGTCATCCTCATCATCCTCGCCGCTGGGAAGGGCCTGCAACAGCACAGGAGCTCATCAGGACGTGCAGAGGAGAATTCTCCAGCACAGCCCAATCTCAGGAAGCTTCTAGAACAATGCCTTCAATAACAATGGGCAGCTGCCCACAGAGACACTCCCACAACCTTTGAAGATTTGGCCCTACATGAAATTTGGGGTAATATTTGTGAATGTGGGGAAGGTTTAGCTCAGTGCTAAGAATTTTACCACATCCCTCAGTTCCTCTGTTCCACTCTTTTTGAGAGTTGGGGCTTTTCTGACACACCTCCTTCACAAGGGCCATGGTCAAATAAACAACCACAAATGAAAACCACCAGAAGACATTCAGCAGGATTCACCTAAGAACCTCAAGGCAAATATTCTCTCACCACAAGTTCTGTGGTAGGGAACTGCTTAGGAGTTTGGTTTGGCTGATTTAGCACAATCAGCCCCCAAGCACTTCACTTTACAGATTTGACTCCAGTGCAACCCCAGTGCTGGGAACACAAGTAAAGGGATAGAAAAAAGAAATCTTCCAGATGTGCAGCAAGTGCAGTCTTGTGAGAAGCATGAGCTGAATTAGCACCTCACCCTACATGAGGAGGGTGTCCCTCACCTCCCCCCTTTTCCACAGCACATGGGTCTGTCAGAACCCTGAATGAACTCTCTTGATGTGGCAGAGCAGTGGCAGAACACAAACCCATCAAAGAGTCCAGGAGAGGAGGGTGGGGAGAAGCAACCCTCCCCTCCTCCTCCTCTTTCAGCACTGAGCCAACACAATGCATTCTAAGAGGTCAGAGCCTCAACCAAAACTGATTCCCAGCACCTTGGGCTTTCTATCCCAGTGTTTCCCATATTTTATAGGTCCTTGAGAAGTCACACTGAATACTGAGCTGGAACACATGGTGTTCTGCTTTTCCTACCAGACTGCAGCATCAGAGACCCTGATCTGCCTCCTGAGAGGGTGTGAGCAGAGCCTGCCCCAGGGTTCCCTCCCCACCACTCAAGGCAGGGTCACAAGACAAGGCTGCTGCTGGAGCAGCTTTGGGAATGGCTGGCAGCACATCCCAGCACTGCAAAGATCAGGTGTCAGGCAGTACCAGGATCTCTACACCCCCTGTTTGTCCCCAGGAGTGCTGCACAGTCCCCAGGGGGCAGTGGGACACCTACGTGCTGGGACACGTCTCTGTCCTCGTTGTTGACGGGCCGGCTCTCCTGGGGAGCATCCTGCAGAGGGTGAGCAGATTCTGTGTGCCTGGGGAAGGGGACAGAGACAACAAAGTGACCACCACACAGAAGAGAAAGTGACAAGCCCAGCCTAGAGGGTCACCTACAACCAGTTTTAAAGCCTCTGCCCAGGTGACTTTCACACAATGCTTTATTCTTCTTGTGTGTTTGTTCTGCTGGCATTTGCTCAACTACCTGACAATAAAATCCATCCTCCTGGCTTGGCTTTGCTTTTGCTGGGAAGAATCAGTTTCACACATCCAGAGAGCACCTGACAGCACTCAACAGCTCAGTGGCAGCTGGCTCAGCTCGGATTTGGCACTATCACAACTGATAAGAGTAAGACCGTAATCAGCAAAATTTCACCTCCTCCTTAAGGATGCTAATATTACACATGCATTTAGTCAGCAGCAAAGGCATCTGTCCTAGAGAAATTAAGGAAAAAAGTTATTTTAGTGTTTCTACAAATAGTTTACAGTAAGTAGTTAAAATTCCAAAAGGAAAAGTCAGATAATTGTGCACCCGTTCTTCTCACTCACTACAAATTAGTCCTGGTGAAATAATGGTCATATGGTCACGAATAATTAGATTTACCTCCAGTTTAAGAGTTTGTACAAATGTTAACATTGTTTATTGCACTGGCCAAGCAAGAAAGTGAAATTGATGCTAGAAAAGAGCGTGCCAAGTGTTACAGAACTAAAATACAGAGAGCTCATTTGTCTCTAATGTCATAGGTAGAACTTGGTAGAACTTCAAAATAATTGTGAGTTTTTTCAAGAGAGACAACAGCCCTGCTAAGGAAACCCAATTCTCCACCAGTGCTTTGTGGAGATGTTGCTGTTAATTTCAAATCCCACACTGGGATTGTTAATTTCAAATCCCACACCGGGACAACAAACATTCACAGGACTGTCTTCAAAAAGGAACAGGCAACATCTCCCAGAATCCAGACACCGGTCACAGTGACACAAGGAAGGCAAAACAACACAACCCAAGTGTTACTGTGTGTAAAACAAAGAACAATCTGAGCATAACTGAAGCCCCGTTTTGGGAAAGTCCCACATCCAAAGAAATTCATCAGGCCAAGATCAAAAAGAGGGCTGAAGGTTGGGCAGCTGCCCAAGCACAGCTCCCATGGGTGCCAAGTTCCTGATGTGACACCTGCACACACTTGGAGGAATGCAAGGCAGCCCAGATGTCAGAGGGAAAATCAGCCTGCAGGTATTTCCATGCTGCAGACACAGGCTGTGACAGGAGGAGGATGGACCACTGGAAAAAATCTCTCTGATGGATCCAAAAACTTTTTGCCCAATCCAAGCAAATCGGCATTGACCTCCACCCCTGGATCTCCTCAAAACTCGGAGATAACTGTGCTCAGGAAGAGTGACAAGCATCACCTTCAGCTTCACGTCACATGAAGCATCTGTGGGTGTGCATTAAAATGCATGAACTGGAGTTCAGAGAGACACTTGGGATCCAGGAGCCTTTCCCTAACCTCTCTGTTCCCAGGAATGAACCATCTGACAGGACCCCAGCAACATCTGGGCACAGAAAAAGGCAGCAGAGATTTCACTTCCCCAGAATGCCAACATAATCCTGGGCACTGCTGACAGCTCAGCATCCTGCTGGCATCTAACACATCCTTCAGGCTGGGGAATGGCAGTAATGCTGGATCCCAAACTCTGCAGATTTCTGCTTCCTGGCTGGGGACAAACACTCCAGACAAGCCAGCAGTGCATCCCTGGAGTTGCAGCTGCTGACAGCAGAGCAAACAAAGAGTCATTTTTCTTAAAACACCCCACAGCTCTTCATTTAGGTAGATTCTCATGTGCAACAAACAAATATGGGGGGAAAAAAAAGTAAAAAGAGGGGAAAAAAGGAGAGTCAGCATGGCCACTAATATTCTTCCTTCCTGCATCTTGCAGTTATTGGAGACAGTTGCTGGAAATTCAGATTTTTAGTCCTGCTTGTAAAGTAAAATTACATTCAGATGAACTTGACAAGGAACAGCAGATTTATGTAAAGCAGCTGTAAATTTCAGTCTAAAAGTTGTTCCTCCTCCAAAGCTCATTTGATGTTTTTAGGTAGCAATTTCCCCTGTTTTTTACCACTTGTTTATTTGAACAAGTTTCCATATTCCTAAGCACAGAAGTGGGACAGTATCTGAAACAACCTCAACATTCCAGACACTGAATCTACAATGACAATAAACACTAAACTGAACTTTGGAAGGGGCTGAACACACACAAGCCCAGTGAAAACCAAGCCTTCTGAAAAATGTTACATTTAAAATGGCAAACAGGTGATCCTGTGCTGAGACCAAGCTCTGCTGGTGCAAAACACACAAACAGAGAGGAAATATAACCCAGGACAGACAATCCCTTCCACACACAGAAAAACAAACTGATTTCATCTCCAAGTCTTACCACACCACTTGAGAGATCTCACAAGAATGGGCTGGTTTGGGCATCTCAAAATTTTAAGCTCAAGGTTTTTACACTTGAGAGATCTCATAAGAATGGGCTGGTTTGAACATCTCAAGATTTTAAGCTCAAGGTCTTTACCTTTCCCAGACTAAAGCACAGGCCAGTTTTACCAACACCAGGCCAGCACAAACCCAACCCTCAGGGCATCATTTTTCCCAGGGAATTAAACTACGAAATAGATCTGGTTTGAAACTAACTGCTGAGAGAAAAAAAAAGGGCTTAAAGTTAGTTCTAAATCAAACCTGTCCACTCATCCAGCTTCCACATCCACAAATGCCTGCCACCCCCAGCAGAACATCCCCAGGTGGGGATGATCCCATGGGATGGGCAAGGGACAGGCTGCAGTTCCTGGCAACAGCACTGCTCGAAAGCAGTCATGAAGCTCTGTTCAACAAGGCTCAATCTCGACACCATGTATTGTTATAATGAATAAACAGCCTCAGGACTCACCCAGAAATTGGTCCATCTTCTTGCTTAGCAGAGGTGTCATCTGCAAAAACAACAGTAAGAACAAAGGAATTATTCAAGTGAAAGGCAAAAAGAAAAATACAAACACAAAAGGCATCACAGGTACAGAGATACCCAGTGGTGCCAAGGCACTATAACCCCAATGCTCTCTTTTTAACAAACTTCAACTAGAAATGGAACAACTAAAAATAAACCAACCCAACAAACACCATCCATCTGCAGAGATGATGTCTCACACCAAACAAAATCCACAATATATATCCTGAGTCTCAGAGAACAGAGACAACTATTGGATGGGAACTGAAGTCACCTATGAAGGTCTCTATACAGAATTTTAACGTGCCAGGGAAGAGGAAACATAAAAGCATTCACGTGGAAAGCTTATGGGGAGGACAAAGACGTTTCAATAAAGTCCTGTGGTTTATGCCGGCCACATCCCAGCCCCGTTAGCCCAGGGCTTCACAAGGTTCGGGTGATCAGCGAATGAAACTCTTAACAAAGCATCGCGTTCACCTCCCTGCATCGGTGTTATTGGTAAAAGGACAATAACACACGGCCACCCGCCCCGAACGAGCCGCTCAAGCGCCGCT
>WEIU01011702.1:64605-86461 GCA_013389925.1 Aegithalos caudatus | reverse complement strand
TCCCCCGGGGCTGAGGGCCCGCGGGAAGGAGCGCGGCGTGAGGGGAAGAGCCCGAACGGCCGCTGCGGCGCCTCCCGCTCGGAGCTCCCCGGGAAGGGCGTGAGGAGTCCCGCGGGAGCCCCGAGGAGGCGCTGGGAAGGGACCGGGAGCACGGAACGCCGCTCCGTGTCACTGCGGGCACAGCTGCGGACACACTGGGCACTGTCCGGGGGGTTTGCACCGCCCAGGTCGGGCTGTGCGGCTTTTCTCGGGGAATGTTGAACTTCACAGCCCGGAGCTGCAGCGCATGAGGCTCCGTCTGCAGCTCCAGCTGGGAGCTCCTGTTCCGAGCATCGCCCTCTCCTCCTCCGGAGCCCTTAATTCCATCAGTACCACAGGGAAACTGAGCAAGCAGATTTTCAGCACTAATGCTCACAAAAACTAATAGAGTCCTGAAGCAAGTTACCTTTTCCATGCAATTAACAGTGCCAGAAAAATCCCGGATTAAAATGTTTCCTCTCCGCCCTGTGGTGCCGGTGTGGCTGTGGAATTATGGAATCCATTCCTGCTCCTTGTGCCCTGCTGGATCCTACATTGGCAATGCTGAATGGATACTCACCGTAGGAACTGGAATAGGAACTGGACATCCAAAAAGCACCGGGAGCTGATGAGATCCCTGGTTATACCCACGGATCCAGGTTAACTCCACAGAGGTGGGAAAGGGCTGCTCACCAGCAAGCCTCAACGGTGACTTCCCATTTTCCACTGTTTCCCATTTACAACAAAACCCAGAATTCCTTTGGACTTTTGCTGCTCTATTCAGACACTTCACTGTCAAAAAAGCCCAAGGAGATCCCCATAGAAACTGTCTGTGGAACCAGTAGTTTTCAATTACTCCTCCAGGCTTGCACACTGTATAATTTACAGTAAATACAGATCAGTCACCACCTTTTGATTAATATTTGCCTTTTCATTTTAAATTCTTATTAGTCTGAGAGCTACTGTAATTCCTCTTTCCAATTTTATTACCTGTCCCATGGGATCAGCACTGTTGTTAAGAAGTGTTTCTTTCCTAGCCAAAATCTCAGGTTATATTTGTTATGTGAATATATTGAAAGGATCATTATCTAAACACATTTAGTGATTAGGGAAAATGTAGAATTTAGCAGTTTTGCCCAGACTCAAATCTGCTGTTTGCATGTTTATAAAATAAAAAAGATGTAAATCAACCAAGTCCAGGTAGATTCAATCTCCCAGATAAACCACAACAAGGAAATTACTGATTCAGTCAGATGTAGAAATAATAGAAATATTTAAGGCAGGTCAGAGACTAAGTAAGTAAAAAGGCATTTAGAAAATCATAAGCAAAATTCAGGAATCAATCTGGTAACTAATCTTTTTAGTAAATTCATTTGTGTTAATTTTGCAGATTGAATCAGCCTGTGACAAAACACTTTTTACAGAAGACTGGGAGCACAAATACAAGGAGAATTGGAGGACTGGGAGGACACAGTAATGGAAATATTGAGAGATTCACCAGTACAAAGTGTCAGATGCTGAGTCTGGACTGGTAATGAGTGTCTGCAGGGAACTTGTATAAACTACAAGTGAAATAGCCCCAGATTTATCACAGAACAGCTATGGATCCAAAATACAATACAGCCACTAAGGAGACAAATATTACCCTTTAAATTTAATGGATCACATTCTTTTCACACAAGAGAGGGAACTATCAACACTGAAATAAACACCTGGTGCCTTGGCCACGAGCCACTAACTGGAATATTGTACCTGGTCACTCCTATTCATTTATGATTCAAATAAATGCAAGCAGGATGAACAGAAACAGAACTTTGCTTTTGAGAGGAGGCTGACATTTAATTTGGTCTAAGAAATGAAGGGTTTAAACCTCTCCGAGCTTCACTAGAAAAATAAACTCAGCCAGAAGAGTTCAAGTGATGACAGACACAGCATTATAAATACACTGGCACAGACACCACAGCAAAGCTGCTCTACCCACAGGTCTGAGACTGCCTTCAATAGAGTCAGGGCCAAATCCCAAATATCCTTAACACAGGCCACTGCTGCTAAATCTGGGCAATTACATCTCCTAAACCCCCGAGGGGATTAACTCAGCCCCTCATCCCCCTTTTGGCTGAACAGCCCAGTAACATTCTCTGTTTCTCAGCCAACATCCAGTATCAGCTCCATGCTCCAGCAGCCCCGCCGCTCCTGGGTTTGCCCAAAACGACCTCCAACAAAAACATTGCACGTGGCCCTTTCAGGAATGTGTGCTTTTCCCTCAGGGATGAGCCTGGGGCTTTAGTTTTAAGTCCTGCTTTCACAGCTCCAAAGCCAGGCTGGTGACACACACAAAGGGCTGCCCTGTGCTGGGCACAAACCCCTCGCGAAGGCAGGGATTTGTTCACCCTCTCACACTGTCCCTGTGAGGTGTGAGAACACCTCTGCTTTTGGAGAGGAATGCTGCAGGCAGAGATTCCTTCAGGAAGCCCTTACAATATGGGCTTGTGAGCCCACCAAACAAATCATGGAATCGTTGAAGTTGGGAAAGATTTGGAAGATCTCCAAGTGCAAGCACCAACCAGCAGCAGCACCACGGTCACCACTAAACCACCTCCTCCAGGGCCACAGCCACACTTCTTCCAACACCTCCAGGGATGGGGACTCCAGCAGTCCTGGCAGGAAGGTGGAGCACCAGGAAAGTCAGATACAATGATCATTCTGCAGTTTTCATCTTTGGAAATCCTTCTTGAGCTTTCCAAGTGTCCTTTGAGCCAGCCAAGCCCTGGCCTGGCTGTATCAGGTGTGTCTCACTTGGACACACCCCAGCACTGCTACCATCCCACTAAAACACCCCTACAGGGAAAGACACAGAAAATTTCCATTGTTTTCTTTTCCATAAACACATTGCACTAGTCAAGGTTTTCATCTTTGAATTTAATTAAAGAAAAATGTCTCAAAGTGATGAAGCATGTCTGACTTCCAGCTTCTTTCAATGGCACAAGCCAGTGCAGTAAATTGTAGAAAGCAAGCTCAGTTAGAATTTTATTTTCATTTAAAATAAAAAATGGAGAGAAAACTCTCCAGATGTGAGGTCCTGTTAAAAAAGTGGCTGTTCACTTGTAAACAGAATAAAAGTGTTAAGAACACAGTTTCATACAGCTTAAACAAAACCACTTTTCAGAAGCAATACAAGTATGTTACAACACTGTAAGAACACCAAAAGCAGAAAACAAAAGAATGGCAGAAGAATCACATAACATTGCTTACTAAAGTGATAAATAATTGATGGTGAATGTTAATAGCTTGACATTTTTATTGCTCCAATGGTAGTGTGCTGACAAGAAAATGTAGTAAACTGTCAGTGGGACAATAACAAACATCAGTTTATGGTTTTGCATATGGAGTTTTGTACCTATCAAGAAAAGCATAGAACTTTTTTGTATTTATCAAAACCACACCAGATTTAATAATTTTTTTTTCCTGTTTTAAAGTCACCCATTTACAACTGAACCCACACTCCCTAGACTTGGGTGTGCTTGTTTGAACATGTTTGTGTTCCTCCTCTTGGAAAACACCTTTGCAGGAGCAGGTGGGGAATCACTAAGGAAGAGCTTTGCTGCTCTGCCAGAGTTCTGTACTCCTTCAGTACTCTCCAGATACAAAACTTTCTAGATACAAACCAAAGATTTCCTGGAGAAAATCTAGAAACAAAATTAGTGTCAACATGTTGATGTGAAGAAATAAACACTGATTTGGTAGACAGTAGCTGCTTTTAAAACTCTGCTGCAAACTCCCACTCCTGAGAGGGACCAGTTCCCTTTTCTCCTCTGACAATGGTGTTGGAACCAGCCAAGGCACTTTCTTTAGCACTTCCACTCACTCTGCTGACAGGAATCTGTTACATTGCTACAAATTCTGACAGATATCCTCCATGAACACTTCACCAACTCGTGCTGATATTTTACTGTCAAAAATGAGATTTCTGGTCTTGGGAGACAGAATTCCCTGTGATGTTTTTGTATTAAAGGACAGCCCAAGCAAAAAGAACCCGTGTACAGAGTTCACAGCAGTACTGCCAGCTGCCTTCACCTTTCAGAGAGCTATGAATCCTGTGTCTTTCACATGCAAATATAATACTGCTGCTGGTTTTGCATTTTAATGCAAATTTATCTACTTATTAAAACATGGAGCTTACTGTAAATGACAGGTTTGGCTCTGGTTCTTTACCAGTTGCTCTATGGCCACATAATTAAATGTCAATTAAAATACAAAGACGAGACCCATTTATGGTTTGAAGACTGCACAATTACTAATTAAGGACAGATTAAAATGTATAGGATTTATGTATTTAAAATGTAAACTTCACAAATTAATATCACGTGCTCAAGTGTTCAAGGCCCGTTTGGCTGGAGCTCTGAGCAACCTGGGCAAGTGGAAGGAGGGGCTGGAATGACAGGAGCTTTGGGGTCTGTGATTCCATGGGAAGTGCCTGTTCTCCCACTTGGGAAAGTACAGGGAGAAAACAGTCACATGAAGAAGAAAATCAGAACCTGCTGAGATTCCTTGAATTTTTTTTTGCACAACAAAGTTCTGGCAGAACAGTAAGAAACTTCAATTGTTCTGTTAAGTACTCCAGAAACTCATTTGCCAGGGGAACCCAAAGAAAGAACTGGGTGTGCCCTTTCAGTTTTGGTTTACTCTTTTTTCTGCCATTATTTTCTCTGCTTCCAGTTAACACTCATCCCCTCAAAAAAAAAAAAAAAAAAAAAAAAAAAAAAAAAAAAAAATTGGAGACAACACTTTGCTTGGTTCTGCAATGGGAATCTGACTAGCAAGGTGTAGCTAATGATAACTTCAAACTACACATTTAGGTTTTTATTCATGTTACAAATGAAATTGCACATTTAGTTGTCACCAATGTACCAGTCAAACAAAGTTTCTGCATGAAATATGCACATTTCAGACTCTGAACCATCAGTCTGGGACTGGAAACAGCACAAACTTCCCTTTGAGTAACAACTTGCATAAAACTGGCCTTCTGTAAACACTGTGTACAAGGAATCTGACCTACTACAGGTATTAGGATGCAATGGTCTTACAAATACTGTATTTTAATAGCATATTGCAAACTGGAGAGATGCAAATACATTCAGAGGAAACCCCAAGTCACCCTGAAACTAAAAAGCAACTTGGGATGATGTTGCAGGGAGTCAAGATGCTGCAAAGAAATGCCTGGACACTGATAATGAAATCCAACTTGCAGATGCTCAGTTACCTGCTCGGCTTTGTTAGGAAAATTTCTGGTTAGGAAAGGAAGGGAACTTGTAACAATTTCCATTTGCTTTCTTTTATCCAGTGCTCTTGCTTAGGTCAGCCATTAGAGGAAGTTTTTCTACAATGACTTCCCTTCCTGAGATCAGGCAAATAGGGAAGAATCCAAAATAATACTGAATTCCACCAGGCTTTCCTGGCTCTCCAGACAGTGCCTGACTGCCAAAGCATATTCAGGAGTACTTTCAACTGCTGCACTTCCTCCCTCAGCATGTTTTGAAATCCACTTTGACTGAGATAAAACCTATTTCCACTGGAAGGGACTTCATGTCACTGAACTGTGGAAATGCTGAACCACACCACCACAATAACAGAGGTGGTGCTACTTCAGCTTGGATTTGGCTGGTCCTAATTTTTCTCTTCTGTAACAAAGATCTCCGATTTGAGGTTGATTTTTTCCTGGCTTCCAAACAAAATAGAACTTAACATCCAAATATTCCTCACTTCAAAAGAGACTTCAGGGTATTTTGTTAATAGCAGCTGCCATCTACCCCACAAACATAGCTTTTGCAGAGGTGAAGATTTCAGCTTCGTATTTCAGGTGGTGTTTGCAGCACCTGAAATACTTCTCAAAATAAAGACAGAAATGCTACGCATTTTTCATCCATTTACTAAACAAAGTGCAACTGAGCCCTACACATCTGACATATGTACAAACTCTTCATGGCTTTCCCATAAAACCAGTGTGGGTGGGGCTGTACAATCCCAGGGGAACGAGCACATGGAGCTGGGGGACTGTTGGCAATAGAATAAGAGCTATAATACATTCTGTAAACCTTGGCATACCACACTTTACATTATGCAAAGAGTCAATATTTACAAATCCATAGTGGGTAAACTAATGAACCCCCCTAAATGTAAATGATGATTTTGCAAAGTGCAGGACAAAACCAGTGCTGTTGATTGCAAGTCCTATGCAAGCAGGTTCTACTAAAATCGTTACTACTGGAGTTTACCTGGACATTCCTACTGAGGGTTCCTAGGATTGCAACACTTAGGATGAAATATAGGATGACACAGCTTTAGGATGCATGTTGGAGGACAGCAAAGAGAGAAATTAATAAGGCAGCATGCTCAGAACAAGTTTAAGCAGCACTGATGTTAAGATCCCTAGTGGCAACTCTATCAGTTATTGGTAATGTTAAAAATTCAGAGTGCAACATAGAAGCCTCGTTTAACATAAAAAAAATGTGCAAATTGTTCTCTTCTTAACAAAAGAAAGTAACAGCAAGGAAGATTTCTACTGAAGAACATTTTTAAGTCACAGCAAAGTAGACCATCTTCTTTCCAAAATCATCTACAAGGCACTAAGGGTAGAAAATGACAGGTAACATGAAAGACCAATGTTGTTCCTCAGTCAGGTCGAAATATGGGGTATTTTGGTAAGAACTCTATTAATATTACCTGTTGAAGAAGGGAAAAAAGACAAGAACAGAAGACAGTAAACCAAAAAGTTCAAAGCTTCAGCACAATTTCTGTGATCATTAGCTAATTCATAAAACTAAATATA
Organism: Aegithalos caudatus; assembly: GCA_013389925.1. NCBI lineage: Eukaryota > Metazoa > Chordata > Aves > Passeriformes > Aegithalidae > Aegithalos > Aegithalos caudatus. The sequence continues at coordinate 79,617 of WEIU01011702.1, read as the reverse complement.
ATCTGAGATAGTCTGTGAGGAGGGAATGCTCCCCAGGGTAACAAAGCAGAGATTCCAGTCATTCTGAAATAGAGGGATTCTGGGTGCTTGGCATTTTTTGGGGTGCATCTCTTTCCCTAAAGCCTACACAGTCTTCACAGCTACATGTTAAAGTGGATAGGGGAGTGGTAGTGCCACAGAAATATCTGAAATTCTGCTTTCCTAAAACGTCTGTTTTGTTTACAACCATGGGAAATTTAGAGCTGGTGAAAAAAAACCAAAAAACCCTCACCAAAACAAACCAAAAACAAAAACACAAAAGAAAAGGTACAACCAAAAAAACTCATTCCTATAAAGATGCAATATTTCTGCTAAATTATTTGAATCAAAGGAATTATGGAGGACACCACAGGAAAAGGTGGATAAGTTAAAGAACTGCAGACTGGTGCTGGTGTAGGAATCACTCCAATGCAGAAGTTCCCAGTGGCTCTCCCTCATTCCATATTACAGACCAAACTGCACATTTGTCTGGGAGATCTTTTTGCACAGGGTCACTAAGGGAAGGACTTTCTCTGTTAAATTACAGTTGAATAGCAATAAGTAACAAGCAATACTCACATATTCCATCATATTGCTAGTTTCACATTTCCTTTTACTCAGCTTCCAGTGCAAACCAAGCTAAGGAAACAATTAACAAAGGATTAGCACAGCCTGGTTTGGATGGGTAATACAAGAAGCATTAGCAATACTGAATTATCAGGATCTATTATGTAGGATCAGTATAAAGTATGGAATTATGACAAGACTGTAAAATCCTTCATTGCCAGTATCTTAAAGCTGAAAAACACGAGCCCTCTTTTCTTACCTTATGATATAATCTGTTATTTTCCCATTCTAATAACTTCTGAATTGATCTTCTAGTCTAGAAAGGAAGTCAGAAGTGTATCAGAAATGGTTCAGCAGCCTGTCTCAGCCAGAAGGAGCTCACTACTGCATTTCTGCCTAAGGTTAATTTATAATAACTTTTATAAAAGTAGAACAAAGCAAAGAAGAAATAAATGGAAATCTTATCACTTCAACGCCTTGCTCCCCTTTTTTTCAGAAAAGGGAACATTCATGGGCTTTTTTTAACTTAGAACTACTGGAAAATTTTCTAAGATTAAATCCACTTTAGGCCTGTGGCTTTTCCAGAGTTCATTTAGTTAGTGAGAGAGCTTTTTGAATTTGTCCCACAGCCAACAAAACAGAGTCTACCAAATTCTCCTGGGGAAATCCTGCACTCATTGCAGGTGTTCTGCTGAAAACACAGATTTCCATACATTTGATTTCCAGATTTTGCTAATGGAATTGTGATGTGGATCTTGAAAAAAACCCTCACCACCAAACTCCAATTCACAACTATTTTCAACTCCTGGCTATCGAATGTGTCCTTCATGTCCTGCTCTTCCCACAACTGTGGGGATGAGATGATTTCTCAAGTCTCAGTGATTTTGAAGGTCACAAAAAGACAACTGTGATGATCCTGCATGGTATACATTTAATTTTAATCACTGCATGACTGTTATCACCCTCACACTCCCATGGAAGTGCCATCGTTTTCCCTACTTGGTGCATATTCTCTGTAGCCTTGAGAATTTAATATAATTAATACTACACCAGCACATGGGCATTTCTTTAGATTTTCACTGGTACAGGGATATTAAAAATGGCTTTAAAACTGCACAAAAACAAGACCTGTAACTTTTGAGTGATGCAGCTTCAGTGATGAGCACGTTAACAAATTAACACATTAATGCACTTCCTTAATATTTCCTGCTGTGATAAATCTATTCTAAATGTAAACCATAAAGGTAACTGAGATCATGTTTACCTGATATTGCTGAAGTGCTTTTCAAAATTATTACTTTGGACATGATTACAGGAGTGGTCAACTCTGTTACGAGGGAAGTATTTAGAAAATAAATTTGTACTTGTTCTTAACAGAAATAGTACAGTAAAATATGGCAAATAAACCACACCTCTGAAATGTTGTGGTGTATATTGCATATAAAAAAAGATTTTGAAATTTTAAAAATATTTATTTGGGGGGTGGAGGGATTGGGGACAAGGGGTGTGAAGAAGAAAAGTGATTTTTCAGTCTAATTCTGCCACTCTTTGAAGGTCACAAAGGTTCAGTTCTGCAGTCAACTCTTAGACCTTGAGAAATCCTGGAAATTTAGGGTATAATATATTCCATCTTATCTGAACTGAGATAAGATCAGCTCTTCTTAAAACCATTGAGTCAACTGGTAATTTGGTACCATTGTAAATGTTTTCTATTTTCTAAGGTGGAAATCAGAATAACCTTTGGAACGTGAGGCCAAACCAGGCTTTTACAATGGGGAGGACACTATAAGAAGTTATTTAATCCTCCCAATACTTAAAAAACCCCAGAGAATGAGATGAGAGATGGACTCACTCTTTTGTTCAGACAGACCACGGGCCACAGGCTGCAGCCCAGAGTGCAGCAGCAGCACAGGCAGCCACAGAGCAGCCACTTCACGTTGACAGGGAGGTTCTTCCTCAGGCAGGCGTTCACTCGGCTGATGCTGGTCTTGAATTCCTCAGGGGCCACCTGCAACACAAGGGCTCAACTTCAGGGAGAGCCAGCACTGGGGTGTTTTCTCAGAAATTGCCTCTACAGGTTAAAATGAAACAGAAAATTACACCATCTTCTAAAGCACCGGTCACCCAGTGAGCAGGAAAAGTCATTTTCCTGCAACAAATTCATTTCTGCACTAACCTGAGTTAAAAAGCCAAATATCTTTTAGCTGAGCAGCCTCATCCATATTTATTGCACCAGTAATTAATGGGCCTGAAAACACAGTGGGCACAGACAAAATCAGAACTGGGACACAGCTGGGCAATACATGCACTGGCTACACTGAGCAAAAACATGGAAGAATGACAGAGCTCTGCTTTCCAAGGGAATGTGGGAGCTTTGCAGTAAAAATAGGTATCACAGAAAGGGAGAATAATGTCCAAATTAATGTCACACCCATCTAAGTCTACACTGTGCCTGGGTGAAGGCTCTGTCCACAGATCACTTCCTGAAGTGGCCATTCTGAAGCCACAACTTCCCTTGAGGCTGCTTCCTAAAACAGGGAAGCCCAGAAAGAAATACACTGGATTGTATTTAAGGCAGAGAAATGCACCCTGTACAAGGTTAGGAATAAAGCCTACTTACTGAAAACTAGGGTTTTGAAATTAAGGAGTAAATATTTTATACCTGCATTGCCACTGCAGAGTCAACATGGAACCATTTTATATCAGAAACAAGTTCTTTTCTCCAAGAACTGCATTTCTCACCTACTCACACACCCCAAACCTCTCATCTCCCTACAGAATCCAAATCACTTCCATCTGACAATTCACACATGGATTTGAGGCAGTGACTCCAAGATGACACCCCTGACTCTAACACAATCCAGCATTCAGAGACACAAAGCAGAATTAATCAGGACCAACAAGAGACTGGAACAAGCAGGCACAACTCAAAACAAAACCCCCACCTTTCCTACCTACTTGTCATGCTGCAAATCCCCTTGAGTCTGTACACAGAGCTCTGCAAGTGCTCCACAAGCCCCAAGCCAGCCCAGCTCTGCTCATCTGACTGCAAACAAGGGCAGCAACACCAACAAAAGTTCATTTAAAAAGCTCCTTTTCAGCAAGGGAAAAGCCACAGGGCAGGAAATGGAGAGGACCTGATGCTGCTGCCTCTGCCTGTTGAGCTGAATTTTTTAAAGCATTGCAGGGAAGGGAATAAATAAATACAACATCTGTTTCCTGGCCATTCAGGTCACCAGGCACTACAGAGTCAGGGGGCAGCTGGGCTTGCACACAAGCCAGACCTACAGTTAATAACATAAGAACATAATTTAAGTGTGATTATTTTAGAGCAGGAATTAATAAATATATAGAAAGTAATTATTTTGCTCCCTCCCACATTAAATAGATGTTTTGTTTTACATCTACAAATGGAGAAACTAAAAAAATTGTCTGTTTTATGAGAGACACCTTAGTTTAGGGAAAAAAAAGAAAATGGCCAAAGAAACCCCAAGATCCTTTGTATGGGACATCTGCAGTGAAAAAATCCCATTGTAATGTGCCAAAAACTCTCCTGTCTTGCATATCTCTGGAACAAGCTTTTATGGATTTCTCTGCCAGTGCCAGATCTTGTACTGGGATATAACAAATACCAGATGCACATGAGCAAAACCATTTCATCTTCAACGTGGGAGAGTGTTTTGTAGGAAAGAACATCTGGGCTGGTGGTTTGCAGTAACCTCAGGCAGCTGCTGCAGTCACTGCCTCAAAGTAAACTGAGATTCCTACATTAATTGGCATTCTCAACTCCTAAGGAAGTTTCCATGGGCCTCATATTTAGGTATCTACAAATGGCACTTCCTTGGATAAATCTTTTGGAATTTTACATTCTGTTTACATGAAATATAAGTAGGTTTTTTTTTTTTCTAGAACTCATTTATACTTTTGCAATGAGACTCCCTAAGAAAAGAGAATGTTTCCTTTTCCTTCAGACACAAAGTTCACTGGACCTTGACAACAACACAGCCCAACCTCTAAACCCAGCTGAACAAACCTGCCAAAGACAATGGAATGGGAATGGCACAGCCCAGAATTTGGATTGAAAGAATAACCCTTATCAGTGGTAACATCCCACACAAAGAGAACTCAACCAGATTCTCAGATCACAGCTGGCAGAAAAATTTGGGATCTAAAAAGAAAGCACAGGGAGATTCCCTGTTCCTGTGATAATTTTTAGGGAGTCACTGTTCACATCAGGTTAACAGGTTCCTACATTTTAAGATGAAAGCTGAAGTCCTCTCCTTCCTGCAGAGCAAATGGCTAAACCACAAACCAACTTTGGATGCCACTAAGCAACAGAAAATTCCCATTTCAGGAATTTTGATCTGATGCCTACCTTAACATATTATGAATGCACCACTACCTGCTAACTCACCAAATATTCTCATGTAAAAGTGAATCTCTTGGCTACAACACAAGATGAAATTACTTAAGATGCTTTTGACTAACCCAATATTGGATTGTTTCTGCCTTTAGGAAATGGAATCACAACAAACATTCCTGTCACCAATGAGACATCTTCACCTGAAACTGAAGGAACTGGAGATCAGAAGAACTGTGATTTCTTCTGTTTATCACAACAAGATAAGCCTCATGTTGTGAATTTTGTTAATCAGTTTACATCTCAGTGACAGTTAAGCTCTGTTACACAGTGATTAAGAACAAAATACCTGTAAATAACTGTTCTAATCTAATAATGAAATGGAAGCCAAATGAAAGTCACCACAGAACTGTTGATTTTCTGACACAACTTTAAATCTTCTTGCAGGTACAGCTTTTGAAAGGTGTATGTGAAGGGGCTGATGTACTTCAAACAAACAGAATTAACAGCTCCTCCTGCACAAAGACAGCTCCCTAAGAAAGCTGAGCTTGGAGTAACTCTGGAAATCTCTTGGACAGTTTGTGTCTGGCTCTTGAAAAGAATGAGATAAGCACTTTGCTCCTGGCTGTGCTGTACACCTTGGGAAGGGACATTAGCTCCTTTTAGGAGGGAACAAACAAAAACAAAAACAACATAAAAGGAAAGGAGGGGGTGTCATAATATTTTACAACAGGATGCAGAGGATCTCCAAACACAGGAAGGGAGCCAGGAAGGCCCAGCAGGCCTGATCTTCCTCCTTCAATCATCATCATCATCAGCCCCCCTATCAATCACAGGCACCACAATGCCCAGCCCTCACTTTATGGCTCACACTGCCCTGCACTGCACACTCCTCTCTGGGCAGGAGCCCTTTTGTTCCAAGATCAGAGCAGGAAATTCCACTTTTCCCCTTTAGGATCACTGCCTCCATCATTTTCTGGTCACCTGGAGCAGTGTGTGCTACTGTGCTCTGTATCACAGAGAATATTCTGTTAAAAGCTTGTTAAAGAGAATTAATAATCCTTTGTAAACCTGTAGCACACAGAATTTAAATTTAACCACCATTCCAATTTAGGCCAAGGTCCAATTACATTATTAAAAGTTAAATATTGTCTCTGTATTAAGTGTAGCCAAATTTTTTCTTATAATGTTCCATTGAAAAGAAGCCTGGCTGGGGATTTACAAACCAGGTGAGTTTATGCCTCAACCTGCAAGACAAATATTAATCCATCTGAATTAGCTAAGCCAAAGATCTGACATACCTGGGATTTTCCTTTCCTTTATTATTTTATTGTCTGTGCTTTACCCTCAAATGTACACATTCACCTCTCCCAAGGAAAGCAGCAAATTAAGTCTCAATTAAACACTGCAGATGTAATTACAAGCACGTAGCTCTAGGCTACCCTACAACAGCTCTGCAGTCTCAGTAAAACCTGGGAGTCTGGGAAAATGGGAGAAGGAAGAGGGGCATTCCAGATTTCAGAAAAGAAAATCAGGTTTGCTGCCATCATTAAATGTGGATGGGCAAACTGAGGGCAGGAAGCTTGAGTAAATTACTAACACAGTGGGGCATAAATCCCAAAAGTTTGTGCTTCTAGGAGAAAGGTGCAGCTACAGAGTCTTCTCTAATTAGGATTTTCACCCTGTTTTAAAAACCTACATCATCTGTATTCATTCACAAGAAAACCAGTGCCACTGAGAACTCCATCAAGCCCATCTAATGGCTTCATCTCTTACACTCCATTAGCAGATGGGATTTATTATTAATATCAATTCACAGGGGACAGCAAAGCCATTAAACTTAATGTTACACAGGCAATATGAATAAGCTGTGACATTGTCTTAGAGTAGCTGAGGACTAATGCAAGTTCAGAGTAAACATTTTAATCCAAATTTGTAAATATAAACAGTCATTGTTATTCATAAATTTTGATTTCGTAAAAAGCAAAAAAATTACATTTTAACAACAGAAGACCTTAAAATGGGGTCTCAGCTGACTATGATAGTGATTATTGTGAATTATTTAACAGGGTATTTGAAGAAAAACTTACTGAAAAAAATGACTGAATTTTCATTTTCAATAGGGATTAAGATGATTGACTGCCTCAACCAGAGGAAGAAGCAGATTCTTTATTTCTTGCAATTGACAAAAGTATTAAAAACTGAAAGACCCACAACTGTGGTTTTTAATGTCTTTCATGGCAGTGTGTGCAGGCAGGAAGAAAAATGTGTTTACTGTCTTGTTTGACTGGTGTTCTCCCTGGACAAAAGGGAATTCATTTCCTTGCTCAGAAAGCCCCTCAAATCCACAGGATAACAGAATATCAAGATTCTCAACACAGGAGCATCCCTATATACAGCAAATCCCTGCCCTGGCCACTCCTGCACCCACAGAACAAGAAGGGTAAATGCCAACAGGACTTCCTCTTTCCTTTCTTTGCTAAATTAAGTCCAAGCACTCAAGTGAACTCTAAATTAAGCTTTTGCTCACTGTCTATTTAACAAGAGGAGGGGAATCAAGTGGAAAATGTGGCAGCCATTGATGCTGGTATTAAAAAGTGCAGACTTGGTTGTAGGTTTGTTTTTTTTAATAACCTGAATATATTTTAGGGAAGCAGAAAGAGATGAAATTATATAATTAAATTTAATTTTAACGTTTCTTGCCTGGGATTTTCTATAGGCTTATTTATAATAAACTACAACTTGAGCAGAACATAAAATAGTTTTTTCCAAAATGTATTGTGGCTGTTCAGTGACCAGAAAGAGCTTCCCAGAAAAGGATAAGCCTCAGACAAGAAGGTGAAATGCAAAGCATTGTCAGCAGCCCTCACACTGGAACCAGGAGGATTTGTCTTTCTGAGCTCAGTGAGATCCTAAAACAAGGGCAGAGTGTCCCAGGTTGATTTTCAGCACCCAAAAACTCCAAGCAGAACCTGCATTTCAGGGGTGCTGCTGCCAGAACAGCCAGACAACCTCAACACAAGGATTGTATCCGTGGTGTGAAAATGCAGGAGGAGAAAGGCCAGATGGAGCTGGCAGGAGCAGGAGCAACCATCCAGCTGTGTTCAGTGCATTGTTGGGATGACTCAAGCTCTGCAAGGGCCTGCACAGGGACTGCAGCTCTAAGGGATGACATGAGACAAAGTAGAAAGAGCCAAATAAACTTTTTTCTGCCCAAATGCTGGAAAAGATACATGAGGGGGATAGAAATTGAAGCAAAAACAAAGCACCAGAGAGTAAAGCAGCAGGAAGAAAAAAAAATCAAGAGAAAAAAAATTAAGCAATTAAAAGATTAAAAAAAATTACAAAAATAATTTAAAACTAAGAATTTAGTGAAGACTGAATTAATAGCTACAAATTACAGTTTCTTACACTTGCATCAAGTAAGATGACAGGATTCCAGAGAAAGCAAGAAACTTGTCATCAATAATTTTCAGAACTAAACAATATTTGTGAAAATGTACTAAAAACCTACTTAATTTGTAGATTTAACACTCTGCTTTGTTCTGTAAAGCTTCAGATAAAACAGATTCACTTCCAGAGATTTGTCTAAACAAACTCAAGGCTTGTCAGGCATACCCAAAAGAGAGGCCTAGTGTTTGTACTGATTTAACTCACCCAGGAGGGAGCACAAACTCCAGGTATTTAAAAAGCAAGGTTAAGTGAGTGCTGCTTTCATGTCTGCATGGAAACTGTGGGATCCATGGTGAGCTTTGCTGTGTTTGGAATGTCAATGATGATAACCATCACTGCAAATCCTTCCTCCCTGTTTCCAGCTGCACTGAGGCTCTGGGCAGGAGAGCTGGGTCACACAGGTAACAGTTTTTAGTGGGTTCATGCTCAGGTATCCAACACAGAAACCACTGGATGCACTGGCTCTTCCCATTGAAAAGAACAGTTTAATCTCACACTTACCTTCCCTGTCAGAACAGAAGGAAATTCTGTATCAAACTTGTTGCTCAAGCCAAACCTTAAAAACAAAAGAGACAAACAAAATATATTCCACCTAACTTATTTCGTTTCCCTTCATAAAAAAATGTAATAAGAGCTTTTACTTTAAAAAGAAACCACTATGAATTTCTTTTGCCCCTATATTTGCATTATTTCACGAGATTTTTTTTTTAATATAAGGTCTCGTGTACCATTCAATCATTTCCAGCCAGAAACACAGCTTGGTGCCTTACTTCAGTACCCCCAGAAGTGCAAAAATTCTTTTCCAATTGGATGGCAGCAAATTTCAATCTTTGATTTCTGTAAGAAAAAAACCCTCCAGCTATGAAATCCCAGGTTCAACAATCCTTTCTTACACATGCAATTGTTCCACATGCAACAGATGAAGTTTGTTTTAAGGAACCCTTTCATCATCACCTTAGAAATTTATAACCATGTGGTTTTAAAAACTTCCTTTGGGCTGGGTTAAGGTACCTCATGCAAAAGGTGTAAGGGCCTACACAAAGGACAGTTTTACAACAACTATGAACTTCAAGAAAATTAAGTTTTGGGTACCACTGTGACTGCTCTTCACTGAAGTGTTCTGGGGTTTGAGCAAAAGGTTTTCATTATAAAATGAAAGCTCCAGGGAGCTGGATTTGGCTTGTAAACCTGTTACCACTTAATTCCAAAATTCCTGGACCTTTAAAATTCAGTAATTTAACAAAATACAGGTGGCCCTCAGCTACAATCTGTTAAATATATTGTACATCAGCTCTGCTAATCTCCTGAGTATCTGTGCTCAGAAAAATCAAAATACCTGAAAGAATCAATGCCAAAAAGAAGAGCACAAACACATTTGGTACTGTAGGAGTTAATGAAGAAACAAACTTTGCTTTGAGTCAAACTGACACCTGCCACACTTTTTTGCACCAATACCAGCATTGCTGAAATGTCACAGAGCTGTGGAATGGTTTGGGGTGGAAGGGACCCCATTCCCTGGGTATCAGTGCCCATCACTGTATCACACATCCACACTCCTGTGAGGTAACACACATACCCAAACCTGACAATGGACACTGCTCAGAAGGAACAAAAAGTCCAATCAGCCTTAAAGAAGAGAGAGGCAGAAGAGGAGGACTCGTGCTGTCTCTAGAAATCCAGTAACTGAAATGTTTGGCAACAACACTGGTGAAGATCAATCCAGTCCTCCCAAGAATAATTAAAAGTTACAGCCTCTTTTAAAGAGCAGTAGTTGTGTAAAACATTACAAAAAGCCCCAAACAGTAAAAACAATGAGATTTTAGGCAAGCACAAAGGTTACTAATATAGCACATTTCCATTCTCTTTGTAATCTGGCAAGTCAGCCTCCACATTTTGTACCTTTTCTTTTTAAGCTGAAATCTTCCAGGCTTTGTAATGTTATATATTTAGTTTTAAGGAAGCTTGGAGAATAATGAAGTAGTCTTTTCAGTCTCCAAAAAAAAAAAAAGAGGCTAAAATTATAAAGCACATTCACAAGCTTGCTTTGAGGAGCACAGACTTTTCTGTGCATCAGCAAGGGAACAACCTGAAATGATCACAAAGTAGGAGCAATCAGACAACACAATAAAAGAACTACTGGAAAATTCAAGAATTATTTACTCTACCCATATAACAGATCAATTCCACCAAATCATGCCAAAGGTCCATCTTGTCCACAACACTGATTCTTACAGTGGCCAGGAGCAGAAGCTTAGGAAACAGCAAGAGAAATAAAAAGAGCAAACATACCAGCTGCTCCTCAGAACCCTCCTCTGACCTTCAACAATTCAGAGTTCAAACACTTCCCACACCACAGGTACTGTCTTTTATCTCACTGATCACATAAACTCATTAAAATTCCCATTGCACCCCAATATCCATAAAGAACAAGATACAGTAGTGCTTTCAGATTAATAAATCTGATTAGGAATGCAAGACCACAATATGTTTTGGGTTAAATTTCAAAGCTGATGCCCTGAAACATATTAAACCCCCAAATTTTTATAGTTGTTGCCAAAACACTCCCTTCAGTTGCAGCACGTCCAGGAAACCTGAGCTGCAGAAAGGGATCTCTCACACTGACACCTGGGAGTGGCTAAAGAATATAACTGTGTGTTTTAATTATACTTTGAACACTATATTTAAACAGAATCACCGATGGCCCTGAGCACAGTTTTACTAAAATATCTCTAGATGTTTTACAGTCTATTCTGTGATTATTTACTACAGGGTTTAGGGACATTAAACTCCTGTTAGATGGAGCAGAGGAGTGACTCAACAACCAAATAAAATAAAAAGACTGAAGCAGGATGTTATACAGTTGTACAGCTTTATAGGCAACTTCATAAAAGTACTGAAGTGTTATTAGAATCTTTCATATAAAGAAGTTAAAACCTAAAGTCTTGATCAAGAGATAAGGTAATTAATTAGACTTCCTACAACAAATTAGTGATCTAGGTGATGAGCAGACCTATGAAATCTTCTAAAATTTAGTACATTTGAAAATCATCAACTCCAGTAGCTGTCCTTTAAGTCATTTAAAACAGCAGTTGGTGGTGATTTATTTCTGGGCCAGTTCTGTGACTCCTCAGTGCAAGCTGCCCAAAGTGTAACATTTAGAAATTCAGCTCAGTCACCCACGTCCTTTGGTTGCACTTTTCTCTCTGCATGACAAGTACCTCCAAAAGCCAGGCACTGCTTCCTAGAGGCTGCCACAGAACTGGGATGACCTCACTTGCCAGTTCTGGCCCTCCCTCCCTGTTCTCATGGATGGCATCAGGCAAATCCCATCACCTCACTTTCCCCCATCTGTGGAGTGAACACAACGTGTCCTAGGGAGCTATAATGAGAGAAATGCAGAAATCCCTCACTTAAAGGCTGAAATGAACATCTTGAACCACCAGTTGCAAACCTCACCTGCAACAGGTACCACAAGATAACATTCACTAGTTTACACAGCAGGAGCCCACGTTTTCTGTCTCCAGAACCGAAACAGGAAGATTCTGGAAACACTTCCTTACATCTAGAATAGAAATATTTACAGGTGCTTTGCCTTTTATTTTATTTGGCTTAAAGCTTGCCTCATTCTCATTTCTCCCACTGCTGCATTTACAGATAGCAATCAGGCTCACTAGAGTGCACAAGTTAAACCTGTTCAGTGAAGTTCTCCAAGGCCCTGTGAGCACAGCTCCTCTCCCCACACCTAATCCAGGTTATGTTTGACCTCTCTGCAAGAGTGGGGCTCAGAGCCCACACTGCTCTTTATGAGCCATCAGCTGAGCTTTGGCCAGAATCACAGGGTAAAGCTGAAATCTCCTTCAACATTTACCATTTCCCAGTTCAGAACATTTTCCTGTGAAGCCAACAGAACTATCCAAGAATCCCTACCCATGGATAATGTTTTGGAAAATGAAGATTTTGGTAACGAGTGGAAGGCTGAGATCATTTGTTATTTTAAATATGTGGAAGGTGGAACAATACCAGACAATAATCAAATGTTATCTCAACTGGCTCTTCCCCAGCTAATGAAAATAAACTTTTCATCAGCACCTGGACTGTGGGTCCCTGGGGCACTCCTACAGAAAATAGGATGGAGTACCAAAAGTTAACTTCTAGCCAAAACCAGGAGGTTTGCAGACTTCAGCAGGAAGCTGGATACTAATGGCAAAAATATGTTTAATGGCTATTTCATTACCTCATTACCATCCATCCACATGGACTTAATGATAGGGGAAAATTACAGCAGATAAATACAACCCTATAGCCAGGTTACAGTTTGGTTACTGCTCTGTTTTTGGAAGTTACTGCCTTTGCTTTGCTAGGCATGACTCAGTCTGCACTACAAATGTCTGTGTGGAGATACTTGGATGCACCAAGCAGAGTCACACAGCAAACAAGGTGTTTATAACTCATCCAAATGGATTTGCAGAGAAAAGGCATTTACTAGGACCTAGTAATTTATCTGTGCTGAAATTCAAAGGCTTTCAAAAACAACAAATAGGACAGAATTTTTTCAAAGAATCCTAGACAAGGTGAACATAGATTTTTGCCAACCATTTTTACACACATTTTACACGTCTGACTAAAACAAAACGAACACACCACCTTACATGGCCACTCTTACCACACACAGGGGTAGAAGGGCTAGCAAAAGGAAAGTGGGAAAAGCAAGATCCTGCTAAATGCCCTCAGAAAACTCTTGGAATTTATATTTAGTACTGTTGGATACTGCAAAATAGTTACTCTGTTAGAGTGAGCAGCTCACTGACAAGGTCATAAGAATAAAAAGTCTCTTGCAAGAAACTGAGTGTTTGACTCTACCAGCTTGGCAGTTTCATAACAGAACAGGACATGAAAAGCTGAAGCAGATGACCCTGGAATTTGAGAATTATCCCTTCTCTATACACCAAAAGTATTCAAGAAAGCCAGTGTCAGTTGAGGAACAGGAGACATGGTGAAACAAAAATCCAAGGAAAACAATGGCTTTATAATGATAGCTGGATTTCTTTCTTTAAAACTGTCTGACTTGTCAGGACAGATTTTCATTAGCAGGACTCCAGAGAGGTTCAGAAAACAAACCCACGTTCTCCTGGATGACGTCTCTCCCTCCAGTAACTGGAGCAGGCTGCTTCTGCAGCCAACTGATTTCAAAAGCAGCAGCATCTGTGTGATCAAAAAGTGACAGAGTTCCAACACACAAACTCTCTGGGAAGCAAACCAGGTCCCATTTAATAGGAGGTTAGGATTAGGTACTCCAGTGTCCAGGCTTTACTTGCATTTTCTTGGTAACATCCAATAACTGTTTTTAGCAGCAGAAGGGGGTTTAAAAATACAGCATGAGCTGATAAAAGCTGCCTCCTAGCATGCAGGTAGGTCCTGTTACAGGAAGAAAGCTGAGAGGGGTGGGAGAAAGGGAAAATAAGTTGGATGGGGATTCAGCTCAGGTGGACAAGGACACTAAGGATTTCCACTTCACTGACAAGAGTGCTTTTATTTTTGATGCAGACATCACTAGTTCTTGGAGATGCTCCTGCCCATCCCACAAAGATGCTGGAGCCAAGATGGAACCGTAAGTAACATCACTAACACAAAAACAACATCACAGAAAAGCAAAGCAGATGAGTGTGTAATGCTTTTTCCTAGTTCAGCACTTCAAATCAGGTAACTCCTAAAAGGGTACTTGGTATTCTGAGCATCCTGCTTGTGTTCCACCTCTCCTTTAGTCAGGCCAGCAGCTATTTGGGGTGAGGACACAAAGAAATTCCATCTGCACGGGCAAATGCACTGAGGTGCAGCAGAGCAACTCCTGGCTGGCACCAGCTCAATGCACCCCTGATCCATGAGGACACAGAATCAGATCCACCAGCACTTCCCATGGGATGGCAGAGCCTTCCCCAGCCAGTGCTTTTGCTGCAGGGACTCAGATCACACTGCACCTATTTACAGAGAGAAATGTGAATTTTATGCAATTCCAAAGACAGAGCCAAAGCAACGCAAGCTTGGTAGGTCCCTGCAATACATACATTTCAATACCTCCCTTCCTGCCATGAAAATTAACGTGACAAATATACAACTTGTTAAGGATGCACTTGGTTCTATTGATTCCTCAGCTTGCTAAGAAAATCCCTATGAGTAAACATTACATATATGGAAACACAGCTTGCTCGTCTTCTGTTCAACTGTTCAAATGAGCAGCAAACATTCTGGCTCACGCTGTGTTCCAGTGATAAAAACACTCAATCTCAACCAAACTCACAACTAAGTTTGGGGCAGATAAAGTACAGCAGGGCAGGAGCCTCCTCTGCAGTGCAGTGCGGGGGCTCCCCGGCTCGGCTGTGCCACACCAGGGTCACAGCGAGACGGTCCGAACACGCCGTTCGTCCTCGCATCGCCCGGACTTTGCTTTTTATCTAACAAATTGTTTGGATAAAGAGGAGCAACCAGGGAGGGCTGCCAGGGCTGCGCTGCAGCCTCTGCACCCAACAGCCAACTCCGGCCGTTCATTCACGCCCGGGGTTTTCCTCGAGCCACCGGAAAATACCCACGTTACAGGCACAGCTCGGCTGACGGAGCAG
>WEIU01011702.1:0-63856 GCA_013389925.1 Aegithalos caudatus | reverse complement strand
ATATTTAAAAGTTACCCCAGCCCTTCGGCGTACACGGGACCTGAGTATCCGACTGTCATTACCGCATTTGTAAGTGCCCCTCGCGCCTCCCTCAGGTGCGCCAGGGTCACGAGCGGCTCCTGAGGGAAGGCGGCAGCAGGTGCTGATCCTCCTTTCTTTTAACTTCTTTTCCAGGTGTGTTTCTGTGACGGTTTTAATAAAAACAGCCAGGTAGCGCTTTCTGCCCCTCCTCTCTTGTTTTTGCCCGCTGTGTCGCTCCCCGGGGCACCTGAGGTGATGATTAAGGGAGGGCGGGGGTTGTGGAGCTTTCCCGGAGCTTTGGGTTTTCTTGGTGGGTTTGGAGTTATGTGCAGGGTAATGGGGTGGTGAGAGGGAAGAAAATCCACATAGAAATAGCAAAACTGGCGGAAAAAATTCTCTCCGAATACTTCAGGGGAATGCCCTCATCAGCACGCAGGTGTTAGCTATTACTGAGGTAATAAGCACTTAATTACTCACCTACTGCAAATGAAAAATAATGCAAAAACTATCGGTGTTTGTAATTGCAATAGAATGAATAGCGAATTTATGAGGGGGGTGTTGGTCCTTTTTATTAGTGTTGTAGCTCCTATTAAATGTTGGCTGTGGTGTGAGTCCCAGTGAGAATTCCTGACCTGCAGGTACGCTAAGGAGTGAACTCACCTCCTCCTGCAAGACATAAAAATGGGTCTCCATCCCTGCCTGTTGTTCCCAGGAAAAGACTTTCCTCATAAATCATCTTTATTGTTTTTCAGGAGTTTCTAGACTGCAGCTAAAACGTGAATGACTTGACAGTGAAAATTTTTATTGCCTCCGAAAGTAACGCTTCATGAGCTACAGTTTTATCAGTGCTGCGTGCTCTTACTTCAGCACGTTATCCATCTTATGTGGAGCTGCAGGTAAATAACACTCTAAGCTAGAGAAAAAAATTAAGAGGAAAATTGTTATAAATGAAATTTTGTTCTCCTGTTTTTGTCAAAATAGTTTTTTCTTATTCAGTGTTGAATGTTGGAGTAAATTGTGGAGAAGGCAATTGACCAAATACTGAAAATATATCCTGTTTAGAAACATGATAAAAAAGAGAAAAATTTTTCTATACTTAAGGATCTGATATTTTTTCTACTCCATCTTTATATAGCTTCATAACCAGTGGAAAGAAAGTGTCGAAACAACTGAAATAAAGTTATATATAGGAGTATTAATTAGGTACTGGTCTTTATTTTACTCTCAGTAAAATTCTGGATGTTTGCTTTAACTGCTATGAAAACCAAAAAGGTGAGTGTTGTAACTGAGAGCACTGGAAGAAATGATAGTTCTGATGTGCTGTGCATTTACATTATGGCTGTAATTCAGTTGAGATTGTCTTGGTTCATGGCTGCTTTGGTGAAGTGTCCATGGGAAAGGTCATGTAACCCTAGAATAGTCTGGATTGAAAGGGGACTCAAAGCCACGGGCAGGAACACCTTCCACAACCCCAGGGTGATCCAAGCCCTGTCCAGCCTTGCCTTGGACATTCCATGTCCAGTCAGTGTTCTTCCAATAAAAACAGCTTGAAAATTTCACAAGGATGAAAAAGCGAGGGATGAAAAAACAGAATGTGTGCTGGAAAGTGAAATAAATGCCCTGGCCTTGTCTGCAAGGATGTGCAGCTGTCACTTTCAATTTGACAAGGGTGTTGGGGCAAGGTGTGGCAAACAGGAACACACTGGGCACTGTCTCGTGTTTAATTGAAAAACCTCCATTTAATACAGCCTCGATTTAACAAACAAGCCAGTGTTACAGACATTTAAATGGATGGTGTGCCAGGAGGACAAATGTGGTGGCATTAAGGCATGAGCTCCAAAGCAGGTGGTGCAATAATTTGCTGAATTGAGTGTAAAATGAAGCATAACTTACTGTGTGACCTCTTTGTAACGAGGGTCTGAAGTGTTAACAAACCAAGAAAAGAAGTGGTTTTAATTGGAAAAGGTACTTTGCTATAGCAGCTTCATATTTAACATTTTGTGCCTTTAAATAATAGATTGAAGTCAAAGTTCAGCTGAAGTTTCAGTAGAGTTTTTAAAAATGTGTGTGTGTTCTCTCCCATAGAAACAATGGCCATCTGGGTAAAGATGGACTATTTTGGAAAAAACACCTTTTGTGTCCCATGTCTTTATTTAAAGAATGTCTGTTTAGTATTTGGAATCACCACAGGCATTCTTGAGAAGGGAGAATATACAAGTGATGTCAGGTTGGCTCTCAGAATTCCCTCATTTCAGACAGGAAGAGGTTGGAGTTTGGAGAATGGATTATAAGTCTGGTGGTCAAACCCTCATGCTTGATCAACTAATGCAAACTCTTTTCCCAAGGTGGTTTGCATCTCACTGCAAGTTCCAATTATTTTGTTCAGAAATAGAAATGTGGAACTCATTAAGCAAATGTGGATATGTTCATTTGTTGAAGAAAGGCAAGTCAAGAGTTGCCTGTGAGGTTCAATTAAATTGATTTTGTGATACAAGTATTTTGTAATAGAAGGGAGTTGGCTTTGTGCAGGGGTCTGCAGATCTGTGCTGCCTATACTGAAAATGCCTGATGTAGATCAATTTTCAAAAATAATTTGAGTTTCAGGAGGTTGTCAGGTTTCTGGTCCAGGTTTTTTTGGACCAGGATGACTACTACAAACAGCCAATTAGGGGTTTAAATTATGCTGTCTTTGTAAACTGATACTGTAAATATCTTATAATGAGGTATTTTCCCATACCTAGTCTAAGCTATCTGTAACTAAGGGTACATCAGTATTTTTCTTTATTTCTCCCACTGATCAATATTTAGAAGTTAATTAATAAAACTAATTCACTGTGATGCTACACTGGGTGTCAGCAGGAGCAGTTTGTGCCAGAGCCCCTTCTTGATGCAGTATTTCTGGACAGTGGGACTGAGGAGGGCAGTTCTGCCAAAGCTTTGGCACCTCTCAGGATTCCATGAGAAGTGAGATGATTCAGATAAATGTCAGAAGGGATTTGCTGGCTGCTGGAATTAGACAGAATTGTGTGGTGCAGGGTTTTCTGTTGATATCAGCATGGTGTTAAAGGGGCTCACTACCTTGCAGACTGGGACCACCAGTTAATCAGCTGAACTCAAACAGTGTGATGGTGTGAAAAACAGGAAACTTGGAGAGCTTGGGGAAGAGACCCACTGGGTGCAAAGGATGGCATTTGATTTATTATTATTTCAATTGCTTAACAGTGCTAAGGGAGAGTATAACTGAAGTCCCTTGGAGAAGTCTTCAAAGGAAGAAAGATAAATATTGAAAAATGTTATTTATAGCCTTTAGTGTTTCATCCATGTAAATACAAATTTCAGTACAGGGGCTGTTCACATCTGCTGAAGTTTCTCCTTCCCAGAAGCAATGCTGAAGAGTCAAACACAGCTGCCCAGAAAGTGGTGGAATGCAAGGACTTTGGCTGTGGTGCCTCCATCCCAGTGCCCACCCTGATCTCGTGTTCCCATGCTGGCAGGGCATGGCTCATGGATGGCTCCTGTCAGGCTGGCCTGGAGTCCTGAATGGGCCTTTGAGATGTGCCACTATGAAGTGTTCTGGTTGTATTTTGGTTTGGGGTGATGTTTTCTGGCTCATGGCATAGCTGCAGTCTCATAAAGTGTCTAAAGCCTGTGAGAGGCAGGGTAAGGATTTTCTTTGAACTGCTTGCCATTTTCCCCTCTCTCTGGCTTTGCAGCCTCCTGAGCTGATACTCTGACTGCAGTTAATCACTCCCTGATGGAGTTTACTAAAAAATATCCTGATTAGTCTAAAAGAGTTTAATAATTCTTTTCCTTAGATTATTTTGAGAAACAGCTGTGCCACTGCACTTGCTTGAAAGGGACGTAAGGATCCACATTGGGGGTAGTTATGCACAGCAACAGATAAGGGGAATAGCTTCTTACTTGATTTAACTGTAGTCAGAGAAGATAATCTGATCCACTCTGTAGGCTTAGGGATCGTTATCCAGTGGATGAAAGAGACTCTCCCCTAAGTATTAACACATGCTTGGGATACATTTAAAGCACATCTGATGGATAAAATTCAGGATAAAGATCATGAGAAAGAAAAACAGTTTTTATTGACAAGACAGGTATTGAACATGCCAGAGGAGGTGCTTTGTATCCCATTCCAACTCTAAAAACATCTAAAATGGGCTCATTTAGAGTGATTGCTTTATCAGCTGTGGTTGTTCTGAGTGCAGTCAGTGGTTTCAGTGGTTCCTCTGAGCAGTTTGTCAGGGCAGGGTGGTGTTTCCTGACTGCCTGGAGCTTGGTTACAATCTACAAGATGATGATTTAAATAGGTTGAATGTGAATCTGGGGAATAACTGTGTTTCATTTCAATTTTGTCATAAATTAGAAGGGAAATCTGAAGCAATGCTTTCCTAATACACAAATATAATGAATGATGTGTGTTATAGCTGTACTTGCTATTCCTCCTTGTTGATATGAAAACTGATCAGAAGGAAAAAGAAATCTGAAAACTGGAAGTTTTCTCTCTCTCCATTTCTGTGCCACTGCTAAGCCTCACAAAAGCCCTCTCCTGGTTTCCATAGAAATGGCCCTTCTGCTGATTTGAGGTAAAGGTTCACTTCCATTTTTTCTTGTATATCTAAAGTCTGAGTTTCCTGAGAGATTATTGTATCTTCTGTATCCTTCATGTATAGAAAGACAACCCAGGTAGAGGGGCTGGTGCAACTGGGGAAACTTCCTCTACAAGGAAAAAATCTGGATTTATTTGACTGAAGAGCAGAGAAAAAAGGCATGTGTGTGTCACATGTGCATTTCTGTGAATCTGAACACAACCAGCTCTGTGTGTGCATGTTCCACAACGTGCTCTGCCTCCTAAAATGCCCATGTGATCCCACTGGAACATCAGTGAGCAGATTTAGGAGATCCTGACTTAAAGCCATGCAGATGTAGTCTCAATTTCTCATGGGGCTGAGTTTTATAACTATTTATAGACACAAGATTTTCTCTTTACAGTTTGTTTGCATTAGAATACACTCATTTCTTTGAATTATATGATAGGAGATGACTAGAAAATGTATTGGGGAGCCACCCACAAAATGTTTACACTGAGTGAGGACTTAATCTGTGTTACAGGATTTCTTCCTAGTTGAGTTTGAGACATTTATGTCTACAATGATATAATTAAGAATTTAGTTCTGATGAGTGTTATTCTTGTAACTTCCAACAGAATTGCTTTCCTAGAGTTACTCTAAAAGAATTACTTGAAAAGAAACGGGGAATGGCATATCCTCAAATTTGTTATCTAGTGTTTTGAATCCAGATGATGAGAGCTTTGACAAGTTCTGTCCACAGTGTTCAGTGCATTATCAGTGCTCATTGACACAGAGAAAGCAGAATTTATTCTGCTGTTTCTGAGAGCAAGAGTTTGATGTTGCTGAAATAAGTGATGCATGTTTTTCATGATGCTCTTTTCTGTTTGTGTTCTGCTTTTTTCACTTTTTAGCACCTTTACTCCCCTTGACATTTTCAGGAATATTAATTTTTCCCAATAGATCTGTTCATTTGTATACTAGCAAAAAGGTCATATTAAGAAATTCCAAAGAATATTACTGCTGAAGGGCTTGGGGGATTTTTTTTTAGTGCTTTGGGTTTTCTTTCTACTTTTTCCAGCCTCATCACTTGTCTGTCAGATACCATTGCTACCTTCTCACCTGCCAACATGGAGCAGTAATTAAAGCAAACCCCACTGTGATCATGTCCTTAGTTTGTCCTCTTCCAGGAGTGGCCATGAAGTGAACATTTCTTTTGTGATTGCCCAGCTGCAGGTGACAGCTTCAAAACACCCTCTCAGCTACTTTGGGACAGTTGTTGCCTTCAGCCCCAAAGAAGTGTCAGGGATAAAATCAGTGGCCTGAGACTGCTCCTGTTTCACTGCAAGGGTTTAAAGACATCAAGCAAATTCTTTATTTGCTCTTGGTGGTTTGCTTGTAGTAACAGTCCTGTTTCCATTTTTGCTCGGATTTTTGAGCAATAATATGTGCAGTCCTAGAAGATTGAGGTGATGCTTATCTTCCAAATTATCTGGCATTTCCTAATGTACATAAGAAATTGCTGCATTTCTTACAGTTGAACAAATCTTAGCATTTTTGGTATGTTCTGTATCTGTAACTATTGCTTGAATACAATTCCACAGGGCAGAGATGATCTGTGTTATTTGATTAAATGCAATATGCTGGTATAGCAACATTATTATGTTCCTTGAGCATTTAAAAGTGTTTTAAATGGTTTTGCTGTTTTCAAAAAGTAGCATTCTTTTCAGTCCATTTAAGTGTCAATATTTATTAACATCTACGGTTTTCTCTAATTATATAAATGGAACAAACCAAACACACCCAGATAGTCCTATTGCAGAAAATATAACTGTATTTTATAATCAATTCTCCTAGTTTGCTGTGTATATGTATGATCAGACTAGAAGTACCTGTACTGAATCTTCAGCTGTATCATTCTTGTGTCAGTGTCTGAAGCAAATTATCTGCTAGCAAAGATACCGAGAGATGAATCTTAGCAGCACAAAGTCCCTGAGATTTTTGCAATAATTAAAATATTTTGGTTATAGGCTCAGATTTCCTGCTTAGAAGTCAGCACTCTGGAGGCAAATAAATGAAAATGGTCCCTTGCAAAGTTGAGTTTCCAAGGTGGGGGTGGCAGTGGTGGAGAAATCCATTCTTGCGTTTTCTTTTTTCCTGTTTTGCTTTTTTCCCCTCTGTTCATTCTGAAACTATGACTTGATGAATGTCATTAGGCTGTAATCCATTTATTCCATGTGGTGGTGGGAACAGAGAATTTGACAGTTCATTTGGGCTGAGTGAACCAGAGTCACTCTGAGCTGAGCCCCCGCTGCCATCAAACTGCGAGATTTTCTTCTTGATCATTTTTCTCTCTTTTGCTCGGCGATTCTGGAACCAGATTTTCACCTGGGGCATTAGAAATGATACCTGATTAATTCAAAGTGCTGCTCAACCTTTCACAGTAATTGTAGCAATGGAAATGTAGGCAAGTTCAAAAAGACTATTTAAAAACCCAAAACTCAAACAAACAAAAAGCCATGAGGAAAAAAAGCCCCAAAGCTAAAACCAAACAACCCCCCCCATGCAAACCAAAATACTGAATTTGTGCAGTGAAAAGTTTTTTGCATTATTCTGTATTAATTTTTGGCATAATAATCAATGGAAAATTGATTCTTTCTTTCTTGATTTCCTTTTTTCTTGTGCCTGGTGTAAAGTGCACTCACTGTGTTATATTTAGGAACATAGAAATCAATGAACTCATTGAGACTCAGAGGCCACAGTGTTCATCCTTTCAGATTTGCCAGTGTCATAGTTTAGGAAGATGCAATTATGGATTAATTTTGAAGATTTCTTTATTATGTATGTTACAGATCAATTCAAAGCCAAGTATTGAGGGTTCTTTGTCCTCATTTATGTTGTGAGTGATTTTTGTGTATGCACATATTCTTACGTATTTAAATTTTGGATTGTTTTTATTACTGGGACACATATTTAAAGATATTTTATAGATACATGTGTGCTGTTATATGTATAAATAGATATATCAGCATTACTTACAGACAGTCAATTTCCCAGGCTCATTGTGCAGGTGAAAGAATTACCTGCTTAAAATCTACTTTAAGGATCTCTATTTTCTTTCCTAATATGAAAATGTGAATTAGAAGGAACTTCTGTTTGTGTTTTCCTTCTTGCTAACTGTGTTCTTAATTCACAGCATTTGTTTCAGCCTTTAAGGTGTGTTGAAACAATATAGAAAGTTGTACCCTTGCTTTGTATTAAAAATACATGTGTTTTATATTTATTTTTATATACCTTGCTGGTATTGGATGAAGGAGCATTCAGCTTTGTCCTGTGGACATGCAGATCACTTATGTATTTTCTCTACTTTATACCTGAAGGAAATTTACCAGTTTAAAATGGGGTGGCATTAGGAGCAGCAGCTCTGTCAAAGGAAACTGCTGATTTTCTGCAGGATCACTGGTGACCCCAGGTATGTGTGTGTTCTAAATCAGCCAGCTTGCATAACGTTCAGGTGGAGGTTGCAAATCTCTCCTAATTGCACTTCTCTGAAAATTTTCCAGTGCAGCTCTATCCTTCTGTGTGACAACATTTAATCCATCCTTGATAATCTTGGTTTTTGTTGCTCCTGCCTGGGAGCACTCAGTGCAGTGCATTCTCTGTACTGTTTGGGTCTGGGACTGAACATCACTGCACTAAAATATGCTTATAAAATTCCAGTGCTTTATCCTAAAATGGCATTAATTGTCTCTGCATTCCTATGCTCCCAGCCTCCATTGGTCCCTCTCTGTTTCGTGCTCTTCCACAGACTGAGTGCAGAATCAGAGGAGGCTGCTGAAAGAGGAACATTTTTTAAGAGACCTGAATGTGTATATTTAGAAAGAACAAAAGCTTGTAAAATTCTAAAAAGCAAGATCTCTAGTTTATATTCACCTCGGGGCAATAATCTGGTTTTTAAATGAGATGACTAATTCAGCATCACCAAATCTGCCCTTCTCCTCCAGCTGTAGCAGAACCATTGTAATTCTGGAGGCTTGGATCCAGCAGTTATTATATCCACACACTGCAGAACTCTGCTAGGGAAAGGTGCTCTCCAACACAGGGGTTTTAGGGGATTCATCCTGAATTCCTCTAGTGTTTGTATGAACAATAATGTGGCTGTGCCCTGCTCAGGAGCCTGGCTTTACCAGGACAGAGATTAAATATGCACTAGATATGAGTGCAGGCAGAGCTGCTCTCCGAGGGAGCAAGGATCCAAATATGCACTGAACATTCCCTGGATGGATAGTCTTGGCTACACATATGGGTGGCAAAAAGAGACCCTGACTTGAAAATCCAAGGCTGTAAACCCTCCCTGAATATGCTGAAATCTGGCAGAGGAAAAATGTGGTCTGTGCAAATTGTGGCCATATATTTGTAACAAAGAACCCCATAGATACCTCGTTGGTTTGAGTTTTAACTTTTCTGTCTTCCAGCTGAAATATGTCAAATGCTTTGGATTTTTTGCTGGCCATTATTTGGTGTGGTTTCAAGGAGAAATGAAATTATGA
Source organism: Aegithalos caudatus (assembly GCA_013389925.1). Classification (NCBI taxonomy): domain Eukaryota; kingdom Metazoa; phylum Chordata; class Aves; order Passeriformes; family Aegithalidae; genus Aegithalos; species Aegithalos caudatus. The sequence goes on along the minus strand of WEIU01011702.1, from coordinate 54,705 downwards.
ATGTTGTAACCAATGGAATCATAGCTAAGATCCTGTTAAGCTGAAGTGTTTGAATTCCAGCTGGCTGGCAAGTTAAAAAGTAAGAATAAATATACTTTTCAAAGGATCAGCTAATTCCTAATGTTGAGTTCCATATAACTGGAGGGTTCTGTCAAATGAGCCTGTCGGTATCTGTGGGGTTGTGTAGTGGCTTCTCTGTGTCACATGCAGAGAGGCAGGAGGTGGCTGCTGCTGTGCCCCTGGCAGGGGCAGTGCCTGGGCACCGTGGGCACACCTGAGGGCTGCTCTCTGTACCTGTCTTTCCGAGAGTCCCAGGTTTGCTGCCAGTTCTGACTTCCTCCTGATTGTGATGTATCTGTTGCAGTGAAATTCCTTCTCTAGCTCCAGTCTCTGGTGATCTGTGTAAACTACCCGGTACTTTTCTTTTGTTCTTGTTTTACCTGGGTAGGAAAGAAAGAAAGAATATTTATAGATTGAGTTCAATTTCCATAGCAGCTTGAAAACATCTCAGGCATTTCACAGACATTAATTCAACTACAGAATACTTGTATGGGATTGTTTGCTGTGCTACAGAGGAGGAATAGAGGTGCAGGGTGACCTAAGAGTATTGGTTACCATAACTGTCTTTCCCTCTTTATTTCCCTCTCTCTGTAAACATACATTTAAATGTGAAGCTCTTAAGTGATAAACACCCTGAAGCATCTTAAATGATTCATAGCAGTACATAATTGGTACTGGTATATTAATCTCTTATATACTGCTTATTCATAGCACTACATAATTGGTAATGGTATATTAATCTCAAAGGGGTTTCATTTCAGTGCTCACAGAAGTGACTTCTGTGTCTGAGAGCATAAATACCCAGGATTTCAAGACTGAGCTTCACTCACAATTTGTGCAGTTGTACTGTGGCCTAATTCTTTATCAGAGTTTCTAAAGATTGATTCTCTAGCACAAAGATAAGTCCTACTAGAAATGCTTTTCCTTTCTTGCGTTGCCATAGGAGAAGCTTAGAAGTTCAGTAATAATTTCATTTACTTTTCCAAAAGGATCCAGTCTTGCAAGGTGCTGAGTGCCTGTAGGATATTCCTGAGGGTACTCTGTGCTGGGCTTCCTTTTAGAGTTGGAGGCACTTGACAATTTGTAAGATGAGGCAATAAAATCTTGTAAAAGGATTTCAGGTTCATCCTCTTTCTATTGTATAAAATAAATATTCTTAGATAAATTCTGGATAAATACTGTTAAGAGAAGCATTAATAACCGTTTAGAATGTATCTCTCATTTCATATAATTTTGAAGCAATTCTTCATTTAATAATAATCCAGAGAGATCTGTTTTCAATTTATTTGTTCTTTGCACTTTCAACAGCCAACTAGATAGTTTTCCTTTTTGCTTCTGATCTTCCCAGGTTTTTTTTGATGTGAGTTTTCTGGGACAAACTGTAGGACAAAGACTCCTTTAAAGTGGTTCCCTAAAATCCATTGAGGTGTTAAGATGAAGCACACGCCACACAAAGGAGCGACAAGGAGATCTTATCAAGAACCCCTTTCACATTCAGAAACACAAGCCAATTGGTTTGGAATTTACAAGCCCTAAACAAATGTCAGACGCTTTCATCTTAGCACAGGAAAAAGGGACAGAAATAGATGAAGGAATATTTTTTCCCTCAGTTCTCTTTAATTTTGGACCGACACCGAGGACAGCCTGGGATATTTTTATCTGAAGGTAGACATAGCTGAAATATGCATAATTAGGGATATTTTCCCAAATCCTATGCCATTTCAACTTCCAGCATAGAAGATTTTCCTCCCTAAATTTGCAGGACTAAATCGTCCGACTAAGTTTACTTTTTTCACGGTACAAATCGTTGGCTTTGAAATATTTGCCCTCAGTGATAGTTCTAATGCTAACAATAGTATAGATATTCAGGTTCCTTGTAAACTGAGGGCTTACAGGGAATCTTTGAAAACAAGTTAAAATTCAACAAGGTTATTCCGGCCTCACTATAATCAGCAAATATAACCATGATTTGAGGGGGCGGAGAAAAGGAGTAGTTTTTCCCCATTCCCCTTGGTCATAAAATTCACAGAGTATTTCTTCTGAAGACAATAAAGCTGGGAGAAGGCCTCTTTATTTGCTGTGAAAATCATCACCCTTTCCGGCAATATAACTCCTGAAGAAAGGAGGGAGAAGGAAGAGACAAGAGTGCATATCAAAGCAAAGTGAAGTGTTAAAAGGGTCTGTTGCCTCAATATGACAGATAGGCCTCAAAACCTCAGACAATGTAGGCCAGTGGAAAATAGATGTCACAACTAATTTACAAAGAAAAATAAATTAGCATTAAAGCAGGGGCCTGGCCTTTTTTCCTGCTTTTCTGTTTTGCTTTCTGGCCGTGTTTCTGCTGTTCTGTAATCTGAATTACTTGTACATCACTGCATGTTTAAACAAAGACATAAAATATCTTGGCTATAGTTTAAAAAAATCCTGTGAGTGAGCTTGTAACATATGAAAATCATGCTGATCTTTTGTTTAGTCCTGTTAAAGTCCCTTCTCTTTCTGACAATGGTCACTCCCAGATGAAGTTTCATGTGAAGTTTTAAAACCTTTTTCTGGGTAGCCTTTAGATACCTTTTTGGTAAGTTTTGCACTTTGAAGGTTCTCTTGCTCTCAGAAAATACACATCTTACCCTGTTGATTACACAGGGTTTAAAAAACAAGTGGAAGTTCTGCTCCAGCATAACTGAAGTGGATGGCAGATTTTATCACAGATTTTCAGTAAAACCAGGATCAGACTGTCAGGAATTCTTTAGATCTTCTTTTCCTCCCTTGGAGGGCCTGACTGGGAAGATCTCTTTACCAACCACACTTTCCATGTTTGGTTTTTAAAAATTTCTTATTGCCTTGTGTATTTGCAATGTTTGTGTGTTTGAAGTAAAACAAGGGTTGGTTCTGAATATACAGTTATGGTCTTTTAGTGAGAGGATGTATAATTTTAAATCACCTTTTACCTGTTGAAAGGACAGATAAACAGACAGATACTTCTCTCTTTGTGATCTTGTTTCATCCTGAAGATTGACTCAATGAAAATTTACTTGAATTGAATTTAATTTCAATTCAACCTGCTGTTGATTTTTTTTTTTTTTTTTGTATCAACTGCTAAATAAGAATATTGAATCAGAGTGTAGTGTATTTAACAGAGTCTAACCAGACAAGAAACAATTCCCACTGACATCCCCTCACTCAAAATAACTCCTGCTGTCTTTAGGACAGTATTTCAGGAGGCTCCCTCACCTAATGAGATGTGTTGTGGTTTCTGTTACTCCACTCTGCTCACGTACATTGATGTGTGTATGCACTGCTGGAGTTAAGGACATACACAGGTTTATGCATGGAAATGCATTTGGAGAGTTTAGGGTTGTAATTATGGGATTTTAAGGAAATAAACTTTATTAAGCAGTGATAACATTGAAGGAGAGAAACCAGTAGCTACTTTGATAACCCAAATAATATTATGGGAATAAGGAAAAAAAGCAAGTGTGTTTCAAAGAGGGGTTATAATGGCATCAAGTCAGTTTTCTTCTCGAGAACACATTGATAAGGTGGTACAGACAAGTTACATGCATAATTTTAGCCTTGTAATTTATTTGAATTTTCTTCCATTTATCATAATTTTTTCTGTGTCAGGATAAAAATTTTCTGTTTTTTTAAAAAAACACCAACAAAAAGCCAAATCTCTTTGCTATTTTCTCGTTTTGCACAATTACCACATTTGTGCTTTACTCTCACGATCTCTTTTTTTAAGGTGGGTTGATGCCTTGAGCTCACTTCTGTGAAGTCCTTGGCTGGTTTTAACACTTCAAAGGATTAGGTTCTAGGAATGCACAGCCTCAGGTCATGCAGCTATTGATGGGCTCTGTTCCACCTGTCCCGAATAGTTCATAAAGTATTTCAGAATGTGTGTAAATCCTCTGAAAGCACTTTTTAGACTAGAGATGAATTTAGGTCCAAAATTGTGTCTCTGAATAGCAAATATATTTCATAAATTTGAACAAGTGCATGAGAAACCTTTCAGGATTTTCCAAGGCTGTTCAATGAGTGTAAAGCAAGGATTTAGATTTTCAAGTGTGTTAAACTTTAAGAATGTTATTCAAGAATGTCACACATGGAAAATTCAATGTCAACATGACCCAACCAGGGCTGCCTCCCTGACATTCAGCAGTCTCAGCTGAATTTGATCTACACTCAGGTCTTGCATCACTTCTACATCTGGCAATCTCCAAGGATGTTAATGAAGTGACTGGGATTTACATGAGTATACAGAAGGGGGAAAGCAGACTGAATCTGCCTGGCTTTGAAGGCCTTTGTAGAGGCTCCAAGTGGCTGGAGAGCATTGTGATATCCTAATGTTCACCAGGCGTTTTATATTTAGTAACAGAGGCTAAACAATGTGTGCCTGCTTTATAATTAAGAAACAATTACCAGGCTAATTTTGCTCCTGAGTAACAACCATTTGAAGGAGGATTCTGTCTGAAGCAGCAGTGCAGATTTCTTGTGTCTTCTAAGATTGCTCCAACTGTACTTGCTCTGCTTGCTTTCGAGCATTTCTTTGATGCTCCCTAACACAAACTTACTACTTTTAACCTTAACAGCAGATTTAGCAAACCTTGCTACACCCAGTTTCCACCTTGGGAATATACATGGAAAGGTTCATCTGGCAGGAACAGGCACATCAGTGAGTGGCACTTGCAGGAAAGAGATTTTTAATTGTGTAACTGTGGAAGCTGAGAAATTCTGGCATGTAAGGAAAGTAAAAGTGATGTGAAATTAAATGAAAAGGAAGCTTAACCAAGGAATTATGTGATCTGCAAACAAAATAGTCTATGCTGATTGTTTGAGTCAGATTGCTTCTCTAGGAATATTTGTGCTCATCTAATTAATCTGGGCAGAAAAGTGTGAGACAGGAAAATTGCAGAAAATTGCATAATCACTGCAGTTAGATCAGAGCACATAGTTCTCTTTATAATTATTGAGAAGTCTGTAAGGTTTAAAAAGATCAGCCTGGGTCTATATTGATCTCTCCCCTGCAGCACAAAATAACTATGTTATATTTCTGTCTGTAACTGTTAAATGTTGCTGCATTGCTCTGCAACACTTTTGTGGTTATCACGTTTATCACACAAACCGCTTTACAGTGCGTTCCACCAGGGGTTCCTGGAGCTGAGCTCCAGCCATGTCAGACCACATCAGCCATTCCACTACAGCACCCACATAAAGCCTTTATGGGAGAAAGTGAAACTAGCATAAATTTAGTTAAAACCGCATTAAACAGCGGTAAGTTAAATAAATGCCATAAATGACCCATCAACCTGCGTGCTTCGAGTAAAGTTAATTATTTCTAAGCTCAGTGATGGCAAAAGATGCTTTCTGAGGTTGGAAGTTGAATTTGCACTCACCAGCGGCGTTGGTTTGCACCGTTTTCCTCATCCACTCATAGGAGCCGTGCCTTTGGCTGTTGGGAGAGATTTGCTGGGCACTGATTGTATCTCCAGGAGGTAAGGGCGCAGCAGCAGCAGCGGGGTGCAGGGAGCTGTAGTCAGCAGAGCCGTAGGAGCCCTGGCCAGGGGCCGAGCCATTGATGTGGGCAGCGGGCACGGCGCTGGAGGGGCCTGGGCCGTAGGCGCCCCAGTCCTCGCGCTGGGGGCCGTAGTGGGAGCCCCAGGCCGGCGCCGCCTGCCCGTGGCTGTCCGGGCCTGGCACGGGCTGGTAGCCCAGGTAGTCGGGGTAGGCTGGAGCAGACACGAAGTTCTGCACGGGCAGGTTGGTGCTGGCCCTGGCAGAGCCTGGGTACATGCTGGGCTCCTTCTCCAGGAGCGAGCTCACGTACATGGCTGTCCCGGGCTGTAAATGTGGCGTCACAACATCTTGTTCCTCGGGGTCTTCTTTTACTGCTCAAAAATATTTGTGTTTTCTCTAATAATGCCACTCAGCTCGGAATCTTCTACTTCATCCTCTTTTATTATCAACTGTGTTTCCAGGTGCTGGTGGTAATGGTTTACCAAGATCTTGTCTGACGTCAGCCCAACTGCCTGCCTCATAATTACATTTACATTCAAATGAAGGGCTGACCCACCCCACCTTGCTGCTGGTTCTGGTGCTTTCTCTTTCAGAGAACTTTTATCTGTCCTATTATCGTGCCCTGATATTCAACAGTGATCCCAGTTCTCTAAGATGATGCAACAGTTGCTTGGATTTGTAACTTAAATAGTTAAGTAGATAGAGCTTTTAAAAGAAATTAGAGTGGTAACTATAATAGCAATGTTTAACATTCTTCTTGTCTGAAACCTTTATTTTGTCAGGTATAATCAATCAACAAATAAATCTGTTACTCTTAATTTCTCATATAACTTTAAAAATCTCCTTTTTAGTCTTTAACGGATACGGTCAATTTGAATAATTGTAATTCAATTACTTCAAAAGATAGAGCACCTTGTAAACAGCGTGTCTTGAGTATAATCGTCTCAAAAATGTTCTTCTCGTTGTTGATGTTTTTAAGAGGTTTTCCAGAATGGGAGAGTTTAAAGCTCTGACTGTAAGACACATGTTCACACTCTCCCCATACAGAGTGATTTAAGAGATCCCTTCATCTGGTGGCTGTTGCAGACTGATAAATTTAAAAAAGCAGACAATAAATCTTCCTAACAAAGATGGTGCCAGAAGTACAAAGAAAATGATTGTAAAAAGTAGTGAAAAAAGTCTTTGATTAGGCCCAGGAATATTGTTGGCTTCTGTTTCAAGCCAACCTTTATCTCCCTGAAAGGAGGCCGGTTCCTTCCTCTGAGGCTGCTGGCTATAGTCTGCTTTCCTTGGCAGCTTGGGCCAGGGAAATCAGCAGGGAGAGACATCTGGGTCGTTAAGTTTGTGGATCAGGAGTGCCCTGATGCTGCTCTGAGACACACGGGTGCTCCCTGGGTCAATGTTCGTGTCCCTCTGAGAAAAATGATTCTGAAAGTGGCTTTATATCCTGTTACTAACAGCTTGTTATTAACAGGAGAACTAAACCACACCCCAGGACTTTCGAATTGCCTCTCTGGGTTGTGTAGCTGCAATTTGTGGCGTGAATTCGCTGTATTTTTATTTTGGATGGGTTTCTTTGCAATGAGCTATTTGTAAGGGCTATGCTTGCAAAAGAGGTGCAAATTACAATGAGTTGTTTCCCTTTACGGAGGTGTGGGTTTTCATTCAGTATCCTTTGTATTTTGACACTGCTCATATTCACACATCCCTTCTAATTCCAGCACTAAAGGATTCTAAGTGTGTACTTACAGACAGGAAAGATATTCCTCTTCTCTTTAGGACTGGGCTTTTTGGGGAAAGAATTTGTACTGAGAAGTGTAGCAAAATCTTTGTAATTAATTTTAGTATATTTACAGAATTCTACATTAAGCGTTGGGATTCCCAGAATGTTGAGGCAAGGGATGGGATAGGGCATGGAAAAAATAAGATTTTCTGTAGCTGGTATACCCTTATAAAAATCGACATTAAAAATAAATGGAAAGAGACTCTTATTCCCTTTATCGTGAAAGACATGGAATTCTAACACAATTTGTGAGAGCCCACAGACTTTTTAGTACTGAATGTCATCCAAATTAAAGAAGATGTGTTTCCTGTATCCTTGGAATATTTCTCCTGTTTGTGAGCATTGTGGCCCAGTTACACCCCCTGTATTGCTGAGTGTTGTGCAGGGCTGTCGGTCACAGGCAGATCCAGAGCAGGGGAGGTTGTGGCTCCACTGATGGGGTATCCATGAACATTGGCTGCTCAGAGATTGCAGCTCAGCCCTGCTGTTTGACTTGCTGCAAACACACCGTTTTCACATCCCTGGGATTGATGTCATTTCATACTCTGCACTAGATGATGGGAACATTTTTAATCCCTGGGGTTCCTTGCTTTATGGGATGTCTCTGCACATACCTCCCACAATTTCAGTATCACTTAATCCTATTTTTTGTATCTCAGAGCGTTATCCTTTATTCTCTGTTCTTCTTTTATCTTTTGTTTATGCTCCTCCTTTCCCTTTCTTGTTTTGCCTGTTCCATTATCTGAATTTTCTTCAGATCTATTTCGATTCTTTCCAGAACATAATTAGATCAAGATACTCCGATGGCAATTTGCTACACTGATTTGATATCAGCTAACAACAGTAAGCTTTGGATAAGGAATTTTCTTTAAAAAGATTTACATAGCAGGATAAGATTGCTGGGGAGGACTGCAGATTTTTAACACCAAAGTGAGAATAAGATAACTAAAATGGCAATGTTCAAATGATCTGCACTCTGGGTCTGATATCTCCTGTTTTGTGTAACAGAACAGGGTGGAGATATTAAAAAGCAGCCATTCCCTTGCATGCTGTCTTGTAGTTTGAGGCTACCAAAGTTTTGGGGTAGCTCTGTGTTTTCTGAGAGCTCATTGACTGTTAACCCGAGTGTGCCTTCCCAAGGGTGGTTTCCTGGCCATGCTCAGCTCCTTCCTGCCCAGGCCCAGCGTGTCAGCAGCTTCAGAGCCAGAGAAGCACCCAACCTTCAGTGCAGATGTTTGTGGTGGGCTTGGCTTGCAGGGAATACAAAAGAGAAGGGAAAAAGTGACCTGCCATCGCCTTGGACTGTGTGTGGGTGGAGGAAGGGTTTGGTGTGCTGCTGTGTAAAGTGCTGGTCACTCTCTGGGGTGGTGGGGAAGTGCAAACAGTTCTGAGACAGTGGGCTGGACATCCAGAAACCTCAGCCATGTGGAGTCTTGTATTTGCACCGTTTTCTGCAGTGGCTGATAGAGGCAGAACCAGACACATCTGGGTGGCACCAGCAGCAGCAGTGCTGTGCTCCTTGGCAGAATTCAGAGAGTTGGATTGCCAGGAACACTGAACTCCAAGGTTGTTTTTTTTCTTCACTTGCTCAAATGCCAGGTGTAATTTATCTACTAAGCCAGTGGCCATGGGAATTGTCTCAGTGGTTGTTAAAGTGAAGGTTTATGTGTGGTAAATCAAATGTACTTTGAGATCTTTGGGGAAGAAAATTTTCTGATTTTCTACCAAGTGGTTGATGAAAAGCTATCAATAATAACAAGTGTGGTGCTCACCACTGGAACTCTAAAGGGTTTGTTTGTACAGGCAGTGGAGATGGTGCACTATTGTATATGAGCTGTTCTAGAGAGCAATTCCACCCCAGTAATAATAACATAATCACAAACGTGCAATTAAGTGTTTTAATGACAGCTATTAAAACTGTAATTTCAGGCTACTGGTACTTTAAAACTTGCCTGTAGAACGATAACTTACATTAAAGGTGTTTACAACTCTGATAGTTTTTATTAGGAACCCTTACTCATAAAATTACTCTTCCTTTTATATGGAGATAAGAAGACAATAATCTGTTTGTCTTTGAAGCATGAAAATGATGTGAAATCTCTCTTGTTTTGGAGAATCAAAAAGCAGGTGAGCTGAATGTGCCCCTTTGTGGCTCAGGTGATAGGGATGCATGTTTGTTTTCTTGCCTCCAGGTGACCACTGCAGGCTTAGGAGTGCCCCTTGCCCATGCTTTTAGAGCTACAGGCTTGGAATTTCATGCTCAGGACTTTGTTAGGGAGCTCTGTATTGCTGATTGTTCTAATGCAGTTTTTTTTGAGGTGTTATTGACACTATATTCCAGGTGGGTTTGCATGCACATTCCTCCTAAAATCCTTAGGCAGCTGTAGGAATCTTGAGGAAAGGCCAGTCAGGACTTGGTTTGCTGTCAGCTGAGGGCAATTCTGTTGGGAAAAAACCCAACTAATGATGAAGGAAGGCAGATAGGTTTAAAATCTTAAAACACAGCTTTTATTGAAGCTTCAATAAACACAAACCTTCTGAAAATTTTATTTGCCCATTTTAACTGGGATTTTTTCATGTACAGAACCCTACTTAGGTCTCATTTTCAGGGTTTGAAATGCAAACATGTGCACATGGCAGATGTGGCACAGCCCAGAGAGCTGAATGAGCTGTGCTGACTGAGCTGTTCTCACTTTGCTGCACTGAATCTTCTGGGGAAAAGGAAGAAGGGGTATTTCAGTTCTGCCCTGTGTCTGATCCCTGCTGGGGATTTGTTTTTCATAAGAGAGCAACAGAAGAAATAAAGATGCCAGCTGTCTGTGAAGTCTTCCTCAGTGGCATTTGGTTTAATTTCATGCTCTGAAGTTTTGGTTGTTAACAAATCCTTTTGAAAAATGATGAAAAGTGCCTGGTAGGGAGCTGATTGTATTTACCCTTCAGTTTCTCTAACCGCTGCTAATGACTTATCTTTAATTTCTAAATGTTAAAATGTGTTTTATTAATGTATTTCATGGATAAACCACATCAGTTTTGCCAGGAAGGAATGGTCTGAAGCTAAAGGAAGGTCTTAATATTCTGAAATCAAAATGATTTAACTTCTGCTTCAAAATCAATACTGACAGAAATAAGAGCATTCCTTACTGTTCCACAAGCAGCTTGAATTCAGCAGGAGTTACAGAGCCCGTGTGCGAACCCCAGGGTAAATCAATTCTTTAGCAGAGCCGTGAAAATGAACAGCAGATCCTCGATTGCCATTGATGTGGTTCCTTCCCGAGCAGTGCAGGGCTCCGGGTGCTGAGCTGACCCCTCCTGCCCGGGTGTGGCCGGCTGGGACTGCTCCCTGCTCCCTGCGAATCCCGCAGGAATGATTTGCTCGGGGGTTTCTTGCAGGAGGTAACAAAGGAATCGATTGCCTTCTCTCTCTGCCTGCCACCCGCAGCTCTCTGGTGCTGGCAGCCTGGCATTTGTGCCCCACACATTTCGCTCTGGGGTTATTGTCCCTGTCAAGTCTCTCCTGCCTTAGAGGGACTCTGTTTGTTGTGGCTTAGATGACCAAGAGCACCCAGGTGTATCTTAATTAACCCTCTCCATTTATTGTGAGACTTTTACAAACAGGGAGCTTTTTTAGAGAATTGAAAGAATTTGTGCTCTTTGGGTATGAAAACAGCTGGCAAACATTTTCATCATAAAACCTGTGCCTATCTCTCTACCTTTAATTTGTGAGTTTTGCACAATATTGTGTCCAACTAACATCCAGTGCCATCTGAAATGTGACTGTGAGTCATTTCCAGGGACGTGTCATTTCAGTGCCTCTGGACTGGCCCAGCAAAACAAACATGGGAGCTAAAGCAGAAATCTGCTTTTTCATTTTTATGGTAACATCCACAATTAATATATTTTTGAGTCTCACCCTTGGGTAGAAGGTGACACATACTTGATTTTCTCTCCTATGTCCCTTAATGATTGCATAACCCCTAAGCAAGAATTGAAGATTTTGTTTTAGAAATATCATTTTGAATTATATATTTTGCTTAATTGCAAGATTATTTGGTAGAAGGTGCTGTTTGCTTGATTTTTTTGTACCATCTAGATCACGATTCTATCCGGGAAACAGGCTTTAAAGTTTAGTGAATTCCTCTGAAAATTGGATATTCCTTGATAGTTCTTTTAATCACAATTAGGATTAAGGGCTTAGATATTCCTGTGATGTAGCCTGAGGTATGCTTTTCTTCTTCAAGGCACTTCCCTAACAACCAATCAATCTTCACAGTACTCTGCTTTAGTGTCCTGAGTTTTCAGATGTGATAAAAGTGATGAGTTATTTGATATGCCCAAAGCCAGGGAGAAAGTGAGTATTAGCCTGAGGATGGCACCAGTATTTCATGGCCCACAGTGCTGCACCCAAATAATTGCAGCTGATTTGTCTGCAATTTTCTGTCTCTTTATTTGGACAGAGTACAGCAAGTTAAGAGCACTGCACAAGCTTCTTAGAGAAAAATCCCTTCCTTTGGGGTTTGGTGGGCAACTGTTTAAAGGATTAGAGCCCATTGGAAATACTTAACTGGAGAGATTGCTGGAAATTCTTAGAAAAAAATCGAACTACTTAAAACAGCCACTGGTATAACTAGGAGGTTAATAATCTCTAAGGTATTGCCCTGGTTTATAGATACTGCTTTTGGAGCAATAAATTTTAACCTTTGAACATGTGCTTCTGCAAATAAAATCCAGCCTTATTTTGTGTACTTAACAACTTCTGATTGGAAACACATAGCAACCTATAGCAAGCATGCTTTCAGCAAACTGGAGCAGAAATGAAGCAGATCTTCAAAGTGGTCACTTATCTTCCTCAATAACTCTTCTACATGTAAACAAGATAAACCAGGTTGTTCTGCCAGATCCCACTCTCTTTGAATGATGTTTAAATAATTTTAAAGAGAAAGAAGTTGTGTTCAGACACATTTCTTAAGTTCTTCCTTGAAGTACTTTTTTCCTTCTAGAAATGCTAATGCAAAATTAAGCTGTATCAAGAAAATGTGATTAAAATAGGTAGTGTGTACTTGATTCTGCAGAACCCTGGGGTCAGGCTTCTGATCACTTAGCTAGAACTAGGTCTTAATTTATTGTATATCAGCGCAAAAGACAAAGTTGCCCTTTGTATTCCTACCTTTTGAAAGTCTAAATCTGGATTTTTAAAATTGTTTTTTCTCTGATCTGCAAGCACAATTGCATTTAATTGGCTGATGTGAGGATGTTGAAGCTTTTCCAGTCTCTGTTAAGTTAAATATCTGTGTATATGTGAATAAATTCCCTAACATTTCCTTCTGCCAGCACAATGGCTGTGCTGTGTATTTCCAGTGGGTTTCTCTTTTGGGTAGATCCAATGGCTCTTTCTTGGCAGAGCAGTTTGGTTGCAATGCTCATTGATGAGGATGGGAAATCCCTTTTGTTCCCACGTGCTCTTTGTCATGTTCCCCTTTTCCTACCATGTGGAAGTCAGTTGGAGACTTTCTGTTGCTGAACTTTGAGTTGCAGCTTCTCCCTCTCCCCTCTGTTACCTGTGCTCTTGGCAGCAAATGGAGCAGCACTGCGACAGCAACGAGTGGGAATTTTACAGTGCACCTTCTCCATTTCATTGAACTCACCTTTGTTTAGCACTGTCCTTCTTGCAAACAGAATGATAAATCAAATTGCTAAACAGTGAAAGCTGCCAGCTCCCTGAACCATCCTGCTCTTCCCAAGCTCCTCTAATTTCTCTAAACTCTTTTACCATCAGTCGTCTTTTAAATTTGATATTGCAATTCAAGAAAAAACTAATCATGAAAATCTGAAGGTTCACTTGCTGCATACACATTGCAAAATGGTTATGAAAAAAGGCATTTATTTTAATGTTCTTTATATACAAAGTAATTTCACATCACCAACATTTGGATACTCTAATAGTACTATTTGTTATAATTAAAGAACAAACCCAAGAATGTAGTGCCTAAACGACTTAATGCTCCTAAGTCTTTCTTTGTAAGTGACAGAGATTTCAGGGGATACCTTGATGGAAATTACTGAGGATAGGCATCCTAAATTTCTAAACTGCTTTGGACAATGAGGGTATCAATTCCCAAATCACGCATGGGCTCTAAAAATATTCCCTTTGCAGACAAAAGTTGTGCACATGCAATTGGGAATCATATTGGGGAAATAAGTATCCAGATTATTTTTAAGGACTGATGTCCTACCAAATTCTGCTTAGAATGGAAGGGATCAGCCCTTCAGGAATTGAGACCCATGTGAAAAATGCTGAGAGCTTTATTTTAAGGGAAGAATTTTGTTTGCTTTTCCGTCTATTAATTTGGCTTCTCAGTTTTAATTAGTGTCACGATAACTCATAAAACTGGACCAGATTTAAAATTGGTTGAATGCAATTACCGCATCTTTATCCATGGGTTCTGCTGTCTCATGGAATGCAGTCACTTTTCAAAACACGCTTTTTAAAGGAATGACTGCCCTGCTTTGCTCTTTGTTTTAGGATCCAAAATGAATCTGAGTTTTCTTTGTCCAAAAATGAACTCGGGCCAAGATTCACAATTCCAGAACGCTTTGAAAACATTTAAAGTAAGGTTGAAGAGTGCCTGTTTATACCAGTGTATGGAGCATTGGGAATCACACCTGTCAAACCCCCCAAAATTCCAAAAAGCTCATCCCTGACCTTTATCCTTAACATGTAATGAGCGCAACCCCCAGGCTCCAGGCTTTCCGTGGAGCGGGTCAAAACACATCAGCCAGGTTTGCATTTCTCGAGATGCGTGTGTCCGGTCCCCAAGCGGCATCAGGACCTGGAAGCTGTGCGGAGATCAAAGGAGCAGGAATATTCTCTTGCCCTGGGGGCGAGGGACAGACGCTCGGGCACAGCCGCCTCGGCAGCGTGGGATTCATTGCCTGGGGCAAGTTTTTGTGCTTTTTGTCGCGTCTGCGGTGGAACGAGCGGCTGTGGCCGCTGCCGGGCTCTCCCTCCCCGTGCCTCTCCAGCCGCTCGCAGGCCGGAGGGCTCGGCACAGGCATCCTCCTCCCGAGAGACTCCCGCAGTTCCAGGGCCCTTGGGAGCCGCGCCGCACCCCCGGCTCTCGCTTTAGTGTCCTTGAAGCTCGCGTGCCCCGGGCCGCGTCCCGCTGGGATCCCCCGGGTGCCGTAGCGCTCCGGTGGCGCTCCGTGGGCTGGGTGCCTCCCCCGCAGGCTCACTGCGAGGCCACCACCTGCTGCAGGCTCCCTCCGTGCTGCAAACCTCCCATGGGCAGAGCTGCGGGGGCAGGCGGCGCCGGGAATAGGGAACCGGGCAGCTCCGAATGAGCCTGGGCCTCGGGAACCGGCATGGGGCTCACGGAGCCAGAGTCACTCTGCAGAGAGCCCAGGCCGCTGCCGTCGAAGTGAGTCATTTTCTTCTTCATTAATTTTCTCTCTTTGGCTCTGCGGTTCTGGAACCAGATTTTCACCTGCGGAGGAGCAGAGGAAAATTGTTTTCAGTTGTTACCGGGCTGAATGTGGTCCTTTGTGTGTTTAGTCACAGAATCACAGGGAAAATCGGTGGCGTGAGGGCCACTGAGAAAGGCAATGACAAATTGAGACAACAGAGCTGTTTGCTTGTTTTTCATACAGGTAATTTTTCCTACCTAGTAATAAAATATGTATTAATAACTCGATGAAAAGTGAATTTTGCAGTTAGCCCAGTTATTTCTTTAGGGAATGAGCTTTGATTTATTTAATTTTTTGAAACAAACAAAACAGAATCTCATGTGTCCTAGGTTGCCAAAATTATGCATGAGTATTGTTACATTGAAAACTGTATGCCCAAGTCAGGGCAAGCCAAGATCTGCTGCTGGCCTGTAAACTGAGGCACAAAAGCTTTCCTGATTGCATGGTGCACGTTAATTAGTGAGTTCCCGTGTGGAAGCCAGTGGAAATTCACTTCTGAGCAGAATTTTCATCAGCAATACACAACATTAATTCAAAATATTGTCTTAGCAGTGCCTGAAGAGCTGAGTGCCTTTTACTTCATTTGTAGATGGAGCCAGAATCTGCTGCTTCTTCCCACACAATGCAGTGCCATCAGTGTCCCTGCCCTGCTGCAGGCACACAGGCACCTTTGGGAAGGAAGGAGCTGCTGAAGGTGGATCCTGATCGGGGTGGGAGCTGAAGGTGAGTAATGGTCAGCTGAAAATACTGCACAACTCCTTGAGCTGAGAAACGTTCTGTGGTGACTGGACTGGGTTTGGATGTGAATCCCCAGGGTTGGATTTAAAGCTGTGCCCTCCAGCTGTTTATCCTTGGAAGTGGCTCTGGATCACATCTAGTCAGTGGAATAAGTCAAGCTACCTCATTCAGGTTGGTTGTGTTTTCTTGTTCAGACAGTTAAGGAAACACTTCTGTCACTGTTTTCTATAACCCAAAGGGAAAAAAAAATCAATATTTTGCTGAGAAATATTGGTCTGTTCAGTTATTTTTTCCTATAAACTAGAAAGGGAAAGAGAACAATGATTGGAAAGGAGGTAAAACAGTGAGAGGTGATAACCAGGTTGTGACTACAAGGTTGTGTTTTAAAAGAAAATCACTGGTGAATCCCAACAAAACCTCCTTCAGGACTCTCTGGGACAGTCTCAGGGTGCTTCTCCTTGAGGCATTATTATTCCATTTTGTTGCTGAAGGATTCAAATATATGCAAAGCCCATGTAAATTTAAACCAGGTCTCTTAAGCCCCAGGCTGCCATCTGAGATGTTTGGCAGTTCCTTTTGCTGTCTTAGTTCTGGAATATCATTTCAGTAACAAATTATGTTCCATTAAACCAGCCTCAAGCCCTCACAGATCTCTTGTGTTCTCACTGTGCAGAGATAATTCAGTTTTTCTCATACATTTGCCAAAATGTATGAAAAGATGAAAAACTCTAAAAACTAAACCAACATTTCAGAATTACCCCCTGGTTTCAGTGTTCTTACCTGCCTGTGAATTGAGGTTTTTATTCTGGTTTGTTGTTAAACTAGGGAAGCAGATCTGCAGAGAGAAATCAGGCACTTCAGGGTCCTGTGCCAATTATCAAATAAGCCCAAGTAAGAGCAGGTCTGTAATGTCAGATGAAAAGCTGATGGGGCCAGTTGCATCTGTCTGGCTTAGTCTTTACCTGTTGCCCTCCTTCCTTCCCATATCCTTTTTCCCCTGCAAATATATCTTCTCCTGAAGTCTGATTTTCTCTCTTCTTTCTCATCCTTGTCATCTCCTTCATTTTTGGATCCTTCCTATGTTAACAGTGCTTCACTTTGCCTTTCTTTCCTTCATTGGATATTGCATCTCTCCTTCCTTGTTTAAGTGATTGTTCTTTGTCCTTTTGAGATATTCCTTCCAGGGAATTTTGGATTTTGGCAGAGGCAGAAAAAAAAGCTTTTCCAGAAAATTAATTCAGGTTTTAGGTGGTGTGCAGAGGAATTTGGGATAGAGCAGTGTGTTCAGCTGTATGATGGAGTTGTTTAATTACTAAAGGGTGGTGGTGGGAGTTTATCAGGTTTTTTTTTAAACTTAATTTTCCATTTTAAAAATACATTTCAGAGATGTAGGTTGTATGAACTGTAATTAATTTAGTTCTTGATATGTTGATGATGATGAAGAACAAATATTGCAAAAGCTGTTGCCAACTTTCCCCAATATATACAAAGAAATAGATCATAGATTTTTGTTTCACCTCTTCAAATACACTAACAAAAATATTCATTAGGACTATCACTGAGCTAGGAAGTTTCAAGTAAATATCACTGGTTGTTTACAGAAGCAGGGCCATAATATTCAAATTCAGCATAATTAAGTCAAATTATGAATGTTTTAACACCCACCATAAAGACATATCGTGTATTTTTTATACCTGGCAGAAACAAATTTAATTTTCAACAATTCAATCCTGGCATTCAGCAGCAGATTGAGGAATATTTGCAAAATGGGTGTTTGCTTCTCCATTTCTGTAAGCTCAGTGTGTGCTGTGTGAGCCAAGTTCAAGTTGGATGCACAGGGCTACAACTGGGTGGGTTCTGGGCTATTCCTGCTCAGCAGAGCCCATAAAACAATAGGGAATCAGGCCTAGTTCATGGGGCTGTGTTTTGATTTATCTTCTGGGAACAGAAGTGGAATTTGGAGTGGAGCAAATGGGGCAGGAGAAAGGAGTAGCACGTGTGTAGGAAATCTTAAACAGAAGGTCCAAGGCAGCCAAGGAAACAAAACCCTTCAAGTGTCCTGAACATACTTGAGCTCATCACTTCCATCTCCCCTAGGAGTGACCTTGTTGGATTTGGTTGTGGAATTCCCACTGACTTCAGCAGAACCAGGGCTTCTGCTTTAGGAAGTTCAGCATGAAATTCTCCCTGCTACCACAGCCCAGAGAGAGATCCAGGCAGGGGTTTTGTGATGTGGTTTAACTCAGTGTTTCTCAGAACAGGAAAAAGTTGGTGTTTGCATTTCCTGGGTTATTGCACAGCTCTAGTTTGGGTTCTACTGCAAATGGAACCCAGTGTTTGGTTACTGGAGGCATTAACATTTCTGTATTCTTTACCATACACTGATCTCCTCAGCAGCAATCAGAAATTCAAAGGAAGGCCTGGATGGGTGATCCATACTCTACCTGTCTCTCGGAAAGTCTTAGGTTTGCAGCCAGTTCAGACTTCCTTCTGATTGTAATGTATCTGTTGTAATGAAACTCCTTCTCTAATTCTAATCTCTGATGATCTGTGTAAACCACTCGGTACTTCTCTCTTGTTCTTGTTTTACCTGTTTTGAAAGAAGAATACATTGCTTCAAGCTAGAATTTTTTCACTTTAGTAACACAAAATATCTGGCTTTACATTTGAAAATATCTGGGGGGATTTTAGGCCTGATTCTCTATGCACTTACCCAGAGCAACTCCCTTAACTCTGTCTTGAGTTACAGCGCAAGAGGTTCATACCATCAGATATTGGGTTTGCTCCTTAGTAAATAGAATAAACTGCTTCTTGTGTTCTTTCTCACCCCTGTGTTATCATTTGGGAAAGGGAAGGCATTCCTGGTAAGAATAAGGAGCCAGGAAACCTGGGTTCTCTTCCCAGCTCTGCTGCAAGCTTCCTGCCCGGTGTTGAATTGCTCTTATCTCTGTCCCTAGAGCTGACACTCTTACCTGCCTCAGAGAAGATTCTAAAGGACATTTTACTGCACAGAAAATACTGAGAGCTTCCAAACTTCCTCACTTCTTGTTGCTAGAAGAATTCCTACAAGGTTGTGATTGTTACTGCAATTTGGAGGTTGTGTTTTCCCATCAAGTCTGGCACAATCTGCCCACGACCTGAGAGCAGCGCAGGGAGGGGTAACATAGATTTTCAGATGACAGTTCATAAAAAAGAGAAAAGGCAAGCAATAATACTTCACAATGGGCAGGGAACTGCAGCATCTGCTGCTTTGGGAACAGTGTTGCTGCCTCCCTTCAGCTGTGGGTGCAGCTGAGTGGAGCAGACACGGCTCAGCAGCATCCAGGGCATTAAAAGGCAGTGGCAGATGACAGGAGCCAGGGAACACAGATGCAAGGAGCTGAAATTTTGTGGATCCCATATGGGGTCATTTCTGAGGGCAGAATGTGTGGCTGCTCTGAAAGAAAGCTGAGGATGGGAAAGGCTGCTGCTGGTTTGCTTCCTCTGAGGTTTAAGCTCATATCAGGCAATCAATATATTGGAGATCAGCACCTGCTTCAAACCAAAGCCTGAGGTCTTCCCACATTTTTAACACATTGGATCATTTTTCTGTTAAGACCAGTGTTATCATCTTTGCTAACCACAATCTTAAAACCTTTTGATGCTTCCTTATTTACCTGTATTTATATGGACATTCCTTCAGATGTGCACATTGAGTCACTGAATTGTGTGGGACAGGGAATATATTTTCAGTATTTTTTGCTCTGTATTCCGTTGTAGTGCTGGAGGGTGTGAATCTGTGTTCTCATTGGTCACTGCAGCAGGAGAGGTTCAGGTTCTCTCAGGTGATGCACAGAACTCGAGCTGTTTGTACCTGTACCCATCTGCTGTTGCTGCAGGTGTCGTGTGGCTTTGCACAGCAGCTCCTGTTTGCTTAGAGAGCTTTTTCTGACAAGGTTATAGGGATGCCTAACTCCTCAAAAAAAAACCAAACCCAAAACAACCAGCTGCCACAAACTTCTAATAATTACACTCTAATAAGAGCAGTTAATTTTGAATGGGGTGAAATAGATTTTCAGGCATGGATTTGGTAAAATTTTAGTGTCTGAGTAGATCCTGATAACACAAAGCCCTAGAGCCAGCAGCTTTCTCTGGCTGCAGAGAGGAGCTGGAGAGGTCATCTCAATGCTACCAAAGGCCTGATTACCACCCAGCCCCTCCTTCCCACTGCCCTTGCTTTTGAAGTTTCATAGCACCCAAAGATCAGAACTCAGGGTAGAGGACGACAGCAGAATCTTGGATTAATGTTTTCCCCCATCTGTGGAGGGAAATGTGGTGTCTCTTAGTTTTTTATGGAATATATTTAAAGTTAGCATTGCCTTCCACTTGCCATGCACACCATAAAGGGTCACTTTCACCTCTTCCAGTATTTGACAGTCAGGACTTTGCTATTTCTAAGAATTGTTGGCTCACCCACTTATTGCTTGCATTAGAAGTTTCTTCAGGCTCTGCTCCTCTTTTTATTATTTGTATGGATCCCAGAGCCAGAGTTGGTGAGCACTGGATGTCCTGGGCAGTGAAATGCTGTAAATAAATGCTTTTATAGCCTGCATGGGGATGGTTCTGGTTCACCCTACAAGACAGAGATTCTCTAGGTCACTCCCCAGGCTAGTAGAACCAAGCCTTCATCAGAATTTGGTCCTTCAGCTTCCATATTCCAGCCCTGAGGAAGCATCAATAGTGCCTTTACAATGCTCTGGGCATCACCCAACTCTTCTTAAGGCCATCAGCCTGATTACTTGGAATATTTCAGTAGGGAAAATAGCTCTGGGATTGCTCCTTAGGCTGTGGGTTCTGCTCAATCCAAGCAGCCAAACTCGTGTGTCTCAGATCTGTCACTGCCTGTGAAGGTGCTCCCTGGCTGGGGAAGAGGTGCAGGACTTTCTCATTCACTGGCATTTCCACCCCTGTGAAACTGCACTGGAAGCAGAATTAGCCCAGTGAGGTTTACACTGATAATCGAGTGAAAAGTGCTGCTAATTTTACAACATTAAGGTAAGAATTGTAGAGTCTCTAAGGAACTGCAGTGATTCAGTTCAGTCCACATAAATACCAGGACATTTGTTTTCCTTCAGTAGAAGTGTAAATTGTTTGTTTAACATATGGTCACCTGTGGTGCTTTAATGCCTCACTTGATATTTTTAAACTTTTGATCTCTCTCTAACTGGTGGTTTGGTTAAAGGTTTTTTTCCTCTTCAAATGAGAATTTGGGGTCATTCTACGGGACAAAATGTTTAACGTGTTTCCTTAGTGTCCTTTGTGTTGTTAAGATGGAGTACACAAAAGAGCAACAAGGTGATCTTATCTTGACCTCTATTCTCATTCAGAAGGCACAGACAAATATCAAATGTTCCTCTATTGCCAAAACAAGGTGGTAAACTTCAAGAAAAACCTTCCTGTTTCTGGTTTTAAGTGCTTAAACCCTTATTACCTGGATAGGAGAGGCTTATGGTTTGGTTTTTTTTTCTTTTTAAGTTGAAAAAGAAATAAAATGTACATGGAAAACAGAACTTTCTCCCATAATATCCTTTATTTCTGTAACTCTCAGGTTTTGTATTTTTTTTAGTGGAATTGATAATATCTGGATTCTCTTTGAAGGAAGGTTGGGAGCTTTGACATCTAATTTCTTTCTTAAAGTTATGAAAATAATTTAAAAAGTAAAAAAGCAAAAGTAAGAAAATTCTGAGAAATGCTCTGAGAAAATTCTCTGATGTGTCACATAAATCTTGTCTTTAATAATTTGATTTTTTTTCTGTGTGTGTAGTAATACTGTCTGTGAGAGACAAGACACAGTGGGAGCTGAGATCTGCCAGAGTCCTCCAAGAAATACTTTTAGCTCTGCAGAGCCATGTTTTAGTTTGTTAGGCCTTTACTCTCCTTGATGTCAGTGAGAGTCTTCCTACTGCCTTTGTTGTATGCTGGACTGGAGTTAGTCTGCACATGGCATTTCCTTTCAAAGGCAAAGCACACTTTTATTTGCCAGAGTTAACAAACAGCAGCAACAGAACCCATCCCCAAACAATTTGGGAGTTCAGCTTCTAAATTCCATCTGTTAGAGCAGATCCACTCCACTGTGTTCTGCAGACATACTGGGTTTAATTTTAATTGCGTTAATTTAATTTCCAGGAGAAATATTACCTGAGTAAAATTTGAGGTGGGACTAATAGATTCACCCCATAGACAGTGGGAGGATGTTCTTCACTTCTCAGGACATAATGGCAGAATTCAATGAGGCAATGGTAAAAGTTCTTGTATTAATCCAATTCTTTAGTGAAACCCTGAATACTTGCCTCACTTAGGTGAGTGAAATGGCCAACATTTGACTTTGTACCATCTTAATTATCTTTTGTTAGTGACAGGTTAAAATTCTAATCAGCAGTACAGTGTCAGTTCTGGGAATGTGTTCTGGCATGGACAGTTCCACCAGGGAATTGTGCTTGGAGAAGTTATTGGTGCTTGGGTGGAAGGGAAATGAAACAAAAGGGCTTTGAAGCAGCTACCTTTGCAGCCTGCCTGCCTTTGTGCTGGGGGAGTGGATTTCCTGGCTTTAATGAGCTATAGAAGAGGGAGTTTTGTCAAAACCCTCTTTTGCACCAGTGACTGCTGAGGAGTGCCTTTGGACCAGCAAGGAATCAGACATTTCAGAGCTGGAAATCTTTCATGGGATAGAGTTAAACAATGCTGTTCCAGCACACCCACTCTGGCTATTTTTGTGACTGGCCAAGATTTGAGTTGGGGGAAGGGAACAGCTTTCCCATTGGTCATAAAATTCACAGAGTATTTCTTCTGAAGACAATAAAGCTGGGAGAAGGCCTCTTTATTTGCTGTGAAAATCATCACCCTTTCCGGCAATATAACTCCTGAAGAAAGGAGGGAGAAGGAAGAGACAAGAGTGCATATCAAAGCAAAGTGAAGTGTTAAAAGGGTCTGTTGCCTCAATATGACAGATAGGCCTCAAAACCTCAGACAATGTAGGCCAGGAAAGGAAAAAAAAAAAAACCCAAAAAACACCAGCAGACCTCACAACTAGTTTACAAAGCCAAATAAATTAGCATTAGAACAAGCCCTGGGCCCTCTTTCAGAGCATCCTCTCTTAACTTTTCAGGAATATTCTGCAAGCAGCAGAAACTAGCATCTTTCCTAAAATCCAGAAGCTGCCTGGAGATGTCCTGGGATAGGATAGTGTGGGATTACTGTGGGACTGCTGACAGAGCATTGCACCCTGGATCCCAGGGTTTAGCAGTGTTTCAGAGGAAGTTATGTCTGTCCTTGGTGACTGGATGTTACCTTAAATCATCCCAGAAATGTCAAACAGCTTCTGGCCTGAGGATATGCTCAGTTGCCACCTGCATCTCTCTGTTACTTTATGATTGAAAAACCTGATGTTAATTTTTGAGTTTATGAAGATGTAGACTGACATAGAACAGGAGAGCAGGCCTCTGAGTTTTATTTAGGACTCTAACTACTTATGTACTTTAAAAGTGTAGGAAAAGTAAGGGGCACATTCTCCCTGACTTAAGTCAGTAATTTCACTGACTTAATTGAAGCTGTGAAGCAAAAGTTATTTAAAATAAGTTTTGAAGACAAACATTGCTGCACATGATGTTTCATGATGTTTTGTAAAGCTAAATTAAAAAGAATCCACCAGGCACTGTATTAGAAGATGTGACATAGATCCATATAGATGTATACTACTCCTGCCAGAACCCTTGGTGGGATAAGTAGATGTCCTGGTCCTGTGCATTACTGCAAAGTTTAGGTGCTAAAGGTTTGTGAAACTTGGTGAAATTCTGTATTTTCTGCTGCATCTTGCTCATCTGCTCTTTTATACATGCTCAGATTGTTCATGCTGAAAAAACCAGTATAGAATCATAGAACTGAAAGCTTTCAACAGATTCGAATTTTCCCTTCTGATTTCAGTTTTTAATATGTTCTGCTTTTCTGGAATAAAGCTCTTTGGCCAAATTCTGTTCTTCCCTTTGCTACTGTAAACTTTTCTATTCATCTCCATTGTACAGAAGGAATTGCATCCAAAGCAGAGTCATTTTTATTTCTTTAAGCAATGACTGGACAGGAAGAAGCACCCAACCTGCAGAAAATATAGGTGGATTTCTGAGTGGCAAATCAGGGGGAAATCCCATTGCCAATGACAACTAAAAGGAAAGTGATTGAGATTTTTCCCAAGTGTTATATGTTCCTAGCATTCAGCATTTTACAGGAATGGCCTCTAAATAGGCTTGTTCCTCTTCCTTACATTTGAGGGAATGTAACTCATTCCTTCAAAGACTGAGTGTGATACATTCACAGTGCTTTAGTCATGATGCTCTCAGTTCTGACATCAGCAGCAGAAAATGTTTTGTCTTTTTGTCTGCAGAGTAAATTTTTATTGAAGAAGAATGATGGGAGAGTTGTCATCTACAGGAAAAATCTCTCCTCTGAATCAGTTCACCTGTTTCAAAACTTGTCCCCACCCTGTTTTATGGTAACATAAGGGCAGACCTTAAGGTGCACTTTCAGCTTTGTGAGCAAATTCTCCTGGGAGTTCACTGCTCAAACTCAGTGTTTTGGGCACACTTTTACCACAGGTGTGTGTTGTTTTCTCACACAGTCATAAAGTCAAGTCTGCTCCTGTGTGAGTGGTGACACAGCTCCATAAAAATCCTGAAATCAACAGGATGAGATTTGTAGCTTCTTCTAAGGTGGTTTTATTCTACTTTCCATCAAAGAATTAGCCTGTAATTATGTCTTGTGTGTGTGTGTGGAATTGCCACCCCACATTTCTAGCTGTGGCTTTGTTCTGTTGTGTGTTACAATTGCTCCTTGTCCTGCCTGTGCTCACCCTCTCCAAGGGGATGTTGAGGAGACAGGAGCAGTGTAAGGGTTAGAGCAGTCTTTTCTCACAGTGTTTGTGGCTGAAAATCCTGAGTACTCACTGCTTCCTCCTTCAAGTGTTCCAAGTCAAAACACATTGGCTTTTTCCTGTCTCCTCAACACCCTGAGGAGTGCAGAGACAGGGCACTGGATTCTACGTGCTCTGCACTGAGGATCAAACCCCAGTCCCTGCAGTGCCTAGGCAGGGACAGACACTCAGCATCCTTCAGTCACTGAGAGAAGGATGCATGAAAGCCTCAGCAGGACTTTTCTGCAGGAAATGCATTCTAGTAGTATTAAATCAGGATGATAATCTCCCATTCAATAATGAGATCTTCCAGAGCTTTCAGGTAACCTCACAAATTTTACTTTACGTCAGTTGAATACATGGCTCTACACTGATGTTGTTTTTAAACTTACAGAGTAAAACTTGAAATAATTTCTTCCTTTCTTTCAGGTTAGTTGTGTAGATAACAGAATCAAAAGGCCTGGAGGGCATGAGGCAGTGGTAGAAATAGCAATAAAGTGTTTTGTTTGTCATCTGTCAGGACATGAGGCTGCAGAGCACCAGTAAGAGAAGATAACCATGAAATCTCTGGAGATGGGAATGCCATGGATTCAGGGCCTTGTTTCTGTAGCTGCTCCAAGCCAGACTACTCAAAGTGAGTGAACCTTTGGCAAGAATCTCTCCCAGTCTTAGAGGGATAAGATTACAGGAATATTTCTTGCACACTTCTGAGAATATCTTGCAAAAATTACTTGCTTTAATAATTATTGTTTTCACAGTGAAATGTTATTGATAGTATTAGTATTGATAATTAGTGCTTTGCAGCATGTAATGAAGAAATAACAAAATTAATTTGTCTAAATGATGTCTTGTTACCAACTCAGGTAAGTCTGAGCCTCATTTTTTTTCATCATTAAGAACAGTAGTTTGTATCTATTCACAGGAAATAGGGAAAGCTAATAAAGAATGTAATTCCTTCATTCTTGCAACACCAAACCTTCACTGAAATTCCCAAAGGTTTTGTAAAGAGACAGAAGGATAATGCTCAGTGAACAGAGAGAGCTTTAAGGATGTAAAAAGAATTGGATTCCATCTAAGAAAATGATGGGGGGTTTGATCATGATCCAGCAAACAACATTTGCAGTGAGCCTGGTCACACATCTGCAATCCCTGCAACACCTGCATGTACAGAACCAAACTCACTCAGGTGCTTTCCTAGAGCTGACACTGCTGCAAGGGGAATATTTTAAACTGATTTTAATTTTTGGGAAACCATGAAGAACAATAGTGCCCTTGCTTTTAAACAGAAAAAGACAGAGGGTAAGGAGTGAAGGAAGAGAAGGGAACCAATTCCAATGAAGCAGAACTGCTGTCACTGAGCCTGCCTGGCTTGGCAGAAGAACTGATATAAGAGGGAAAGAAGCAGCAGGAGAATTCCTGCTCTGGATTTTTCCTTAAAGCAGCACTCAGTAGCTTTTAAATGGAGCCTCCCCCTGGTCCACAGGCATTTGGGAGGGTCTGTTCCTATGGCATGCTGATTTCTCCACTTTTAGACACAAAGTATGCTTAATATCTTGTTAGACCACTCCAGAAAGGAGACACTCCCAGCTCTCCTGTGAATGCTCTGACCTTTGCAGGCTTGAGATTTGGAAAGTTAGAAATCTCCAAGTGCTTTGTGAGCAGCAATTAGGATGTGATATTTTATATTATGTATATCTATCTCTCTATCTATAGATATAAATATAGATATCTATATATAGTTATATAGGTATGTGCTGTATCAGTCTATCCCAGTGTCCCACTATCAAAGGGACAGCACAGAACAAATCAGGCCTTGCTCCCTTGGTGGGGTTGGAATCCACAGGAGCACAAAGCAGGTAAGGAAGGGATGAGGAGAGGTAGGTTTTTTGAGCAAGGGTTCTGCCATCTGTAAATCCAACAAATAGTGAGCAATTTTGTTGCCCCTGTAAGTACTCCTCAAAAGTAAGCTGCAAGTTTTTTCAAAGCAGGCCCTCTTTTGTTTTTTCTTGGATAATATTCAGTGAAGAAGAAATATGATTTAAAAATACACACATTTTGTCCCCCCAAATTCTTATTCTCACAGAACAACAGCCTACTCTGATTGTTCTATTGAATTCTGTGGTCTCTCTCTCAGAACTAAAGTTGTGTTCAGCAGGAGTGAGGAGGACTTTGCCCATACAAATTAGATGCATTATTTTAATACAGACAACTTTTCTATGCAGTTGCTTTCAATTCTCAAATATCTGTTTTAAGTAATTGCTTTTTCACCAGAGGTTGATTTGGTCCCTGCTTTGAAGACTTTTATTTACAGGCACATGTGGAGGGAGGGAGGGAAAGGGAAGGAAACTTCCTGGGATGCAACACTGAAATACTGGGAGCATCTCTTTAGGGGAGGAATTGAGAATCCCTAATTTCTAGAGATCTCAGTGCATGTCAAAGCTGCTCAGCACCTCAGAGGATCAAATACTTTCATACAGCAGATTATGCCTCTGTTAATTTAATTTCCCTCTTTTTCTTCTCCCATTTCTTGTTTAATATGTTTTTCATATACAGGGTGCAGATTTTTGTTTTAGGGATGCTCAATATTTATATTTATTCTCTTGTTCCTCCTCCCAATCAAACAGAACCTTTCCATGATGCTCCATGGCTTATTTTTACTGCTTAAGTACAATTGAAGAAATGTTTTGTACTCCTTGACTGTCATGCAGCAGAGCCTGATCTGTGGCTGTATTACCAGGCTGTGTTACCATGGATCTTTGTATTCCTGCATATTCTGAGAGCTGCTACTACAAAGTGAAGCAAGCCTTTCCTTATCATCCCTGTTTTTAAAGCATTGACTCCTTGTTTGATCTTGCAGATCTCATTTCAGTGTTCTGAGGTTTGGAGGGGTTGTTTCTGGTAGAAAGCCTTACTGCCAACCCCCTGCTGCGCATATTTTACTTGAACTTTTCCTAGGTTCTCCAAAATTTGAGGAAAGTAAGCAAAGAATAGGTGGTGGTGAATACAATACTTTCTGTTTCATCCAAATCTCTATAGGGCTCCTATTAAAAGCAACTGTTGGGTAGCATGAACTTTAAAAACATATCTGAAGTGAGAAGTGAAAGGACATTGCTTTTCATTTCCCACAGGATTAAAGGTCAAGCAAGAAACGTAAGAAATAATCAACTGGTCAAACCCAGCATCCAATAACTGATCCAATATTTAACTGCTAGCAAGAGAATCCTTCAGAGCAATCAGGACATTTCTTTATTAATCTGAGTCCTTCCCTCTGAACAGAGAACCCGGCAAACCCCCCCCAACGACACAAGAACAAACACAAAACCTCTCCTCGGCCCGAAACCTCCTACCTGTGGAAGTGGATTGCACCGTTTTCCTCATCCACTCATAGGAGCCGTGCCTTTGGCTGTTGGGAGAGATTTGCTGGGCACTGATTGTATCTCCAGGAGGTAAGGGCGCAGCAGCAGCAGCGGGGTGCAGGGAGCTGTAGTCAGCAGAGCCGTAGGAGCCCTGGCCAGGGGCCGAGCCATTGATGTGGGCAGCGGGCACGGCGCTGGAGGGGCCTGGGCCGTAGGCGCCCCAGTCCTCGCGCTGGGGGCCGTAGTGGGAGCCCCAGGCCGGCGCCGCCTGCCCGTGGCTGTCCGGGCCTGGCACGGGCTGGTAGCCCAGGTAGTCGGGGTAGGCTGGAGCAGACACGAAGTTCTGCACGGGCAGGTTGGTGCCGCTGCACCTTGCGGATCCCGGGTACATGCTGGTGTCTTTATCCAACAGATAGCTCACGTACATGATGCTCAGAGCCTGCCTTTGTCTCGCTGGGACATCCTGCTCCTCGCAGGGTTTGTTTGATCTCCCTTCCCCTCCTCTTTCTTTCTCTCTTTTCTAGCCCAGCCCGGCTCTATAAATGACTCCTGCTAGCCCTGATGTCCCTTTACTACACATGATTAACAATGGTTTTACCAGGTGCTGGTGGTAACAGTTTACTAAGGTCCTGCCTGATGTCACAGATAACTGCCTGCCCCAAAATTACATTTGCATTCAAATGAAGGGCTGCCCATGCAGGCAACCCCACCTTGCTGCTAGTTCCAGTGCTTCCTTTCTCACAGATCTTTATGTATTGCCAGCCCCGTTCTTTACTTTGAGAATGTGGTTTGAAATCTCGTGGTCTTCGAGCAGAGCTGAGTTTGTAGTTAACCATAACTGTTCAGGCAGCAGAAGTTGTATTTTTCTTGAGCGGTGCATGTCAGGCTCTCACTTCAGGTACTTGGCTAGAGTTACTCAAAGCCCGGTGTCTGCTGGTCCGGTAGGAGTTCTGCTCCAATGTGCTCTATTTTTTTGAAACTAAAACCGAAGGAGCAGTTCAGTGTTTAACTGCAGCTCTTACGGAGCTCCTCACATGAGCACTCTTCTTGACTTCAGAAAGTAAGCTGCAAGGGAGAGTACTTAGAAACCACAGTAATCCCGGTGATTTTACCATTACAAAGGATATACAAGAAGTCTCGTAGTCATTTTGAGCATTTGTTCATACGAATAGTCTTGTTGATGTTAGCAAGCTATTCATGAGCTGGCTGCTTGCCGTGGTGATTGAAGTTCCTCTATTCTAACCTCCAATGTTCACAGAAAGGGAATCTTATTGAGAGAATGCAGAATTTGTCACTTTCCCTGTGCTTATGTGTTGGTTGTGATATTGAAATGAGTGATAGTTTTCCCTGCAGGTTTTTTTTGTTCTCATTGCTGTGCTTCTTCACAATAAGTAACACCTTTTCTTGGAAATACGGGAACAAATTATAGCTTTTTTAGCTCAGGAAAGCAGTTTCCTAACTTTGAGGAGCAATCTTATGTTTGTGAGTAACAAATCCCTATGAGATCATCTGTAACCGGGAGCGAGGAGAGGAAGTGTGGATTTCTTTTTCTAAACGAGAGAGATCCCTTAGCATTGCCTCTTAATGGCAGTTCACCCGGTTCTCATTCCTGTTCCTTTAATGACGTGATACTCAATTGCACCTTTATTAATCATCCGACTTGTTAAAAGGAGTTTTCCTTAAACAGGTGCAAAGTATAATGAGTTTTTTCTTTGTTCCGAGGTGTATTTTTTCTCGGAGTCTTTTGCACTTTAACACCGTTTAAACTCCCCTGCTCTCGGAGGAAGGAATCACTTTGCACACCTGACAACACCGTTGTTTCCTTTAGTGAGAGAACGGTGTCCTTAGGCTGCATTCACAATGTGCCTGGGGCTGGACTTGTGGAAAAAGCCTTTTTTGCCTCATAATTTCAGAAGCACAGCTACCTGCTCGGAGTATTTCAGATTGTCCCGCTGTGCACTCGGGTAAAATTTGTGCTTGTTTGCTTGTTTTGGGGGGCTGAATTTTGCTGGTGTAATTGCTGAGAGGTATTTTAAAAATCATTAGGTGGCGGGAAGTTGCCAGAAGCTGTTTCTGCTGCTTGCATATGTGAGCTTACTCACTTGCAATTTGCACATCTGTGACAGCTGGCCACTCAAAATTACCCAACTGAGCTGCTGGGAAGGACTTCTCAAACCCAGGCAAGTCAGTGATCAGTGGGTCATGGATCTGAACTGCCTAATTCTGCTGCAGCAGCAGCAAAATAGATCACAATTGTCTAATTTAGAATTAGGTGTCTCTGGACAGCCTGTCTTCAGTTCAAGTGTGATTTTAAGGTAGTGGGATCTTCCTACGTTTTAACTCCAGTGTTTTTCTCCCTTCTCAGATTTAGAGCACTGTAGTTGCTCAGGAGCTCTCGAGTGTTGAAATAGTTACAAAGAAAGATTCTTTGCACCTTTTTGCTGCAAGTTGCTTTCATTTCCTTTCTTCCTCTTCAAAACTGTTGAAGCCTCATCCTTGTAGGTGTTTCAGTGCCTCTCCTGAGTGCAGGTGTAGCCATAAATCAGCCAGAGGAAGAAGCAGCATTTTCTCCTTTACTGAAGCCCTCCAGCTGTCTGCAAAATGTTCTAATTATGTTCATTCAACAAAGCTTTTCATGCCTTACCCACCTGATATCCCCCAAGACAGAGCTCTGCAGAAGGGCTGAGTTGGATCTGCCCTTGTCAAGTGTTCAGGAATGTTGGGTACACCAGGCTCCAGTCATGGATTCATTCTCTCCCAGTGCAGCATTGTTCCATGAGGAACATTTTGATTTGTATTTCACAATGGTTTAATTTGTCTCATGGAGCTACTGAAAGCAGTAAAATGGTGATTATTCCTGTGTGTTAGAAAAATCATGTAAAATACCTTCTGATGCTTTCAATAATACATGGATATAATGACATGGAAGGAGATTTTTCCTCTTCCATACTGCCTAAAGAAAGGGCTTTACAATCTGGGATGGTTGAGCTGACAGTGCTTTGCTCCTCTGGCCACATGCTGTGCCCACAAAGCAGGAAACTGCTTCCTTTGGATCCATCCCTGAGTTGGTCTGGCTCCAGCAAGCTGTACTTCAGCTTTGGTTAGTCCAAGCTTTTATAATTTATATCCTTTCAATCTTACCTATTAGTTAAACCACAGTCATTTGACTGTAATTGCTGGAGCTATGTGAATAATCACATATTAATATAGTTAATTTAAAATGAAATATTTTCAAATGTTCTCAAATGCAAAGTGAATGGAAATGAGTTCTCAAGAGGGAAAAGAGCTCTATGGAGATGATCCTAAAAC
The DNA here is from genome assembly GCA_013389925.1 of Aegithalos caudatus. Lineage (NCBI taxonomy): Eukaryota > Metazoa > Chordata > Aves > Passeriformes > Aegithalidae > Aegithalos > Aegithalos caudatus. The sequence continues at coordinate 23,546 of WEIU01011702.1, read as the reverse complement.
ACCTTCATCCTCCAGCCTCTTTCAGACATTTTTCTAGTTCTAAATTTGAATAGTTTCCATCCTCTGAAGCTGGGAAGTGGTGTCAGCCAGAGATCCTGGATGGGAGAACATCTCTGAAGATTTTATCAGGTGATAAAATTATTGGTGTGGGCAGAGATCAAGCAGCAACACTGGGATCCTCCAGTCTGCTTTGATTATTCCTCTTCTGCTACATGAATGAGTCTCCAGAGCTTTCCCTCATCATGTCACAGCCATGGATCTGCTGAGGTCCCATCCTTGTGTTTCCAAGCTCATCTGTCTCAGTTTTAACCACATCCCTGTCGTGGGCTGCAGACCTTCTCCTGCCCATCCCATCTTCTTATCTAGGGACTGACAGAGCATCAGTAGCTCTCTTTTATTTTTCTGAGCTTTTCTTGTTTCTATTTCCTTTTTCTGGTCTCAACAGCCCTCCTTGGAGGCGTGTTCCCGTTCCCAGCCTGATCTCTGACTCCAGTGAAGCAATGGGGACAGCTGCTGGTCAGCTGCCTGCATGGCAAGGAGACCTTTCCTGGCTCCCAGGGACCGTGACCTTATTCACATTTCACAGTTCTCAGCCTGCCCAGTTCTGTCTGGAACAGGACTCGTGTCTGTCACATGTCCAGCTGCAGGAAGCAGCAAAGCTCCAGAAGAATCCTGCCTTGGAATTCTGGATATGTTACAGGGTTTTTTTTTTCTCTGCTGTTTGATTAATGGTAACCCCTCTCTTTTGAAACCTGAAGTGGACTATTATGGAGTGTGCCAGGATTTTAAAAGTTAACTTTTACAAGGAATTTTCTGGGCTAAAATGATCTGAAAGGTGCTGCAATACAGAGTGGGATTGTTGAGTGGTGACAGAGCTGGGGTGTGAGCAGGCAGGGCTGGGACACTCCTGTCATCCAAAGTGGCATCGAGCCACAGGGCTGGAATGTCACATCCTCTGCACACCAGGGAACAACAGTCTCAGGAGGTGATGACAGTGAGGAGCCAAGAGCAGGGATGTGATATTTTAATCTTGTATTCTCTAAAGAATAGCTGTGCTTCAAATGTATTTTCTTTGTTAATCAGTGTATATGATCTTAAAATAATGGCCTCAACTTCCAGCTGACATGAGTGTAACCTTTAGGATGGCTACAGTAAACAGCTGTCTCACAAGAACTCTGAGGATACTCCTAGTTCTGAAGGAAAGAATCTCCTTTCCTCACTGTTGTTCTCTGTGCTTTGAATTTTAACACCTTGCAATGCTGGATCTCCTTGGGCTCTGTGAGTCACAGCCCTGCTGCAATGGCATTGGAAGTGGTGACATTGTGGCAGCTGTAACCTGGTAATTCAGTGCTCCATAACCTTCCCAGAAGTGCAAGCAGGTCACAGCCTCTGCTCCGTGCCTGCTGCCTCACCTGCCCCTCTGCTGCCCACAGGAACAGGAGAAAAAGCAATCCACAAAATCCTTTCTGATGCCTTAAGTTTTATTTTTCCTGTATTTCAGACTCTGTGGTGCCCAGGGTGCAGCTCTGAGCTCACAGTCAGGGTCACTCAGCTCTGCACACAGCAGGGACACAAAACAAATCCTTTTCCTGCTGCACACCAAGGACAACTTTCAGCCCAAAGCACAAACAAGGGTGGCTGGAGGGAGGAACAAGAAGGATGGGAGCTCACAGCCTGGAGCTGGAATGGGACAATTCAACCCCAAGGTGCAAATGGACCCAAACTGATCCAAGGGTGAGACCTGGGGACCCTTTGTCCATTTTGGGACCATTTTGGGTCCACCTTGGGTGTAGCCCTGGTCAGGCTCTTGTCCTGCCCCAGGTGTATCCTAAAGGCCTTTCAGTAAATCCCTGCTTTATTCTCCGGCTCTGTGCAGTCTCTGTTCCAGCTCAGCCTTCCCAAGGCATCAGAACACTCCACACCTGGAGCACAGCACAAGGTGCCAGTCCCTGCCCACAGCCCCAGGCTGAGGGAATTCCTGCTCTCAGCTCAGGGAGCAGCTGAGTGAGCAAAATGGGATCCAGCATTCCCATCCATGGGATTCTGTGTTTGTGTGTGTGTGGTTAATGCTTCTCTGCTGCTGGAAACCCCCCTGTCTGCAGCTCCTTGGAATTTATAAGGAACCTGTGTTATATTTTAATATTAGGGCTGTTAAATCCTGTCTAGGGAAATTCTTACCTTAGGTTTTGAAGCTCTGTGAACACCTGGCCCTAGGAGCACATTCCAGATTTGGGCACTTGGCTGCTGAGCACAGACTGTATGTGGATTATTTTCATTGAATTCTTAACTAACATCAAGAATTTTTATTTTTTTCTTTTTGGAAGTATGTTTTCTCCCCCCTCCTTTAGCATGGAAAATACCCCTGGATACGAGGGTGTCTCAGCATAGGTGAGGGATCCACAAGTACATTGCCTTTCCTGGATGAAAGTCACCGCAGTGGCCTCTCCAAAGTGACAATTCCCACTAGGTGGCACTTGGAATCCATCGCACGGGCAAAACGCGGGCTGATGGAGTGCCTGCGAGCTTCCACTCCGATTTGTCCGTGGTGATTGACCAAGCTAAGAAATGATCGATGTAGTGCTGCCTGCAGCAAGTTTCACAGCTCGGTTTAATACCGACATTGATTAAATCCCCACCCCCAACTCCGTGTGAAAGCATTAGCACAGCAATTATCCCTGCATCCAGCTTTCTTCACTGCCCCACCAAAAAAACACCCCCCAAACCCTCCAAAAACAAACTAAAACCCCCAAACCCAAAAGAAACAAACAAAACACCTCAAAAACCCCCAAAACAAAAGTGAACTCCCCAACACACTAATTGTTTATGTCCCTGGAAATTAAACTTAATACTGTTGTTTTAAACCCCAAATTTTATGGTTTTATTTGAAGTGTCCAGGTAAGTGTCAACTCCCTGAGCTCTGTTCCCATTGATATTCAAGGCTCTCTTCAGAGTAGTGCAGGGATTTGCAATTTGCACTCATAAAATAGGCCATAAGCAAGGACAGAAGTGACAGCAGGAGGAGCAGGCAAAGAAAGAAATGATGTGGAGTAAAATGGGAGCTGCAAAGGGAAAAATGCATTTGGTTCTGTATGGTCTGACAAGGGCTCAGGGGGCATCACACAGCACCCCATAACCAATTCACTGCTCACTGCTGCTGAAGGTGCTTCTCAGCCCAAACTTCTGATTGTGCAGCCAGGTTTTAGCACAAGTTCTGTTTTGCTCTGCCACATTATTTAATCTTTAATTTATGATAATGAATCTTAAGCTGTTCAGGGGTACAACAGCAAAATCCTGTTCTTCACCATGGTTTATGGACAGAGGAGCTTAAGTCAGCAAGAGAACGGGACTGAGTCTCTTCCAACGTCCTGTTAAGGACACAGGATCATGCTCAGCAGCTGAAATATGGGATTGTGAGCATTAAGCTTGCATATAACTCTTTGAGTGGTTTCTAGGGCTCAAAAATTACTCAGTAAACTCAAAAAGAGCCTTTCAGCTATTTATGTTGGCTGTGCCCTTTTGAGGGAAGTTGCTCTAAGTAGTAGGTTTGCAATTGCCATTGTTAAAAATTCATTATGAACCAGATGAGATTATTAAAAATAAATCAAATACTTTGGGTTCACTTGTACTGGTTAGCTGAATGTATTTCTGCAAATCCTGGTATAAAAACTCAAGAGTTGGAAACATTCAAGTTTGGTGTTAAAAGCAAAACTTCCAGCATCATCCTGAGAGAAGCTCTGAAGTCTCTCTTGGAGGGAGGTTGGTGGCTGTGCAGCTTTAAGTGCACAGCACCTGCAGTGCTGCAGCAAGAGAGGGATTTAAAATAGCAGTGTGTGGGCATGGAATGTGTTTGCTTGGGAAGTGACAGTACCTGCAAGTGCCCCTTCGGTGGGGGATCACTGTGCTGATCTGTCCTTCAGAATTCGAGTGAAGGAACTCAAAGCAATAGATCCAGGGGCAAACGTTTTCCAAAAGGGAAAAGGCAGAGCTGCTCCTCTTGCCGAGGTGCTGGGTGGGAGGGGCAGTTGTTTTTAGCCCAGAACAAACGGCATGTGCAATTTAGTGCTGCAAGATATTCTTCTGAACAAAGAGCTCTGGAGGAGCTGGAAGAAGATGGGATAATTGCATGAGTCACAGGCAATACAGTGTTTAAAGAATCATTGTCGGAGTAGTTTTCCAGGATTGTGCAGAGTGTGGTTTACTGAAGTTTTCTCTAAAGCGGCTGAGTTTAAATTCTGATTATTTGGAAGACAGTATGCTTGAATAAACGCATCATTGCATTCGTTTTGCATAACAATCCTTGTTTCCACTTTTACAGCTGTATAATGGTATTTCATGCTTTTTACAGTGCCTGATATTCAAGAAGATCAAAGTATTTAGCAGATATTTTCTATCTTTGTACTTCTAGCAGTGGAATAAATATTTCTGCTCGAATCTAATCTGTTACACTGGGACTTCTGTGGCTGCTCAGCTGAGCATGAGAGAGTCTGGGGGTAGATGATTATCTGCATAGATACTTCTAGGAAGTAATTAGAACTCACTTGGCATAATTATATGGAGTTTGGACATTCTGAGAATAAAGACTCATAGTTAACAACGTTTATTTGAATGTTTGCTGAGCGTAGGATCCTACATTTAATTAAATATATTATTAGAAGCTCCAGTTCATAGAATTCTCTAATGATGTTGGTTGTTTCAATGGCAGTAATTCTCTGTGTGGATCTTTGCTGTGTGGACATCCCTTCCCAATGTCCTGTCATGCCCCCTTTCCTTGCAGTTCCTGAATGGGGCTGTGGGTGTAGATGGAAAAAGAACCATTTATGTAATTCTGATTATTTCTGTACTATTTATTTTTCTAGGACTGCTCTGACTGTAACTCCTGAGTGTTTTTTCCTGCCTTATTTCCTTTTCTTGACTAGAACCATTTCTTTATTTCTCTTAAGGCACCGGAAGGAATCCTTGAGGTCCCAGGCTCAGTATGTTCTTTTTTTTTCTCAAAGCCTTCCAACAGGATATCCCATTTTCAAAATTAATACAGCATTTTGTTTTTGGAAAACAGGAAGGGCAGTCCATGGAATAGATGGCAATAAAGATTGTTGCTGAGATGTCCAAACTTGGAACTCAGATTTTAGCAGAAGGTGTACAGATCATGAAGCTTCCCTTATAAAGGGTTTTTAGGGAAAAGAAATTGCAGCAGGAACTGCTAGATGGAATTTTCAGTCTTTCCTCTAAGGAGATGTCTTATCCAGAAACAAAGCCTTGAAACAGGAACTGGCTTGTAAACATGAAGAGAATTTACTTGTAAAGTAGGTTTAGATATTGTCTGCTGATCAGTACAAGAATAAAAGCTAAAAAAAGGTTTTATTACACAGCAAGCAACTAGTGCATCTTATTCCTGTGGTCGTGGTGAGGAGGTTTGGTTTTGTTCTTTTTTGTTCCTTTTTTCCTTCTCCTACTACAGTCAGGGTGCAAAAATTTAATGAGCCATCTGCTGAATGACAGTTTTACTCTGTAAATCAACAGGGGGAAATAGCAGCCTCTTCCTTAGCAGAGCTATTCCTTAAATATGTTCAAAGTGGGATCTTTTTAATCAAAGTGCTATCACTTTTCATAATACAGCATTTTAACATTTAAATCAATTGGAAGTCTCAGCCAGGAGCTTCACTCTTGTTTGGTGGTTTGGAGTCACAGGATGCTGGATGTGGTGTTACAGGGACAGATTGTCCAGGTTTTTATTAAACCCTAGAACTTCCTTCATTGTCAAATATTTCCAGGCTCATCAAATCTGAGGCAAAACATCACATTTGATATATTAGTTGTTTTTCCATTAGCACAGTTGTGTTATGCTCATGCCATACCTGCAGCATGAGATGAAAACATCCTTCCCTTGCAGGCTGCACACAAATACATGTCAGCACAGCTCCATGGATCTCACTAAATCACACATTTGGGGGGTTTCTTGCCTTGTTTCTTAGGAGTTTATGATGAGAATATTGGCACTTGCCTCTTTTCAGGTTATGGTTTGTAATTGCAAACCTCATCTCGTGAACAAATCTCACACGTAGAAATTTTTCAAAAGGTTGCTACAACTCAGATTTTCTCCAGTCTCATCCAAACATATTTGTTTAGTAAAATCTGGGCTTAAGTACTACAAAAAAAATCCCCAGAAAACCAAACAAACAGTCTGGTGTAGAAATACCTCTGTAAGCCTGACTGTGCTTGTGATTACCCCTTTATTGTTCCCTTTGGGGGCTTTGTTACTTTTAGATCTAAGTAGTTGTTAAAGGAAAAACTTGGTTTTGCTTGCACAGAGCACAACACAAATGGAGTATGGTGAGCTCTTCCTTGCTCCAAAGATTGTTGGGAAGGGAGCAGTAAAGAAGCTTTGGCAGGTTCAGGTAGCCCTGAGAAAGACCAATGAAGAGCTGCAGCTTCTACCTGTGGCTCAGTGTAATGAATATTCCTAATATATTTCTAATATTGCTGTTGGAAATGAGAGCTGCCCCCTTCTCCTGTTTGTAGCTGCTGAGTTGTGAGCATCAGCCACAGGAGATGAAATTGGGTTTCAAGGCATGTCCCAGTGATATTTCAGAGCCACGGATGCATCTGACTTTGCCTCATGAATAAGACACAACAAAAAGTGCTCCAGCTGGTGATCAGTGCTGCTTCCTCAGCAAATGATGCTGTTGCTATGAGACAACAGGGACTCTGGGCTGGCTGCAGTGGCTGGTTTGATCCAAACCCCATCCACAAGGTTGTTCTTGCCAGATGATGCAGCCTCAGTGATTTCAGTATTTACAGGACCTGCTGGAGGCTCGCTAGTAAGATATTTCTTCTATTGGGATGTCACCAGAAATAGAAAGAACCACATTTGTGATGTAAATTTTCAAAGAAAAATGGCAAATGAAGAGTTGGCTTTAAAATGAGATTCCAGATGGGAGAGGATCCCTGAAGCCTTGAGTGTCCTGCAGGCCTCATGGATCAGGGAAGAGAGACTGAGGCACAAAGAGCTGCAGGTCTGTTTGGAGATCTGGAGAAACAGGAGAGGGGAGAGGATGTCTATAAATTATTCTGTAAAATATCAATAGGAGAATGTAAAGGAGAGGAAGGTGTTAGACCAGAAGTGCTAGACCAGAGGATACTCTAAGATGTACTCTGTGAATCTGTGGTTAACACTAAATGCTTTGAAGTTAATTCTAAAACCAGCAGTGAAGCTATGATGTGTTTAAATGAGAAAGTCAAGAATGAACTGTGGATTTGCTAGAGTCAATAGAACAGAGTATTTCTTCCTGCTCTTTCCAGGTCCATCAATTGAAGGTTTAAGCAAACACTGTTTTGCAATAAGGCCTTTGAGCTTGCAAAGTGAATTTTGGAACTATTACATCATTGTCTGAGAGTAATCAGCCTGAGCTGCTTCATGCACTTCTTTGGCCATGATTTTGTCTGCTGAAATCCTAAAATAATGTTGTGTCTAAGTGCAAGGAGAAAGGCATTCTGCACAACCAGGTACTGGCTGGTATCTTTGTCAAATCAAGGTATTGCATGGCTTTGAAACATAACTGGAGTGCACAGCTCTGGAAATGGCTTCCCTGAGCTCCTGTGCTTGGAGGCAGATTGGAATTCAAGTGCAGGACAGACTGCCAGGTCTCTGACAGGGGGAGCTCCTTCAAAGCTGGGAGTGTTGTCCTCTCTGGGGTATCTCCACCAAACTCACCTGCCCTGTGCAACTGCTCAGAAACACATTGGGAGGGCAAGAACTATTCCAGTATATTCCTTTCTAATTTCAGCTGATACCAATGCTGCTTTAGGGACTAGGAGAGAGAAAATAAAACATTTGCAAACTGCTTTTTTCTTATTCTTCCACTATGTCCTTTTTTTTTTTTTCTCTCTCAGGTATGGTGTAAATATTAGCAAATTAAAAAAGGGCACATTATTTTGAACTGATCCTCATTTCACAATAATTAGCAAACTCTAATGGCCTTTAGGAAAAAACTTTTCCATTCCATTTTCCTTTTCCATTCTGTCTGATTAGAGGAGCCCAACAGGAGGATGAAGAGAGAACAGAACTGCTTTCTTTGCACATTTGCTCTATCATAGAGGAGATGGGAGATATTTTTGCTCCCTTCTGGTGATACTGTAAGGAAAGTAGCAGCAGCAGAGTGGTTCTTGTAGGTCCTTTCTTGCATCACAATATTTAGAAAATAAACTTCTACTTCAGAGCTTGCTAATCCTTAAAAGGTTTGTCAAGATTGCTGGAGTCCACACCAAGTGCTCAAAATAGTTCTGCTGCACTGGCAAAAAATCCTTTGCTATTACATTTCCTGTCATGCTGTGTTTGTGTGGGGGGTGTTTTTTGGGTCACTCTCCTCACTGTTAGGTAGTTCTGAGGAGTTTGAAGTGTCACTCTGAGCCTCAGGTTGTTGTTGCAGCTCCCATGAGTGCTGCTGGGAGCAGATCCATGTGAGGAGAGGGAACAGGTTCACTCTTGTTGCAGGGGCCAGGGACACTGGTACCTGTGCAGGGGAGAGGAAGGCTTGCTATGGCTTTGGGCCATGACAGCAACAGTGGGGGCTGGAGATCACAGCAGTGCTCAGGAGTGAAAAGAGGGGCCAGCAAAACCAGGAGATGGGGCTGAGGGCTGGTGTTCCCTGCAACAAACACTGGCCAAAGCAGTTTCTTAGGCTGTGTTTTCACATCATGGAAGAGGTCCTGTAAAAGCCATAATGAGACTGCTCCAGGCTCAGCAGGATTTCATCTCCAGCTGAGCTGCTTGTTCCTCTGAGCTGAGTCACCTCCACATCCACCCCCTCGTTTTCCCGGGATGCTGGGATCAGCCAGGCTCTGCTCCACCTGCTGCAGGCTGCTGAGTGCTCCTGTCTTCACAGCCCCTTCCCCAGAGAGGGGCAGGGCTGCAGGCTCTGCTCCTGCTCTGTCCCCAGTGCTGTCTCTGAGGGGTGCATTCCCCACCCTGAGCTCCCTGGGTGCTGTGATGCCCCTGCTGAGGAATGCTCTGGAAAACCAGCAGCAGTGCTGGACAGGGGCTGCCTTTAGCCCCAGAGGGGAACATTTCACAGCAGAATTTCACAGCAGTGCAAATTTATTGGAAAATAAAATTGCTCCAGACCCCCAGGCATTGCAGAATCAGGTCAGATCCCTCTGCAGTGTCACCTCTGTTGCTTGCCAGGGGGAAGTGCCAGAACTGGGCAAGTTTTTGGGCCTCTTCCCCTGTGGTCTCCCCATCTTGTCCTTAAGGGTGGAGAGAAGCCAGCAGGGGTCCTGCTGATTATCACAGAGACAGAAGGGTGAGCAGGACCTTCCTCACATCTGGAAGTTTGTGCTGGATAATACCATGGCACTGTAATCCTCATGCTCTTAGATCCTCCTCTGCTAGGAAATAGGGATACCTGGGGCTGTCCTGATGAGTTAATGGGTGCAGCAGGTTCTCATGGCTTGGTCCTTATTTACCAACTGTCTCCATCACCATGTGCACAGAGAGTGTGTTCCCTTTTAAAGGAGAACCTGTGGTGTGATATTTGACTTGCAGGAGCAGTTTTCAGACACTTGCCTAGAGAGCAAGTCCATAAATCCAGCCTATTTTTGATGTACTGAGCAGTTGTTTGCCACTCTTTACAGCAAGTCAGCTTTTCCCATCTCCACATGTCCCTCATCAATTTGGTTTCATTCCCATTCTTCGAGGAGCAGAAATTTAGGCACAGAAAAGCTAATTGCCTCTTTCAGAATGTAGGGACTCCAGTTTTGAGTCCCCAGGATCTCATTGTCTGGGTACACAGCTACATGGGATCAGTGCTAAGCTGCCTGAGGCTTCTGTGAAAGGGAAAGAATGACATGTTGCTGTTCCTTCTCTTTCTCCTTTCACCTATATGGATTTAGCTGAAGGGCACTGCTATTTTATCAAAACTTAGAGATTTACCTTTGAGCAACTGCCATAATTATTTCAAAAACATCTTTGATTGTCGAACTGTAGGTTGTTAAAGAATATTGCACAAACCATGTTGTGACAGCTCCTTGGACTGAGCTCAGAAAAGAAGAGTTAATCTGTTATTATCATCATCTTTTGTTCCAAGGACTTGGCAGTTTGAGACATGCAAAAATGAAGAAAACTGATTGTCTGCAGCATTTGCAGGGGAGTCAGATATCTCATTCTGCACCAAGGGTGTGCAGAGGTGCTCGGTGACACCCTCTCACTGACAGACAGCAGGAGACACAGCTTGTATTATAGATTATAGCTTTTAATATTTTATCCAGTGCTCTTGTGTAACTTCAACTTTTACATCTGTGATTTGTGGCTTTGGAGTTGCAAATTTTATGGCTTAAGCTTGCTGTAGAGTGCTGAGAAGCGTTTGTAGCTTTTGTTGTAGGGAGCAGAGATTCTGCTAAACATTTACCAGGTAATTCCTGAGGTAATTGGCTACAAAGATTTAAGGGATTTCTCAATTGTACCACTGTGTCTCCCTCAGCTTTTCCACAGCTTCTCTCAGTGAACCAGCTTCTCTCAGTGCTCATCCTTTCCACAGAGAGCTTTCCCAGATTTGCAGTTGCAGCTCAAACATTTGGCAGCTTCAAGAAGGGTCCCCAGTAATTCAGAGGAGTTTTTGATAGTATTTGTCTGACAAATATGGAATTCAAAGCTGGGACAAATTGGGAATTCCTGACTTCAGTGTTTTCTGCCTTAACATTAATTGATCTTTTGATGAGTTATCATAAGCATTTCTCTTTTTTTGCATCTAAGAGTGCTCCTCACTGAACAGGCAGATGGCAGCTCTCATTCCTCCTGCCAAAGAGCTCCAAGTCTAATAGATAGTCAGCCAAAAAGTGGGAGGCAGAAAAGGGAGAGAACAGGATTGATTGAGTATCACTTCTCAGACAGCAGTAGAGTTAGAACAGAAGCATCACCTAAGAGCTGGATGGGAAGGACATCACCAGCTTCAGGGGGTCCAGAGAAAGTGCCAGCCCAGGGCAGAGCTCAGGCCTTCAAAGCTTTCAACTCAAATCCTCTTATATCACCAATGAAAATCAAACAGAAAGCAATTATTTGTTTAAGGTTAAGGATAGTCAGTGTTTTCAACAGAAAATCCAATAGCAGCAGCCTCCCTTCAGGATGGGATGGGCTGCTGGGTCTCTGAGCTCAGTCAGGACTGAGGGATTTTATTTGTGAATGCAGCTTGTTATCTCAGTGTCATGGAAAGCCCTGGCCCAGGCTTTTATTCTCCCATATTCCATCTCCAGAGAGAAAGTTATTCCCACATGGTCACTGAGTGCTGTGAGCTCCCTTACACCTGGGCTGCAAACCTGGGGAAATGCTGGCACATCTCCTAGAAATGCTTATTCCTGACCTTCCTTTGGATTAAAAGGTTGTGTTTCCAGAGATAATAATTTCTAAATTTGTATGGGATGAGATGAATGTTCACCTACATGAGAAATAGTAATCTTTATTACAGCAAGGGAGCACGGCTACATCATCTTTCTGTGTGTGGTCATGAAATACTCCTGGGTTCTGGAAAAACAAATTCTGGTCTCACAGCAAAGCAGAAGTTTCCCAGTATTTGGCACAGTCTGGTTCTTCCTGGGGTCTGGGCAGGGTGCACCTGAGCAAACACTGACCCCAAAATGTTGTCACCAGGAGTCACTGTCTGCAGACAGCCCTCACAGTGATGCTTGTCCACACCAGGCTGTCCTGGGCTCAGGTGAGGAGGAACCAAACTGCACAAACCCCTGAACACTGATTTCAGCTACAAAATAACTTTACCTGGAGATGTATAAGCTGAAGACCTGGCTCGGTATTTTTTTTAATTCTACATTTTGAATAACTCTAAAATTGATCTGTTCTCTAACAAAGAAATGGTGATTAAGCAAAGCCTGCTGCTTATTTTGATGAAATATTTTCTTTTTTTCTAGAGCAAGATGCCTTCTTGCATACTGAAACACCTTCCCACTTTGCATCTGTTATTCTTAGCACCAGTCCTGTTGATAGAAAAAATAACATAAAAATAAACATAAGAGTAAAAAAGCCCCTCAATTTTCAGACTTGAAATGATTCAAAATTAATGTTTTACAGTTTTTAAGTATCTAATTAAATCGATATCAAGTGAAATGTAATCCATGAAAATCAAATTTTGATGCAAAGTTGTTCTGATCAGTTCTGGGTCTGAAGAGAAGAACAAAGAAAAGTTACGAAGTCGATGCTTGGTGTTTGTTACCTTTTGGCATCGTGACCCAGCAGAGCTCTGATGTTCCCTAAAATCCTCTCTGCCCCATCTCTGGGACAGAGATCTCTGCAGGGAGAGCAGCACTGAGCTGTGCAGTGGAGCTCTCTGGGATCTGTGTTCTCCTCATTTCCAGACACTCCTCAGGGTGGAGGAGCTCAGACACACAGGGAACAGCACCTGCTGGGGTTTTCCCATTGAGGCAATTTCCTTGGAGGCAGAGGCGTTTCCCTCCCTGTCTCCCACACAGATCATCTTCAGTGTCCATCCCCTCACCTCCACACCCCTCCTGTTAACTCAGGAATGGGCTCCAGAATGGAATCCAGCAGGAGCAGCACAGGCACACTCTGTACCTAGTCCCAAATTAAAGCTTGATTAACTCGTTAACAGGATTATGTGCAAGAGGCTGCGCTCTGTGAACCAGTGATGTCCTTTTCAATCCCATGTCCCCACATCATGGAGCATGTGTCACAGTAATTGCCAAGTGCTTATGGAGGGCACAGAAATGCTTGTAAAAATAAACTTGGGCTGGCACAGAGATTACATAATGGCAATGTCCATGTCAGGGGCTGTAAGGACCCGTGTCACTCATGACTCTGCTGCTTCAAAGTCAGATGTCACAGCAGCAGAGCAGCACTCAGGGAAGCTCTGGGACACAGGAATTGCCAGGAGCCTTGTGCCTGAGGAACTCCCCCTTTGGGCTTTATGCAGTCTGACAAGGCCCAGACTCCCTTTTTGGGGGGTTCCCTTTTTTCTCCCCTGGGTAGCTTTGGAGGTGAGGACCTGACTCCACAGGCACTCAGCACACCCCGAGTTCTTCATTGCAGTCCTGGGAAGGTGTGAGTGAGCCAGGGGGAGGCTCTGGCTGTGCCCCAGCTCCTCCCTGCCACTGGAGCTGAGCTGATGTGGCAGCCAAGCTGTGAGGGGCTCCCAGAAGGAATTCTGTGGCTGGAGGGACAGTGGGTGTGTGCCACACTGATACTTCAGGGACATGCCCAGGGCATGGCATCCATGCAGGAACAGAGCAGGAATGTTCAGACCTGGATTGTTCCCAGTCCTGTGTAGGTGTGTGGGATCACTGCACCCAAGGACACAGGGGAGCTCTGGCTGCAGCTGGGACTTACAGGAGGTGCCATTTTCCTGTGGTTCTTCCTCCAGGATGCAGATGGATGAGCCACAAACTCAGTGCTCCTCTGCCCAGAAGACTGCTTGGTGGAAAAGCTTGGTTCAGACAGTGATATTGAGTTAATTTTAAATCCTCTGAAAGGAAATGAAGGTGTTCAGGAAACAAAAGTAAAGTCTCCAACAGGGACTGAGTCTTGTTGAGTCCACAAACTCTCCAGAACTGGCTGCATTCACTCACTCTTTCCAGGCCATCTGCAAATGCTACAAGAGGTAGCATTCAGCTCACAGCTCCTCAAGATTGAGATTAGGAGAAACAAATCAGAATTCCTGGATTTAAATCAGCTAACCCTCTGCTGGTACCACTTACACATGGCTGAGTAACTCAGCTGAGCAGAGAAGTCTGACCAGCAAAATCTGTTTTTGGCAGAGGTGCACAGAGGTACTCTCATAAAGCATTTCCTTGGAGTTATGTTCACAGTGGATCTGGGTGATGTTACTGTGGGTTGTGAATGTTGAATTCCGTGACAGGAGAATGACTTTGGAAGAAATTCCAATATTTCTGTGGAAGAAACTTCTTTATAGTTCCTTGGTAAAAAAACCCCAAACCCAACAAACAAAACAAAACAACAAAACAAAACAAAACAAAACAAAACAAAAAAAAAATCCCCCCCAGCCCCCCCAGAAAACCCCTCAAACAAAATGAAATACCACCCCAAAAACAACCCAAATTAAAAAAAATAAAAAAAAAGCAAAATCACAAAGCCAACTAACTTCTGGGAACATGAGAGTACATCAAAGTATATTTTGAGAAAATTGGCTCTATTTTTGCTCGATATTAAGGAAAAGGGAGAAAATAAGTTACAGATTTTCAAAATTACTTTTCATTATTCAGCTTCTGGCTTGCTTCACTCTTTCAGCACATGTTGGTGAGGGAGACAGCACATTCAGATCACAGATTTAGACATTGTGTCTGCAGCTCATGGACAGCCTGACACAAGCACACAGCAAGCAGCACTCACTCACTCGAGTTTTGGTTTGAACCCCACCACCAAACAGTGAAGGAATTAAATTGTAGTGCAGAGAGACTTCTGATATCTTTACCAGTTTTTTGGTTCATTGTTGGTTCATTGTTTGTCCCGAATGAGGGCTTGTTCAGATGACTCTTGTGTTCCCCTTCATCCTGATCACTCCACATTCCCAGAATCATTTTGTTCCACATAATCTTCCTTTCATGCTTTTCTCTGCAGTACCTGAGTCACATTCCTTCTGAACTTCTGCTTCCATGGAGTTTGCCAGCTCCAAGCCATCTCAGCCAGCATCTTGTGCTTTTTGCAATCTGTAGCTGTGCTGCTGCAGGGCTGAGCAGCAGCCTAGATTTGAGACACTGTTCCTCCTTTTTCATATTCCTCATTTCCCAGGTTTTCTTGACCATCCAAGGTCTTCCTGCACAGCACAGAAAACAGCCACCCACCTGTGCCCAGTGTTTGCCTTTGGAACATGAGGGACCCCAGTGACTGATAGGGACAATCCCTGCATCCAAACACTTGGTTTTCTGTCTCCTCTTCAGAGTCTGGCTTTGGGTAGAAATTCCAGTGACTAAATTCTTTGGGCATTACAGAGTTCAGAACTCACCCACAGCCTGAGCCACACTTCAACACTGAATTCTGAACAGGTCCCAGAGAGACACAACTCTCAAAGTCACAACTTTGAGACAACAAAGAGGTATTTCATTTCAGTACCTTCAATCCATTTTTACAGCAAACCCCAAATTTCATCTTTGCTTTTATCTGAAAACCAGCAGCACTGCAAAACTTACACCTCAACACTGGGTACCTCTGAGACAGCTGAGATCTGGAGAAGTTTTTCTTACAGGGCCCAGCAGTTCACTCCAGTCAAGGCTGTCTCTGCCTGTTTCCCTGAGCTGAATGCACCTGGCAGAGGGACACAACCACAGTGTGAGAAACAGCAGATCCTCAGTGGGAAACGTAGGACAAAAATATTGCTGGATGTGTCTGTGCCACGTGACACAAGCTCTCAGCTGCTTTGTTTTCCAGTGTTTGCTTATCCCTATTAAATGAGTTGCTTAACTTATATATAAGATTATATAATATTATACATCTTATTATGCATAATAAGATATGCAAGATATAATAATATATCTAATATATATTATTAGATATAAGATATATAATAATAACTTATTATATATCAAGTTATAATAACTTGATGAGTTATTATCAACTAAATAACTAAGTTGATTAGTTAGAACTTGGCCCAGTCAAATGCTGACCCAACCTGCACAAAATACTTTTCTCTATCAGCTACTTGAGCTAATCTTGGTCACTAATTTATGCATCTCTATACATAATGATATTGACATATTGTCTTTAGGAGAAACATTTGTTAAGGCTGACAATAGCAACTGCCAGATATGTTGTAGGTGGAGTTATTTACAGAGTTTGCTGTCCTTTCTAGAGAAAGTAAGTTTTGTATTTCTCCAGAGTAAGAGCTGTGTTAGTGACCTTCATTTAGAAACTACAGAACAAGAACAGGAATGCAACAAAGAACAGAATTCCCAAAGCACTAAGTCCTAAGCCATTGGCCCAACCAGTAAATCCCCTTAAAAGAGCAGAGATTCCAGAGGTTTGGAAAAGTGCTTAGTCCTCTCAGTGGAAGAGTAAACACAAACACACAGTAGCAGCACATTGGATGACTTTATAGGTGAGAGGATTGGGCATTTGCATGACATTTTTATCTGCTTCCTGCACATGTCTGAGTAAATTCTGCTCAATTCTGACATTTCTCCCTCTTTTCCATCCTCAGTTCTCACATTTCATTTAACCTTGCCACAGTCAAATCTGTGCCTGCTGATCTGACTCCCTCCCTTGTGTGCCCCCACTTCCCCTTTAATTGCTGCAGAATGCCAGCATCTTTTTCCATATTAAAAAATAAACCTTTCCTTTTGAGCAACTGGCAGCCTGGTGCCTGGATCTTGCTTGGGTACAAACCTGTGCATTTTACTGTGCCACAGTGCCCAGCCCTGGGAAGTTTGATGCTGGTTTCAGAGGGGAACAGGCACTGGTCAGGCAGGACTGCTCTGACTGAAGGAGTTCCAGGAAAACTCCAAATCAAAGGATTTGAACCAAGTGATTCCCCACAGCAGGCACTGCAGCAAGCAGAGACCTGACAAGCCAGGTTAGGAGAGGAGATCATTGGGAAGGAGCATCACTGGTTTATCATTTCTGTGTAAGAAACGCAGCACTGGGGCTCAAGGACTCACAGCCAGCCTCCCCTGGGCCAGAGGACCTGGCAGAGGTGTTCCTGGGGTGTGAAGGCCTCAAGACCTCTGGCTTATTTTACACAGGCTAAACACAATCTGTGCTTTTGACTTGGTCACACTGGCCTGCAGCTGCCCTGCTCCAGGGAAATGAGTTCCTGGCCAAACAGCTGCCAAGGGGAGTTAGGGCTCCTGGATGAGGGAGGCAGAAATGAGGGGCTGCAGGCTTTTTGTAAAGTCCTGTTTCACTCTCCAGCTTGAAATCCTCGACTATTCCTCTGCTGCTGAATGAGGAATGCAGCTGAGCCCAGAGAACTATTCACAAATACAAAATGAGGGGTGTGGAGGCAAAGCTTATCTGCCACTCAAACACACCATGGAGGTAAAGTGCATCCCCATGTGTGACAAGTGACGTTAGCTGGAACTAAATATAGAGCTGCCTGCTGCACACTGATGATATCTCCCAGGGTCAGCTGAGCTGCTCTGCCTGATTTTGGCCTCCTGAGCCTCTGGAGGTGGTTGTTAGCAAAGGGCAGCTGTGCTGTAGTGGGTGGAGCAGTTCCCTTTTGGATGGGCAGCCAGAGGAGCCTGTGTGGATCTTGTCCCACCTCCATGGCTGCAGTGTCCATCCTGTCCCACCTCCATGGCCGCAGTGTCCATCCTGTCCCACCTCCATGGCCGCAGTGTCCATCCTGTCCCACCTCCATGGCCGCAGTGTCCATCCTGTCCCACCTCCATGGCCGCAGTGTCCATCCTGTCCCACCTCCATGGCCGCAGTGTCCATCCTGTCCCACCTCCATGGCCGCAGTGTCCATCCTGTCCCACCTCCATGGCCGCAGTGTCCATCCTGTCCCACCTCCATGGCCGCAGTGTCCATCCTGTCCCACCTCCATGGCCGCAGTGTCCATCCTGTCCCACCTCCATGGCCGCAGTGTCCATCCTGTCCCACCTCCATGGCCGCAGTGTCCATCCTGTCCCACCTGCAGGGCTGCAGTGTCCATCCTGTCCCACCCCAGTNTGGCTGCAGTGTCCATCCTGTCCCACCTCCATGGCTGCAGTGTCCATCCTGTCCCACCTCAGTTCTGCAGTGTCCATCCTGTCCCACCTGCATGGCTGCAGTGTCCATCCTGTCCCACCTCCATGGCTGCAGTGTCCATCCTGTCCCACCTCAGTTCTGCAGTGTCCATCCTGTCCCACCTGCATGGCTGCAGTGTCCATCCTGTCCCACCTCCATGGCTGCAGTGTCCATCCTGTCCCACCTCAGTTCTGCAGTGTCCATCCTGTCCCACCTGCATGGCTGCAGTGTCCATCCTGTCCCACCTCCATGGCTGCAGTGTCCATCCTCTCCCACCTGCATGGCTGCAGTGTCCATCCTCTCCCACCTCCTCTAAGTTTAAAATGATGCAGTCCATTCCATGGATAAATATTTAAGTCCACATTTCCCCCCATTTGAGGGAGAGTTGTCCCTTTTAGGAGACTGCATTTGGAGCAGTAGGAAGGTTAACACGGAGTCACAGAGTTTCTTACATCCCAATAGAAAACAAATATTATTTCCAAGCCTCAAAAGTAAATTGTGAATGATTTTAATATTCAAGCAGCTCTGTCACATGTCTTTGGTCAGTGTTATCTACAAAGCCTACTATTTTCATGGGGCATCCCTTCATCCTGTATTTCAAAACAAACCTTGTACTGGAGTAATTAGTGGGGCCAAATTGAAATGATTGAAATCTCTGTTTTGGGTGAAATTACCCCGTGTCCTCTGCTTTAGGATCTCCCTCGACCTTTCTGTGTCTGCACTTGAGAAGACAGGTTTTCTCTTGGCCTCTGTCTCTGTGAGACTTGAATCCCAAACTCCTGCAGTGGGATTCAGAGATGACAAAGTCACCCTGGTTTATCAGTTTAGTCATAACCAGCAGAGGTTTTGGAGCCCAGCATGACTTAGAGCATTGCTAAAATCTCTACTACATCAGAGTCTCATCCTAACCATGGCAAATAAACTACATCTTGGAATGAAGTTCATTCAGAAGCTGGAATCTGGGAGCATCTGGGAATTGGTTTAGTTTGCCTCTGGGAGGGCTTGAGTACCAGCAGCTAGGGAGTGATTCAGTGGCAGTAACAGGTTGTTCCTCAAAGATTTAACTCTGTTTGTGGTGCTTCCAGGGATAAGGAAATAGTTTCTCCTGATCACTCTGAATAAATACTCTATGAACACACAAATAGCTAATGTAAAAGGAATTTAAATGTGTTATCCAGAAACAGCTCCCTTCTATCTCCCCATTCTTTCTCTGTGGACAGAAACAAGAGCAGAGCCTGTACCCAGTACAGAATCACTGCTTTGCACCTGGCTGAATCTGAGGCAAAAATGATCCAAAGGATGAAGTGGGAGGATGTGAAATCTGCCAGGTCACTTAAAATGTACATCTTTAAAACTGGAGAAGTAATTCAGATCATTAGGAAGAGTAATGGCAATAAACCTGCAGATAAAGGAACACATTTATCTTGAACTAGGGAAGCTGCAGAACTGGCTGAATTATCTCATTCACAAAGGCCTTGTTGAACCTGGTGCCCGGAAACATTCTGGAATGATGGAGTGACCTATTTTGATTTCACCAGGGGATGAAGGAGCTGCCTTGTCAGTCACCTTTGTGCAGGAGTTGCCCCGATTAAGAGGCATCACAATGGGAACTCTTGCTAAACTTAGGGCACTGCCATGGAACTGCCTTTTCACTGAGGGCATTTGCATTTAAATGGGGAAGTCAGAGACGCTGAAGTGCAGCGGTGGTGCCAGAGGACAAAGCATTAATCACTGAAAACTCTGCTGCCAACCCAATTGTGCTGCCACATCTGGAATATTCACCTGGAAGAGACAAGGCATCTTCACCTCTGATCCATACATCCTCCAAATACAATTCAATTCCTGTGCAGGAGACCTTGACTTTCTCCTCAGCATGGTTTTAAGCTACCCTTAGTTTTGTTACTTTTTAAATGACAGGAGACCAATTTCAGACAGAAAATGTTCAACAGCTCCAAGTATTCATGAAATTTGTTCAGAGCCACTGGGGGTTTCAGCACAGGCAATCATCCTCTGCTGTCACCAAAAGGCATTGATGGAGTCTGAGGGACTGTGATGAAAGGAGGGATTTCTTATTTTCATGCCTGCTTTGTTGGAAGAATGTAATAACTATAATATCAGAACAAACTATAGACAAAACACCTTCCAGACACTTTTCAAGTTACTCAGTACTGAAAGATGTAGTGGATAATCTTGTTTTTCATTTTTTGCTAGCTGATGATACAATTGGAATTGTCACAGCCAAGCTAGATTTTTTCATGAACTACCAGGTAGTAAAAAATGTTTTGTGGACTGGTTTGTGTGCATTTGTAAATGCACTTCTCCTCTTCACCAGAAGAGTTCAGAAACTGGAGTTTCTGTGAACTTACAGAATCTGAAAACACTGATTACCTGAACTATTTGGAATGAGATTGCATCAAGGCCTGTGAGGGTGCAGCATGGAACAATGACAACCCTGACATCCCAGTTAGGCAATGGGTTGCAATAATGCTGGAAAGCAAAATTTCCCCGTAAGGCAAATTAAAAACAGTGATGCAGATTACTTTTAAAAAATAAAGAGACAAGTACTGAGAGGTGACAAAGTAATCAGTGCCCACTTAAAGGGTGCAGAACAGAATATTTGTGAGTTTCTCCTGACCTGCCAGGTGTGTTCATGTGCCTTCACCACGGGGGCATCACTTGACCCAAGGCTGTCAGAGCAGTGTCAGCCCCACAGGACACAACTCTGGGGCAGCAGTGCCATACCCAAAGCCTTTGGCCGCTCCTCAGGCACAGATGATGTGCAGAATAATTGCAGATTTAGAGATGAAAGCTGACCAGGGATTTATTTAACAGCCTGGGTAGCACAATGAAGCAAACTGGCTTTTGTTTCCTGGCTCAGATGTAACTGCACATCCACTGATGGAAAGTTCCTCCCAGGTGATCATGGCAGCTTTTCTCAGTAGATTAAAGCTAAGCTTGACAAGCTCTCTCTAGTTTGTCCCCAGCAAAGCTAAATGGCCGAGTCAGGAATATTTCCACCTGGCCAGATTCAATTCTTTGACTGTAGAGGGGTGGAGGCAAAGGCTGAGCTGGTGCCTGTGCACTCCCCATGAGTTCAGACAGGTGCCTTTAACAATTCCAGGCTCTCCAAAAGTTTTTAAGGCTCCTTTTCTAATGGCTTGTGCTTTATAGAAATCTTGTGTTTGATTTCAAATCTGGGATCTGCAAAGGTTCACTCAGTGCTGGCAGCACCTGGATGCTGCAGCTGCTGGCAGAACAAGGTTTGGGTGGGAGCTGCAGTGCTCAGTCCTCCACCAAAATAAAGCCTGGCTCAGGGCACAGCTGTGTGTCCAAAGGAACAGGATAAAACCCACCAGGATCAAACCTACCCCAGGGGAAAGCAGATAACATCAGCTTCTGTGGCTCCAGGGATCTGCATGGAAATAACTGCTCCAGGAAGGAATGGGGAGGGAGAGCTGCTGCTCCCAGGGGAATTTAACACAGCTCAGCCTGCCTTGCTCTGTCCCTGAGATCAGCCCAGGATCCCCCAGCAGATCACTCTAACATTCCAGCTGGGACTGGATGAGGCTCCAGCACACACTGTCCTCTCCAGAGGGAGGAATTTCATTTCCAGCCTCTGAGGCCCATTAGAGCTCAAAATTCCAGATGGGCCATATTTATCTGAGGGAACTTCAGTTTGCTGCCTTTCTGAAGTCAGTCCATCTTTGAGGAGAAATTTGGAGTTTCACAGGGATTAAACACTAAGAACTCCCATTTGAACAACTCTACCTGTGGCATGAGTAAATTCCTTTGGATTTTAAAACCTTTTAGCTTATTACAAGGACCCAAAACTCAAAGAGATATCACACATCCCACCACTGGAGGACTTATCTGAGCTAGATGATTATGAGTACAGAAAATATTAGAATAATGGCTAAAAGAAAGTCCCATCTGTTATATAAAGAAAGGCATTGACTATTAGCAATATTCTTCAGGCCATTTTACTTTAATTACATTTCATTTTACTCCATAACATTTTGATAAAGTAAATTTGGAGTCTTCTTTATGTTTTTCCAAAACCCCCTAGAACTCAATTAACAACCTTTGTCTTCAAAGTCCTGGACAGAAGAGTTTAGAGACTGAAATAAAAAGCCCATTGTAAAGCACAGAAGGTGCAGTTTCCACCTGAGCTCTCCCCCAGCCAGTTTGGCAGTGTCAGGACAGAATTTTCATTGCTTTGACTGTGCTTGTGTTACACTGAATTAGTTACAGTCCAGAGGGCACTTTTAAATCCCATCCCCAAACATGAAGATTAAATATTACTCATGACTTTTCTGCAGTTTAGAAGGCAATTTTGAAAAAAAAATCACCAACCTAAACCCAACAAATTGAAGTCCCCAGTGAATTCAGGGCCTCAGGAATGACTTTGTGCAATTCCATGTGAATCTTTGCATTCAGCCCATCTTGGACCTCACTTTTTACAGTGGCCATGCTGCTCCAAGAGTTTTCTCATCAACTTCTCATTTCTCTTTGAAGCTACAAGTTTCTTTTGAGTTTTAAAATTAATTGTTAGATACTGAGGTAGGCCCCAGATGAGACTAGCCTGCTTTTCATTAAATATAATCAGTGTTTTGAGAGTTTGGCATTTTAGAACACTTAATGACAAAAAAAACCCAAACAAAACAAACAAACCACAACCCACCTCCCCCCCCCAAAAAAAAAACCCAAAATCAAAACAAATAAAATACCCCAACAAACCCTCCCAGCCTCTTAAGCATAAAGATCAGAATCAAAAATTATTTCCTACGAGCTCAACCCATTCCTGCCTCTCTCCCCTCCATTGCTTCTCCTAAAGGTTAACAAAATTTGAGAGGTGAGGAAGAAAATTTTAAAATATCCTGTCCACAGTAACATAAGCACCTGCAATCTCAAAGAAGGACATTTAATCATAGATATAAAGGGATTATTGAGGCTGCTGACCTGGCTAACAGAACATTGAGAACATCCCACCCACCCTGGCTCTGTAGGAAAGCAAAGCAAAGCCTGGGAAAACTGGGTTTTCCTGAAGGAAGGGACCTGGACTTTCTAAATGATTCAGCCAAAAAGAAGACAAGTAAGGTATTGATGAACCTTTTAATTAATTCCCATTTATTTGCACAAAAGTTCTGAAAGAAAGAGGCCCCAAGTTCCTTTGGGAATGTCCAGCCCCAGCTTGTGGGAGCTGATGCTGGGTACCAGGGGTGGGATCTGTGGGAATGAGGGCTGAGGAACACAAAGGACAGGGCTTGAGCTTGGGCTTCTTCACATTGGGCTAAAATTCTTAATTCTGCCTTTAAACAATTGTTATTAATAATTAGCTTTTACCTTTTCTATTTAGACATAGAATGAATAAGATGTTCATTAGGAAATGAACAAATCCACGCTGTCAGGGCAGGAGGGGTGGATAATCTGTGGGTTTCTGGTCTCTCCCTGATTTCCCACCATTTTTTGCTTATTTCAAAGCTCTCTGTGTGTCAGGACAGACAGACACAGACCTGTCTGTGTGTCTGGCAGCTCCTGCCCTTGGTGCCAGACACAAACTCGAGTCTGGCTCACAGAGAGACCAAATTGTCACCTCTGAGCCTGTGCCCGAGGCTGAGTGAGGGGAGGAGGAGCACAGCTTCAGAGGGTGCTCAAACACTTCTCCAGAGGCCTCCATGGGGCGATGCAAGCGGCATAAATGAAATTAAACATGCAAAGCTAGCCCGGAATTTGGGCTGCTTTCACTCTGCTGGGTCCGGGACTTTCCTGGGTGCTCAGAGCCCCTGGAAGCCTCTTCCCAAAGCTGCTCCTGGGCTTTCTACTTCGATTTATTTTATTTTATTTTATT
>WEIU01011701.1:436209-460553 GCA_013389925.1 Aegithalos caudatus | reverse complement strand
GTCTTTGAGCAACCTGTTTGGCTGAAAGGTGGGGGCTGGAACCAGGTGATTTTTAAGGTCCCTTCCAATCCAAGTTATTCCATGCTGCTACCTTGAACTATAAATGAATTATGGGAATTTAAGAATTTGATGAAATGGGAAGAAAGGTTATAATTTTATTGTGATTTGGTTCTAATTTCTAACATAAAAGCATTTCACTAACCTTTGTAATTTGTAGGTAGACAAAAACATAATCTAACTTAAACACTGTGGCCATCGGAATAAACTTCTGTATTTGAGTTAGAGAAAAATACCTAAGCAGTTTCTGAAATTGTGGATTACCTGGAGGTAAATCAGGGTCAGGAGAAGCAGACTGCTGAACTCGCCGTGATTTTACTGCTGATTTCATGCTTTCTGTGGTACTGCGGTTTGTGGAACTGGAACCACAACTTTCGTGATCTTCCTGCTAGAGGAAAAGAAAGCAATGAAGTCAACCAAACAAAGAAAATAAATGTGGGGAGAACTTGGTAAAGGTTCTGTAATTTCTGTAACTGTTTTTCCATCAATTCCATCCTGTACTACAGAAGTTGACACAAAACCAGCTGAACAACATAAACTTAATACTTTCACTAACTTTAGTTTAGAAAAGAAACGTGTCATTTAAATAATTACTTCAACTGAACATATTTCTTCTAGCTCCATTTCTGCTGAAACATTCCTTCAGAGACAGAGCCCTGCAGATTACCAAAACAAGAAACTACCTAATTGTGTGACCTTATATGCCTACTCATGAAACCACCTCAGATGGTTCCAAGATGTCAGACTCACATCCTTCCTAACAGTACTAATTGAAGCTGATTCATAAAGCAAAATATTTTTGCAGACTTCTATAACAGTAAAACATGACCCCAGAAAAGATAAATGGAGGGCACCTGCTCCTCTTGAGCTTCTACATAGTTTATTCAAAATAAGGAATTCAGAAGCAGAAACATGGCTCATAATTCCAGAATGTGATACAAGCTTTTCAAGATGAGATTAGCAGACACAAGAAAACCTTAATTAGCTGAATCTAGGATTTTAAATATACCAGTAGTATTCCCATTACATTCCACAATGACAGTTTAACTACAAGGCTCAAGTGTAAGAAAGCCAAGAGAAGTAATGCAAATATTCTTGTAAATGTACTGAAAGAACAGGTTAAAGAGGACAACACAGCTTTTGACATAAGCCAAATTACTTCAATAGATATAGTCTCCTGCAGGAAAAGTGGAAAATGTTTTTTCTGGGTCATGCCACTGATCATATCACACAATTTGTTCACAAAAAAGAAGATTTGGGGAACAAATGTGAAGTAACACACTATGAATTATAATATTCTTAAATCCTCTTAACACCAAAAGCAAGCAGCTTAAACTGTGCTGTGTTTTCATACAGGACAGATCATGTGTTTCCCCACGTGCTGCCTGGTATTTCTAATAATCTCAGAGAAATTACAAAAGGGAATCTTCACATTACTTGCTTTTTGACATAGATTTTTTTTCCATTAAAAAATTAATACGTGCAATGATACATTTCAAATGCAAGTCTACAACTTCAAAAGTAACTAAAGAAATGTTTTTCCTTCTACTCTGTACGTAGAACAACAAAACAGGGAAATTCTCTGATAAAATGAAACTACCATTTCCCTAAGGAAAAAAAAAAGGCAGAACAATATAATCTTAGGGAAAAGTAAGATTAAGATAGAAGCTTTAACTCATTTGTGGCAAATGATTAAGACAGATGTATTCATATATTAGAAGACTAGATGATAGCTTCTAAAAGCAGGATGAGTTACCATAAAGGATTTGCAATTTTCCAGTTACTAATATAGTATTGAAAAGCAAGCTGTTGGATGTTTTTTAATTTATGGTTATTCTGCCATTTTATTTATGCAGTGCATAAAAACCCTAGAATAGGTGTTGAGAATCAGCTCTTGGTTTAGAGGACATGTGTTTGTTTTCTCATCTCTGACAAACTTCTGATACTTTTCATCAAAGAACACAAGTTTTCTGGAGACTGAATTTCATCAAAAAACCACCTCTCTCTTTAAGGCATACCTGACAGAGATAAAGCAAGAGCTTCAAGCTTTTGTTAAGCACAGCGTGATGGAAGCCTCTTCATCAAGATATATTTTGTAATCAGCAGAGCTCAACTCTCCTTCCTCTCCAGTTTACTGAGAAAATTCAGATCATACACTCTTAATCTAAAATTTTTGAAATAACTTTTAGCTATATTCATTCTTGGAAACTAGTTCACATGTACCATAGAAATTTTTTTCAAGTAAGTCACTACACAAGTAAGCCCAAGCTTAATTAGCACATTTCCTTCTTCCCCAAGCTCACTCATGGATCACTCACTCACAGAATGCTGTGCTGTAACTCTTTAATTGACTTGGTCTGATAGGATCACATTACACTTGAATTTTAAGATTTATGTCAGCTACAAAATGAAGAGAAGGGGGAAGAAGGGAATGAGGAAGTTATTTTTCTGAAGTGTTAACTCTATCAAGCCTGATTACATTCAGGTCTAACTTTTCTACCTACATACTGCTACAATTATGTTCAATACATGTTCTCTGATTTTCACAAAATCTATGCAATATTTTTGAATACTATGAGCAAAGATCAAGTAAGAGTGGTTTAAGCTTTTACCACTTTCAGAGACCTAGGAATAAACACTAGCACTTTGGTCTCTGACAGGTGATTTGTTTTTTAAAGGAAAGGGGAGGAGAATCCTTAATTTTGAAATGACGACTCAAATCTCAACCTATAAACACATTATATACAATAAGCCTTTCATATTTCCCTGAGCTACAAGTCTGTTGTGATGGAAAATGATTGTAAATCATTTACAGCAAGCTGGACCTAAACAAAAGCAAAAATGTACATGTTCCAAAATGGTGTCAAAACAAATTTATCTCAGAAATATACCTCTGTGATTTAATCCATATGAAGTAACAGAGTACACCTACACTTAAGAAGAATTAAACCTGACTGACATTTGAAAAAACAGTGGGTCTGTTTGGTTTTTTTTTAATCTGGGATAACATTCATTCATTTCCTTACAATACACAGTTATCAAAAATATTTTTGGGAGCCGCAGGGGTTGATTTCTGATTTTTTGAGTATGAACATACACACCATTTTTCCCAACAGTGACTGATATTTTATAAGCCAAATGTATTCTTCAATTAATGGAAGATGATAAGAGTGGCCATGAACTTTAAAAAAAAAAAACTACACTCCAAAGTACACGTATATCCAGGTTTCTGTATCTGCACATTTCTGCTCAATGTTAACTTTAAGAGCACACTATTAATTTCTCAAACATGTGGTTGTCTCATAAGCCCAGAAGTAAAACATGTTCATTAAAGAGATGGGGAAAGTTCCAAGGAAACTGCCAAAACTAGCATAATTATGAAACTATTTAAAACTGGAACCAACTAGAGTCACACACTGTGTCTAGATCACAGTGATGTCATCAGAAACACCCAGCCAAAAAGCACTAAAATTACTGAGCTCCCATAAATCCACCTCACACCAGATGACAAACATTTAAAAGTTGAAGTCAAAATCGGAATGGTGGTGGGAAGGGAGCTAACATTCTAAAAGTGTTAATAACTATAGCTAGGGTATGATATTTGATAAATGTCCATTCATTTTCTTATTAAATATAGCAATTGCAAACAATAGCCACAGCAGTGGAAAACTAAAAATAGTCATGATATATCTAGAGAGATGATTTCTAAACAAGAGAACTCGTTTACAAAAGTATCTTTTTCCACTAGCTTGTATCATGAGTAAAGCCCATACAACTTAAATTTGCACAAGAGGTCCTGTTTTGGGGTGTTGTTCTGCAAATATGACAAATACAATTTTGCACAACCAGGCTCCTTTTTCTCTTTTGACAGATATGTCAGTTCCAGCAGTCAGCTGAAATGTTTTTATGAAGCATTATGGTTAGTTCTAGAACTACGCAAGTAATAAGTAACATGCTAGGCACCTAGGCTCGTAAACTTATATTCAAGTTCCTCAGTCAATTTTCTACTGCAATTTAAAACCATTATTGCAAGGTTTAGAGCAAATTACAACTGACAATAGCTGAACACATAACAGATGAGGTTTATTTTAATCTTTCCTAATAAGTGGAATTTATAATCTTTGTTCATTATTCTTTCTTTTGTCCATTATGCTTTCCAAATTCAAAATAGTTTTCTTCTTAAAAAAGACACACTCTTTTTAAAACACTAATCCTAACAAATCCTATTCAATGCACAAGATCTCCAGAACGTCTCATAAGCACAGTTTATGGGAAAATAATGTTCTCTTGGAGATCAGTTGGCTGTTTATGTAAATCCCGTCCCTCTGCTTTCATAAAACCAAGTTAGACAAGGAAGATGGGGTTCTACAGAAACAAAAAAAAAATCAAGAAAGTGTTTAAAACCAATGAATATTATGAATTAAAATTTTAAAACCCAAACTGACTCAAATTACCTACTACACAAACTTTAAGGGAGTTCTCCATCCCCATTTTTTCCTTTTTCCTCTATAAAATTTGCTTTTTCTCATCCTTTATCATTTCTAAAACAGTAAACTTAATATCCTTTACAAGTCATTAGAAGATACTTATTCATATTTCTGTAAAATGTATTTTAGATGGCAAGATACAAAAACTGGGGGAGTGGAACTTATTTCCCACTATTGGACAGTGTTCATCTGGCCAAGTAGTTGGCAGCCTGTGGCAAGACTAGAAGCAACATTCAGGCTGTGTTCATTTCAGTGAGGCCTTTGACACAATCTCCTCACATGGGCAGTGTCCTCATTCACAGACTGAGGTCTGTGAGACACCAACTGGACGGTGGGAGTTGAGTGAAAAAGTGGTTGGGACCACTGAGCCCAAAGGGCTGTGATCAGGGTATAAGCAAAGCCAGCTGATGACTGGTTACCTGTGGCATCCTTCAGGGATCAGTCCACCAAGTCCATGGTGTTTTAACATGCATACTTGGAAATCTGAAGATGGGATAAAAGTGCACTCTCATCAAAACTGTGGACTGTACCAACCCAGGGATAGGAATCGATGCACTGGTGGAAAGGGCTGCTATTGATAGGATCCTTGAGGGGGTGAAGAAACAGGCTGTCAGGAACACAGTGAAACCCAGATGTAAACGCTGAGTGCTGGAGTACCCAGGACAAAGATACTCTGGAACTGCAGACTAACAGCCAGAGAGCAGCTTTTCAGAAGCCAATCCAAGGGTCCCAGGGGGCAACAAGCTGTCCACAAGTCAGCAGCATGTCCTTGCTGCAAAGGCCAGCTGTACAACTGTGTGCTGGGCTGTATTACTAGGGATAGAGTCAAGGGCACAAACATTCTCCTCCCTTAGCTCCCTGTGAGACACTGCATGGAATACTGCACCCAGCTGAGGGTTCTCCAAGACACTCGAGAAGCAGATCTATAGAGGACCACCATGGTGGTTAGGGTGGAGGAGAAGCCTCCTGTAGTCTCTCTCAGGGGAGACTGAAATAAATTTGGGTTGTCCAGCCTGAAGAAGGATGATCCTACTGCTGCCCACAGCTTACATACTGGGAGGGTACAGAAAAGTGAGAGCCAGACTGTGTCTATTGCCATCATCTTTCCATGGTACAAATCTGAACTGTGCAATTCCAAGCAGGGCATGCTCTTTTTCATCATTTGGAGGGTGAAGCAGCTGCCCAGAGAGGTGGTACAGTCTCAGTCCTTGGAGTTATTCAGCACTTTGGCTGCAACAAGCCATTCTAATTGGAATTGCCTTGAGCATGAAGTTGGACTAGACGAAGGACAAATACCAAGGTATTTCAGTCAAAGATGCAGGAAGTGGGGTAAATAAACAAGGTTTAAGTCCAGTTAAGCAGAACAAACTGGAACAACCAAGAAACAATTTAAACAAGGTGTCAGCCTCTATGTACCTCTTAGTGCATATGGTCTTGGCTGATGTTAAATTAACAAAAACAACCAGCAGTGATGACCTACAAGGCACATTTAAGATACCTACATTAGATGAGGGTGTTACATCCACCTCCCAGTGTTAGCATAAACCTTGATGTGTTAATTCTGTGTTAGCACAGCACAATGTGCTCCAAAATAGAGGTACAAGTTAAAAATGCACACAAATGCTGTGCACAGGCTAAAAAGCTGCCACAGCAGCCCCAAAAGTAAGCGAAGAAGCTCTGTAAAGAATCTGCTGCACTGATACCAAAAACATGTGCCATCTTCCTATTGATTTCTGCTCCCTGTGATGTTGCTACTGTTTTAATCAGCCGATTATCCAGGGTATTTGAAAGGAACATTCCTTTGTTTACAAGAAGAGGAGCTGTCAAGTGCCTGAAAGTGCATGGTGATATGGTCATACAGCCAAAGATAAATAGAACAGGCTGTTCTCACTAAGTGGTTCTTAGAAATATACCCCAGTTCCTCAACACTCAAGACAGAGTAACAAATAAAACGACTTTGCAAGTTCTTTTTGATGGGAGTTGTACAAATATCTTCTTTCTATTGTGTAAAGAAAGCTGTATTATAAACTGTTAAC
Source organism: Aegithalos caudatus (assembly GCA_013389925.1). Classification (NCBI taxonomy): domain Eukaryota; kingdom Metazoa; phylum Chordata; class Aves; order Passeriformes; family Aegithalidae; genus Aegithalos; species Aegithalos caudatus. The sequence goes on along the minus strand of WEIU01011701.1, from coordinate 453,973 downwards.
TGATCAGCTAGTAAAGTTTCTGATACATTTACTGTAGTTTAAAAAAATTATATGAGGCCACCTACCATGACGTGCTTTTAAATAGAAATAAACATTTCAAAATTACTTTCCTACAATTTCTCCTAGGATAAGCTTTTTCAAGATTTCATTCTCTTGTGTTATACAAAGTTTGTGCAGTGCCTTGCTTGGGGGAATATGGATGGGGTGGTGTTAATTCTGTAATATTATTCTGTGTTTAATATCAAACAAAGTGAAGTCTGACTGACCCATGACTAGAGCTCTCAAAGCTACCAAANCACTAAAATAAGAAATATTACAGTAGCAACTGGCAGCTATACTCAACATTTGGCATCACTGTAGAAGCAAAGATGGAAGAGATTAAAAAAAGGCAATTCTGAAATGCTTGTTCCACAAAAGTCACAGTGTACTCTGACTCAGTAACTCACACCGGGCTGACTGAAAGGAAAAGAGGAAGGCATAACAGAAAGGTGAGCTCCTTAAGAAAAACTGGTAATGTGGGCTGAAATGGGTCATTCTGGTGCATATATTCTCTGTATAAAATGAGAAAGAAGAGTGACTGAAACAGTTTAACCCTGAAGGCCTGGGAGAAAAGAGTAACACAAAATATGCTTAGGAGAACAGACTGAAACCTAAGAGAAAAGAGAAGTGGCCTGCATTTCTGTTCTCTTTTCCAACTTGTGTTCAGAAACAAGCAAATATAATAAAATTAAGAGTGATAAAAGAACAGATACCCATTTCAAAAATCTCTTGAAAATTAAGTCAGAACAAAATAGGATATATATTTCAACTTTAAACAATTTACCTCCATATATGAAAACTCCAGACCAGTCTGACTGTTCCACTGTCATCCAGCCTAACACATAATTTGGGGGCTATTAGAGGAGCATCTCACCCTCTTGCAGGTACAGTTACTGAACTGGTCAGCACTACAACAAACATTTTTCTTACACCACCTGCTTTACTTTTTTGTGTGTGCTATTTTGGAAGACACTGTACCAAAGACTGCACATACTCTCAATCCTTGTTGCAGGTACCTTGAAATATTTGGAACTTCTTCTCCAGCATTTATCAAGTCTGTTCCTGCAGTGCCCACCACGACATCAAAATACCATTGTAAGAACAGCTCAGTCACATCACTGATTCATTAAACGATACCTGGGAACAATTAGCAAAAGTTTGATCCATTCAGGTCACTCTCTTCCACCTGCCAGAGGGCTAACACTGGTCTCCAGCACTATTTCAACTGGCCCCAGACCTCACCAAGACATCGCTTTCCTTTGTGGTGGTAGATGATTGACGGTATTTGTTTCCCTGCACATTTCTGGTGTGTTGTAGTTCAGCTCTGTTTCACACTTTCTTTAGAGGGTACTTTCCCCTAACACATTTCCTACTGGATTTTATTAGAAAGCCAGACCCCATGTGCAAGAATTCTCTCCACCAAGCACCTGCCAAGGATGTAGTAATAATTTTTATTACAACATAACCTTGCCACCCACTTCCTCCAGAGAAAGGTAGAATACTGTCCAGACCAAATTTTCTCCTAATCCCAAACACTACTGAACAGCAGACCTACAGCAGGGTCCCAGCAAATTGAGTAATCCTCAACTCTCAAATTTCCATCATCAGAATAAACCTCTGATATATAAAAGAGTGAAAGGCCTGAGGCATAAAGCTTTGCCTGCAGAACTCCAAGCAAGCTCTTTGCAGTGCTGAGCATCATTTGGCTAGTGCTTGGCTTTTGGTGGGTGCTGGGGATGGAAAGAGAGCAAAGAGGTAATGAAATGGCAATGAATAATACATGCCAATGTCAGAAGGAAGAGTATACCCACTAGGGTCCCTCCAGCTGCTATTGATTTTCACAAGTGTTTAGGTTATGCTTGCAGTGACTAATTCTCCATTAAAATTGTTTGAAACTAGTCAGTAGGTTCAAAACTTCATGGGCAGTGCAAAAAAAGCAGCAGAGAAGACTGAATGACAAAACCATGCACATCTGGTTTCCTTAAGATTTCAATCTTAAAACCCAATGCAACTGAAAAGCATTTGGGTCAGAGATTTTAGCCTAGCAGTCCTTTTTTCCTCAGTTACTGTTCAAGATAGGTCCAAGCCAAATTTGTGCTTGTGGCCATCCTTCACAGAACCCACAACAGGGACTTTTCCCTGAGGTAGTACTCTTCATGATATTTTTGCCAGTTCAGGAAGGCTGAAGTGGAAAGATTTCTCAGCCAAAGGCACAGGAAGACTGAAATGCTGCAGCTTTCACCACATTCTGCAAATTCAGAAGTATGGGCATTTCACTGAAGAAAAAGTGAGATCTAAGCATACAATAAAATCTACAGAAGGAAACTGGAACGCCAACAATGGTAATAAAAAATTCTTCTCCATTTTAAAAACAAAGCACAATCTTCACAAAAATAATAGTAATGGCTTTTTTAGTGCTGTGTTAAGACAAAACTTCATTTTCTAACTTATTTCCAACAGTTCTTCTTACATACGCTTCTCAGACATTCTATAAATATACATGGAATATAATTGTATTATATTACATATATGCTATACATACATGCTACACATACATGCTATATAATTGTATTATTGCCATGTATGAATTTTCAAACAGCTTTAAGAAATTAAAATCTGCTGAGTATAACTGTACATCAAATTTTACATACTTCCATACATCTGTCTGAAATGTAATTTCTCTTAACTTACATAGTTTTCTTACTTTCCAGCTGATCAAATTCTAAACACAGAAGCCTAGTTGAGAGCTTCAGTTTTTAGTCGTCTCAGGCAAAACTTCCATATAATTTCCCCAAATGCTTGTCCTAAAACTTTCAAGTACACATTAATAGCTCTGCTGTATTTCTAACAAGTCACTTGCAAATGTATACTTTATTTCATTCTTTCTTTTTAAGCTAAACTTCAGACACCATGATGGAGGACAGATTTTCACCAGATGTAATTATCAATTACATCTTATTTAAATAAAATTATTTAAAACTATTGGATTAAATTACAAAGCTGGCTAAATGGCTGCAAAAACTTCCTAGTTAATCAATGTTAAAAAGTACACATAAGAGCAACTTACTCAAAACATGTAGTTACAGGTTTTCTACTTATCAGTCTTTTCTTTTGTAATTGTCAGTCTGTAATGTGTAGAGCATTTCAGAGAACTTATTGCTATTTATAATGCCCTGCTTTAAGTAAGAAAAGCTTTTGAAATATTAACTTAAACCTAAATAAACAGTAATTTATCTTCTAAAACAGCCAACAGTCTATCACACCAAACCACCAGAATGCTATATATTAAGTCAAGTGCAGCTGTCAGCACTGCACATGTTGCGAAGTCTTACAAAAGATGTCTATATTATAACATAACATGTAATTTTTTTATCACAGTGGTCAATTTAAAATACAGTGTGCCTCCTCTCAGCCAGCATGCACTCTATACCAGGATTCAACATTTGTTATTCTTTCCAGTGAACACCATGTCACTTGTGTCACTTCCTTACACAAATTTGAATGATCAGGATTCAAATATACCTTTCTTAATACTAACTAAAGGGATGACTTTTAACATCAAATTTAAAATTAAAAAAAAATTAAAAAAATAAAAAAAAAAAAGGCACAAAAACACNAAAAAAGGCACAAAAACCCCGCCTTCTCCCAAATCTCTGCTAATCATTTTGTAATCATTTTGATCATTCTGAATGGAAAGTATTTTTCATCCTTGGTCAAAGTCACATTGAAAAAAATAAGGACACGTTTAAAATGAGGTAGGAAAGTGAGTGTCAGAAAGAAATGAAGTTGAGTGCCCAAGGGAACAAAACAAACATTCTGAAAGGAGTTAGGGAGACAGGACTGTTACTGTTTGTGCTCAACTGTGACTCCAGCCACGTGCAACAGGAAGAAATTAAAAACTGGACAACAGGATGGAGAAATAAGATTGAAAACAACTTGCGGGAAAAAATATGTATGTGGGAAAGTAAAAAAAGCTTGGAAATATCCTCTAATCTCACATAATGCCAAGAAGGAAAGCTCAGGGAGTATTTAGTGAGGAACAAGAAAATACTGTATCTTGTTTCAAATCAAAACATGGAACAACATCTGTAACAAAACTACTGAATAACATCAGCCAATAAATAAAAAGCTAAAAAAGAAATTAAACTCACAGAAATACTCTCTTAGATTATTCTTTGTGATTTTATCTATTAGTTTACATTGTGAGATCTGTTTTATAAATTTAAGTTTGACAAAAGTAATCACAAGTAACACACTGTTAAGTCATAAACTCATTCAGGTTTCACTAACACTTATTTTACATGGTATATAGTGGTGGATAGTTGTAGCACCTTCAAAAACTAACCAAAGATGTACTATTCCAAATAAAAATCCATGTAAGTGCAATTGCATTCATGTCAAACTAAAAGAGAGCTTTTCTTGACTGATGCTTTTTATCTGCACTCCTGAAGAACAACAGACAGTTTTGTTAATCAGGAGGCAAATCCCTCACTTTATAAGTCTTTCTGAAAACTTTAGATAATACCAACAATGTATAGACAAGGACAATCAAGGATCATCCACCCATGGCAATCACCCAGGGATCACGTTCATGCTTTAGCACCTTCCTTGGGCACAGACCATGGTTCTTCCAGTCCTGAATCCACCAGACACAGACAGACACCTTCCATTTATTCTACTCTGGCAGGTCTCCTCACTACCCTCTTCTTTCTCCTTCTCCCTCAAACAGCCAGTGGACCAAATCTTTACCCTGCATCTCACAGAGTAAACTGAACCAAGCTGGAAACTGCAACTATCACTTCTAAACCTGCCTCACATACCATTAAAATAAATATCCAAATAGCCTTTTAAAAGCTATGCTTGTTCAACAAAAAGTATTGACATATACAGATTTCTAAAGTGCTCTGGAAATGTAAGGCTCTAAAATACATCACTTTAAGTCACGCTTTATTCTGAAATCTTGCCACATAAGCACGGTCAATTCTCAAGACTTACTGTTGTGGGAGGAACACAAGTTCGTGAATCATTGAACAAGGAGATTAAGTATTTGTTCTATACTTTATAAGAAAAATAATGCACCTAGCTTTCATATCATTAATACGCCTGAATATTTTTATTTCCAAATTTCCTTGCAAAGAAGGAAGGATGCAAACCACACACCTCCACTTCACACTGAACAAATACTGAAGACCTGAGTGCCTAAATAGACCTTTTTGTGTGTGTGAGTCTCAAAATCAGATTGTAAGCAGTAATAAAAGGTTCAAAGAAACAATATACTGCATAAAAAGGAAGTTACCACAGGACATGATTGTGGCAGTGCATCTCACTGATATGAGTCTTAACACAGTCACACAAGAATTTCTAAATATCCGTATTTCTAAATATACTGACTGTGCTCCCTGCATTGTGACTTTCTGTGTTTCTAGAAATACCACGTGGCAGTTTGAATTTCATCCTAATCCTGCTTCTTCTGTGGAAGCACACAGGCACAATTACATGTGGGTAAATATCTGTACCAAATGATGAAAAGTAGTTTTATTCACAGGTACTCTTTTTTTAAGCTATCCCGTACTCCAACAAGCATTAGAATGAAAAAATATAGTATAAGTAGAAAAAATACATTAAAAATTAATTTAAAATAAAATTAAAGAGTTACAATTTCAATGTGGCTAAACAAAAATAAGAGATGCAATACTGTAGATACACAACCTGTGTGGTCCAGTAGCTCTTTGAAAAATAAATTAGTAATAACATAGACGAAGAAAAAAGAGTAATTATATTATGAAGCAAAAAGTTCATGCCAAATCATGATACAGGGTATTTTAAAGTTGTCAAATATATGTATAATTTTACAATTTTCATAAAAACACTAGATTACAAAAAACCACAATCCTAGTCACAGTACTATCATTTAACTCCTTATAAATCTTGGTGCCATAAATGTCAAAGCCAAACTTATCTACAAATTTAAGTTATGAGTACTTCAGACAGATATACAGATGCAGATACCAAAGTGTCTTTTCCAACTAAAACTTAATATGTCACATAAAACCCAAGGATACTTCCCCTTCTACTCTTCTTTTGTGGCTAAGTTACAATTACATTATGTGCACACTTGCCTGTCATTAACCCTCTGCTCCTATTTGCAAATGTACTAGATTAGAGTCCCTAATTACTTCCAAAAAGAGATTTCATTAAGGTACTTTGGCAATGATCATCAGCGTAGTATATAAAAAAGAGATTAATATATACACAGTATATGTAGATATGCTTATAGTTAAACCAACATACATATGAGTTTCTGCATGTATACTTACAGATTTATAAACTTTTGCTGTAAGTATCATTATCTATTAAGACATTGTTTTACAATTTCTTCCACAAACAAATGTCCCATAAGTACCTCCATGGACAAAATTCATACAACAGTTTTTCCCCTAGATCCAGTATGCAAAATAGATTTAAGAAAAGAAACACAGAGGTCCCAAATACAGCACATTTTTCACAAGTACATCCACAACTTTTCATAATTAACCCTGTAAATTAAAGATGTTTTCCTGGGTTGTTTTTTTCCCCCCATTCAAACTTACACTTTAACATTTTCCTGGCTGATTGGGTTTTTAAACTATATAAATATTTCAGAGGTTTTTTTGGTCTAGTATATGAGTGCTAAAAGCATACACTTAAAAACACATTTATTAAGACTTGCTTGATATAGACAACCAAGCAGAGCTTATATTTTCTTTGAAATGCAAGCCATCTTCAACACTACATAATTTTAGGTCAATCAGAATAGAAACATATTTGGATTTTCAATAACTTATTCTTCTTGTATCAGACTGAAGACCTCTTATGCTCCAAGCACAAAATCTCTCCAAACCTAACAGGCACGATGTGACATAGCAGAAGACTGAACACATTTCTTAGTGCCTCCATGATAGGCCAAGAGGGCCTTTTTTCTAGAACAAAAGTTTTGCACTGCAACTAGGTGCTAAAGATAAACATAGACAGTAGCTTTTCACTTTCAGTGAGTTTTGATCAATGTAAATCACTGATAACATCACATTAGTTATCTCTGATTGGCATGTTGCAATAAGGTGCACAGCACTAATTTTCAAGGGGTCACATCAAGACATTTACAGACAGCAACCATTTTCATTATTTGCACATTCCTAAAATCAGAAAAGATCTTGAAGGCTAAAGCTGACATACAGAAAAGGCTGGGAATCACCAAGTTTCAAAGTACTGCACTTTATCACACTTTCCTTAACAATTCTGATTTACAGCTGCAGAAAACAACCACAGAGAATAAATGCTGTCTGTAGCTTGGGGTTCTCTCCCAAAGGGAAAATGACCTAAGATGAGGGGAACATTTCTCTTACACAGAACACCTGCACATTGTAAGTTTTCTGAACAAGAATAAACCCTCACAAAATATTTCATCCACCTCCAAACAACTTCAGAAGTCCCAAAAACTGAGGGCCTCCAAAAGGAATTTCTGCTGACTGCTGCATCAGCAGCATGGAGGACAAAACTGCAGGAAAGAAAGATAAAGCACTGAAAAGGAGTGGGGTTTTTCAGCTGAATTTAACAGAAACTCCAAGAGCTGCTTTTTAAGTTCAAAAATTGGGCATGTTCCACACAGTGTGGAGGAAGCAAATATGCAGAAATAGATGCTGCACATCATATTCCAGAGGACTTGGGCAGCACCAGCATATTTATCACTTCTTTTCTGGTCTCCACCTCCTTTATTCAATCCCTCACTGCTCCTATGCAAATGTTACACTCGGTTTAACACACTCCATTATGTTAAGACCACCAGCCACCGATGTTCATGAAACCAAACGATATCTAACTCATCTTACCTAACAGCTCAAAGTACACACCAGCCACAGACCACTATCCAGGTGAGTCCTTTCCTAGCTTTACTGCTATTGAAATTGCCAAATTAAGGTGTTCCAACCTCTGTGCTAAGTTCAGAACACAAAACCTTCCTTCCTTTCCTTATGTCAGGAGGGAAAACTGGGAAGTCCACTATTTTTGCCTTCCACATAATAGTCGCATGTTGTTCCCCTGCTGCAAGTGCCATTAGCCCAGAGCACCAGCCCTGTGGCAGTATAGACATCAAAGAGAATTATAAAATCAACATGAAGAAGTTTTCTCTTATATTTCCAAATATGCAAGGAGATGTTCAGTTTCCTAGGACTGCTTAGCCCACAAACATCCTGAACAAGTTTTTTTTTAAATGCTTTAGAAGTCTACCCAAGAAATGCTTTTAGGCACCAGACTAATTTTTTGGGTGCCATATTTTAGCCCACAGAAGAAAACATGACTTATGTAACCCTAAAGATCAAGGAAAATTAGTTCAATTTATAGACACCTCCTTATAAGAAAATCAGATGAGATGATCAAAAAGCTCCTGTTGGTGTTAAAATCATATTAATCTAAGATGGGATGAAGCTTTTTCAGTAATTATTTATTCCAATATTGACTACTGAATAGTGCCAAAAAATAGTGCCAAAACTAGCAGATGATCAGAAATATAAGTGAGATATCACTAGGATGACAAAACACAAAGTAAAATTAAAGCAAAATGGTAGAAACAAAAAGCAAACTACTTTTTAAAAACAGCATCTTCAATTAAAAAAAAAATATATAGTCTTCAAAGTCTGCAAGCCATACCACGGCCAATCCTTTAGCTTAAACTAAGTAAGAAAAAAAAAAACAAACAAACCAGTAGACGCTGTCCATGTATCTCTTTCGCTACATAAAACTCAAATGTGTGGTTGTTTCTATAAGGTTTTAAAGGGATCAGAATTTACCAAGTGGCTTATAATACATATGATATGTAAGTTTACTGAAATAGTTTGGAAGACGTTACAAAAATTGGTCTCTGAAAAACAGCCAAACCAAGGAGCATGAGAAAATTCCCATTAACATCTTGCAGCAATACTTCCATATACTACAAAATACTAAGTGAAACTGTACTGAGTGGTAGATCTTAGATCCAGCATTATTAAATGGAAAAAAACCCTCACTCACATTTGACAGTAAATTTTAATTTGGCATCTGAATGCAAAAGTACGTCCAATAATATATTTTGATCATATAAAGACAATTACATACACAGCTATTACTAGATATGTATTAAATATTGCAAGACCCATAAAATTTATTGGAAACAGGTTTTTCCCCCACACTAATGTAACAGTAATTTAGATGACTACCTTTTAAACCATCTTTATATCCCACAGCACAATGTTCAGAAACCAGGTGCCAGTGTGCACCTCAGATACATCAGGAACAACTGGATGTAGCAGAACCACATGAGACATAATATAAGTAGAATGAAGAAGATATGTTAGAGCATTTCAGGTAAGCAATGAAAGGTATCATTGTTACCTCTACATACAGAACAAGGTTTGGGTTTTCCTTTTCTCCCTCCCACCCTTTATTTCTGGAGGAAGCAGCTTTGTTTCTCAGGCAAAAGGAGCCTCCGTTTCTCAGTCACTCTCTGCCCGAGTATTACCTCTCAAGCAGGGTTTGGGACATTCTCCAACTCGGGGTGGCAGGTTGGGGGAAAACAGTGGGGGGAAACTAAATTCAATAAGGTTTTTGCTGAAATCCATACAGGTGGATTATTTTAGCAATATTACAAAATACCACCATGAGAGTATAACAGCAGCTTGTTATGAGATATTCAGTAAAACATTTTATTGAACAAGAGTACAACAAAACCAGCTACAGCAAACCATGCCCCCCAGAGAATCATGAAACTACCTGCTACCCACATGGCATTCTGTGTAAATGCCACTAAGTACAGAATTAAAATGGTTAAGTACTTTCAAATTAATCTCTGGCCAAGGAAACTATTGGTTTCAGAATTTCATTAAGAGCAATACATATCACAGCAACAAAACACACTGGGTAAAGCTACTGACCTACACAAGTTCTGACAGCTGGAGAAGCTGCTGGGCCACAGACAAGGTGAGGGAAGGACCAGGGACAGCAGGGGTGAGATGGCCAGCCTTGGGAAACAAGGACATGTCAGACTTCTCAGCAGCTACATAAGGGCAGTAAGCAGCAACACTGCTGTCCCAAGCTGATCTCCTACAGTGACAAGCAGACTTCTGCATGCCCTACAAAAGGCAGTGCCTGGCCCCAGGAAGGATGAAAATGAGGTGTCCACATAGCAAACACCAACAGGAAGCTAGTTTCAATAGAACAGACTCCAAACCCCATTGTCTCTGAATTTCTATATGCACTAGAAACTAGTTTCAAAATTAGATAAGCTCATCAGTTTTATTAGGGACTTTTTCCAGCAACTTACACACAGGTAGGAGATTGTCTCAGCTGCTTGTTACACAGGACTAAAAGAACTGATTTACTGATAATGTAACTCAGTGTGTGGGGACAAAGTATCTGCAGCCTCACACACACAATTAAATGAACAAACAAACCAGCCAAAACCACACTGTGAACCCTCTTTCCAATCAAATTTCAAGGTACATTACTGCTAATAAGTTTTTTTCTCCAAGTCTTAGACTATAACAAAAAAGTAATGGTGGAGAAAAATGTTTGCATTTTACATTGCTATGGTCATTTAAATTTCTATTTAAATTCATACTACAAACTCTATGTTAAATGGAGTATGTATCTTTGTTCTCACAAAAGGAGCAATTTTAATTAACAGACTTGGGAAAGCAATGGCTTAATAAAATAGATCATAAATGGCATGACATTCCAGTGATGTATTGACCTGAGTCTTAAATATTTAACATTCTAGTGAGGGTATAAAGTGGTTTTATAGATATATATGAGAAGCTTTGGATAAAACATCAAATATTTAATCAGTACATAAAATAACATTTTAGAACTTAAAGTTCCCAAAAGAATAAACAGGAAAACATGAGAAAAGTAGCATGCGCAAGACGGTAAAGAAAATTTTTCCTAAAATAAGCTGGTATTCATTAAAAACATATTAATCTTAGAGTTTATGAACAATTTCTTTTATAAACAGAAGTATTATAAAGACTATGATTTGCATTTTTACTGCCAGAAAAAATACCAACATCGAAAAACTCCATGCACACGATCTCTGCTACCAAACCAAATGAAAGTACTTGGAAAGTCCCACAAGAAAGTGCACAAGTGTGCACTCAATTTTTTTTTAATTATGAGATTGATCCAAATAGAAACCAAGTCTGAATTTTTATCACATAAAATTAAATGCAAAGAGACAGTACTATATAACTCATTTTTTCAGATAAATCCTTCTCAATCCTTGAAACTCATTAATCTTGAAGAAATAATATTTCCAACTACTGTAAGAATTGGGAAAAGTTACCTTTGTCTTTTAATCAGCTACTATGCTAATTTTCAGCCTAGTTTAGATCAGTATTTTGAATAGATCAAATATTTATAGAAACTGGTTCAGGACTGCAGAAGTTTCTAACTGCTGGCTTTCTGGAGTCTCACACTCATTTAATTAAAACAAAATCAATTAAGCAATAGCTCTGATAAACCTATATTAACACTCAAAATGAAGCAGCAATTGAAGCACTGGGGGTTTGTTAAATGAGAGGTGGCTGAAGCAGGGAACAGGAGTTTGGAAAGGCAAAGAATAAGCTCGGGCAGCAGAACAGGACCTTACAAAGCAGCAAGCATGACAGCAAGGGGTGATGTGAGGTGCATGGTGAAGAGAAAGCTGAAAATAGGTTTAACTGCCTGAGAGATCTCCTGAGAATAATTTTGATAATTTTGTAGCCTACAAAACCGCTCCATACGTGAGCTGACCTGCACATCAATAAGCAGCCCTGTTCCCCTCCCTTCCAGGTCTTCCTGCCTGCTCTCCTACCACTGCTAAAACAACATCTGAAACAGTAGTGCAAGAACAAATTTAAAAAAAAAATCTCCACACCATGCAAGACTTTTCTGCTGCTTATCTAGAATCTTTACTGAATTATCAGTATATTGTCAAAACCAAGCAGCACCATGCTTCAGTACTTGCTTTTACATACATGGTGCCTTTCACTATCAGAACTGATTAAGTCCCTGTTCTTTTGAACAGGCTGCACATTGCAGTCAACCAAAACCAGAGCAAAGGCAAATTATGTGTTTGGGAATATACCTGTTTCTTAAATTGCAGGAAAAAAAGTGGATAACCTGGCATGAATAAAACCATTTCTTAGTCAGTAACAGTAAAACTGACATGAATTTAATTCAAGAACAGAAATAAATATCAAGTGCAAGAAGTTACATCAAGTCAGCACAAGTGACAGGAATCAAACCACCCTTGAATTCATTACAAGAGTGTTCAATGATGAAAAAAATCATGTACAAAGGAAACTTTAACAGTATTATAACCTAAATATGTTTACAAGGCTACTTTATGAATCACTTAAAGCATTGCATGTCTCCTTAGAGACAGGAATGAACACTGAAAAGAGCCAAACACTCATTTAAGTATGTCCTTGCTTTCTGCCTACATAAGATTGTTATACACGTCTTTTGCACAAATCCAAGAAATCTTTTTTTTTTTTTTCAAAAGAAAAAGCAAAACTATAAAATAATAGAATGTGACATCTTAAAGATACAAGTATCACTGTCAGGAGTTTTAACTGGGTAAAGACATCCAAGAATATTACAGTCATAAAACGTAAAATGTCACACACCAGACCTTTTAGATGGGCTCACAGGTGAGGCACCAAAAATGCTAGGACAGGAAAAAAAAAAAAAGAACTTAACCATTAAGATCATTTTAAGACGAGGAAAAGGAAGTGGCGAGAATGGAACAGGTATGTCTGTGACGCTGCTTTGAAGCAGAGCAGGACAGGGAAAATTTGAAAGAAGGACACCACCACTTGAAAAGATCAATCTCATGACAGCTTTTCCCCTCAGCTTTTTCTCTCCTCACAGCACTACCCATCAATTATATTGGAACCAGCAAACCATCTACCATCTAGTTGTTTACCACAAAAGATGAGAAAGGAGCATTTTAGATTGTTCTCTGCTGAGGAGAACTCAGAAGCCCATTAAATCTGAAATAATGAAATACCAATGTCAGCAGATCATTAAAAAATACTTCAAGAGCCAGAATCCACCTTCTATTAAAAAGCAGCATCCACAGAACTCATACCAGTCCCACTGGTGCCAAGGACAGGATAGGATCCTGGCATTAGTATAATCATCAGATTGGTTTAATAATGTGTAAAGACATTTAGTGTTAGTTTCAAATTCACTGCAGTTTACCTTTAAAAAGAGTCAGAAACCTTATAACTGCATCCAAAATTAAGAATCTGGGTCAGAATCATCAACCTCTAGCCACAGGCAAAGGGAAGATGAGTGCTCATAAGCTGGCAATTCTGAGGCAAGTCTGTCCTTCACTGGATACTACTAACATACAGACCAATTCACTGTGTCACACTCTTGAGGTCTCATAACTCAGACTTGCTTTTAATATAAGATCAAGATGAAAGTGCTGGGAAAAGAAACACTTAGTTGTAAAGATCCAAGTTCACTTTCAAATTTCTGAAAAAATGTATTTTTTATTTCTGTTTCAAATGAAGTTTTCCAAAGTTCCTGAAAGCAGCACAACTTTATTTTGTTTGATGAAAGTACTCTGCTGTTTCACACCCAAGAAAGCATCTACCTGGAAAACAAAATGTGGCCACAAGACACCCAAGCTCTGAGTGTAGCCAATTCTCTCCCCCTAAAGAAAATCCCCCGACAGTAACCTCTAACCAGAGGATTCATGTACCTTATTAGGCACTTCAGAGAAAACTACAGCAGTGCTGCTAAGGAAACACAGCCCAGAACACAGTCCAGAGTAGAGAACCAGGCATCCAAGCTACACTTCACACACAATAGAGGAACAGTTCAATTAGATACAGCTCAATACTGAGTATGACCAAAAATGTGAGGGCCCTGCTTTGACAAGCAGAAAAATACTGCCCTGTGGGGTTCCAAATGCAGTATCTTGTTTGGGGTTCTTTTCCCCGAGACAAAAGAGGCACTAAAAACACCATTTTGCAGAAATTATGTTTGCATCAACAATGCCAGAAGTAAAATGACTGAGCAGCTATAGCATATTCTTTTTTCAAGCTGATGAGTTATACAGACACCAGCAGAAATGAATCTCTGACTTTGCTACAACTATATGCACAGTTCACTTGGTTTTATTTGACTAAGAACAGAAGTGCTTAAACTATTGATATAAGGGTAATAAACCACAATTTTATAAGCCACATTTATGAGAGGAATACTCTTTGATATGCAATAAATTAGGAATAGATTACAGTATCTTGACCTTTTGATTACAGTCCTGAGAAGGGAAAGTTAAGTGCAGAAGATTTAGCATCATCAACAACTAGAGGATTTCAGATGAAAAGAACTGGTGCATACTCGTAAGTAGATAAAAGATATGTCCACCACTAACTCCATGCCACACAATTGCTTTCAACTTTTATATGGATACAACAACCATACCTCATTTTTGTACAAGTCAAGCAAAGTAGAACATCCTTAACAGAGCAGGAAATGAAGTTTTAGTCATCGCACAAAATAAATCAACAAAAATATAATGTCTGTTGATGACAATGAAACCACTAGCATATGCACTCAGGACTCTGATCTATTCTGTCCACCAGATGCTCTTTCTTTCTGAAAGGCTGGTAAAAAGAATTAGAGAGTTCATTGTGGCTTAAGCAGATTTCTTCCATGCTGTTAAGTATTTTTCTAAAGTTTTACTGCAAAATCTTAATGTTCTTAAGGATCATAAGCAAATATCTACGATGAACAACTTATAACCCACAGGCCATATGCAGCGTGGCAGGACAATTCATCTAGCTTGTTCCCTTTGGCCGCCTCTCCTAAGAATCTCAGCTGCATACCAGATGACTGCAGTGAAGCAGGCAGTCTGCTCCCCACAATCATTTTATCTAAGGGGCTTGTAGCCTCTCCCCCATCATATAATAAGCCCATCTTTAAATCCATGCTGGGAAAAGGGTTGAAGAGCTTCCAGGAAAGATGTCCACTTCCCAGTGCCAGCACAACGCATTTATCCCGCAACATCATCACTGTCCACATCTGAGGAACATATGGGAAGATCATCACCAAGAACAGGCTGAATGAGTTGTATGGAGTCAGCAGCACACTCCTGTCTGCCTTCTTTCTCAGGTCTTCACTAGGCACTGCTGGGTAAAAACTAAAGGGTAAAAAGCTTAAACACCTGGAATCCAGTAGAGATACAGGAAGGCAGAGACTTCCAGAAGGCAGCAGAACTACACACATATACAACACAATCCAGATGATATTCACCTAAAGAAAGTGTTCCAGAAGCTGTGAAATATGACACTCTCCTGCCACTGGGAATGAAAAACAAACCTGAGAGCAGCCCACCCACCCAAGGACTGAAACACTGCTGCTGACTGTGCTCCCATAGCCAACAGCAGAGCAACACTGATTGCATTGATCAGGCCTCTCACATCCTAGAACTCCATGGAAAACCACTGCAGGTCTTTGAAAAGCAGTCCCACATTACCAACGCACTTCTGGAACACCAGGACCAATGATCTTCGGGTTGAATTCTAAGTAATCACGTATTACTGCTGCTACAACAGCTGTTCATTAATTTCTGGAAACTCTAAATTAATTTGAAATACCAAATAATGCTGAGAGGTTACCAGGCCTAACAGGCTCTGATATCTAATGAAACTAAAAGACATTTTCAGCTTTAACAGAAAATACTTGCAAATTAAATAACTCAAATCAATAGGACCCTTTATGTGACAAAATCAGAAGAATGATTCACACATATAAAATAAAAACAGACATGCAGCTTTGTATTGTTCATCCTCCAATTAAGTGCAATACCTAAGGACTTTAATTGAAAATCAAGGATAACCTCTGATAGCATTCTGAGCTCTGTAGACCTTTGCATGTGTAAAAGAAGGCAAGAGGATCTCTTGAAGCCAAGGTGAGAACCTCAGAACATAGTTTCTTAGCAAGTCAGTGGCAGAACCATTAAACAAACATGCCAGAGGACAGGGAAGAAAAAAAAATTGTATTTCTCAAGAGAGGAATCAAGTTTGTTCAATTTTCTTCAGAGGCAAAGAAATAAAATATTTACATTTCAAATTACATTTACGCATTTATAACAGTTGGATGGTCCAGAGTATTGCCAGTAACACAGTATAATTTCTCTCAGGTTCTATGACCTGTAAAGAGGGAAGACAATGACTTTTCCTTAGAAAAGAAAGCAAACATTTAAACCTGAACACTTAGCCATTCTTTTGGAAGAAGCACACCCAGATTGAACTTACTTTTATCCGTAAGTGTTTAAAATAAAACACGATCTACATCAGTTGTGTGTGAAAATTATTTAGCAGGGACCACTCTTCAAGTGCAGGTCTTGCAAGGTAAGTCACAAGCAGTAGGTGGGTAAAGGGAATTCTTTTTGCTTAAGTTGTATCTACGAACTTAAAATTCAATTATACGATTTTAGAGCAAATACTACTCTTTCCAAAAAGAACAAGCTATAATTCCAAAGTATGCTTTGCACTGAAAGAATTAAGAGTATTTTGTCTTCTGAAATTGTAAGGTCCTTTTACCAAAGGTGAATAAATTGCAGGATTTTTCCACTACAAAATCTGTAATCATGCCCATTCTCAAATAGTAGGTTCTGCTGAAATGAGGAGTTAAAATACATTCCAACAAATTTATCTATGCTTTAATCTATCAACAAATGAGGAAAACCTACTTCCTCCCCAAGGAAATATTTTTAAATGCATTACCTCACCTCATTCTCCATTAAACCACACAAATCCAAACTCTTCACCCAACTACATGAAACAAAGCTGGATTGTAGGGTCCTGATTTGATGTCAGCTGGATTGGGAAAAATCTGGAATTACTCCAAAGTAAATCAACTGAAGCAGTCCAGACCTACACCGGGAAAGCTGAATCAGAATATGACCCTAAACTTCTAGGAATCATGCCAAAGATGATATATAACCCCTTCTCCCTGTACCTGGGAACAAAGACACTGACTCTTGGCATTACATTTCCTTTAAGTAGGTCAGGAAAGAAGTTGAGTAAAGATCGGTAAATGGACAGGGATTACTCTAATCTTTCTACTTTTATACAATTGGATCTACACATCGGAACAGGTCCTCTGCACTTTATAAAGACAAATACACCATTCGCATGTTAATAATTTTATTTGTCTTAGTACACCTATTTTCTGGAACATACATCAGCAATGCCGTGGTATCTGAGTTTCCACTCTTACATTGCAGAAATCACTGTCAGTCTCTGTTCCGGTGCAAATGGGTTCCCTTCCAAAATTCAGGAGGATATACCATGAGATCACTCCCAAATACTAATTTACCAAATTAACCACTGAAAAAAAACAAAAAAACTTCTACCTGGTGCACCACCATGAACAGTGAAGCCATCCTGTCTGCAGGTTCTTTTAGAACCTTGCAGCTGGTATAGGCTTAACCCGGAGCTGCCTGACAGCAAATGCAAATTTAATCTCATCAATGATATGCTAGCTCTCCAAATGCTTAGTACACACCGAAGGGAAATAAAGGAACTGTGGCAGGGAGGAACAGATCTGCTGGCAGGCTAGCACAGACCAATTCAGTTACTTTCCTGTCCAGGACTATCCTGCAGTACAGTTCCTCAAACAGATGAGTTCTCGTATCACTCTCCTTTCTGTTTCC
>WEIU01011701.1:413887-430828 GCA_013389925.1 Aegithalos caudatus | reverse complement strand
CTCACCTAACCCATTTGTCCATTTAGATGCCTCAGCATTACTTCATGTACTTTACTCATCCACATTATCCTTTCCTCTTGCTACTTGAAAAAGACAGACTTCCAACTGAGGTTCTACCTGAGACCAATAAACTTCAAAAGTCATGCTCCAAACAAGTGTCTTGTACTAAGCTAACAACACCAAAAATCAGGTACAAATTATTTAGTGCCTACTTTTGTAAATATCCTTGGAACACTATAGCAAGTCAGAGGGGACTCCAGAAGAGCTCTCTTGATTGCAGGATATGCACATTTCAGTCTGGCTGCCTCAAACTTTACCAGCTGAAGGAAGAAAATTGAAGCTGCAGTCTCTGCAGCTGCAAGGCTTCTCAACAGCCTAAAGAAAGATCATAAATTGAGGTACAGTACCAGCACCACACCAGCATTTAAAAAAAGACATCAGACCCCAATCCTGGGGCATTGATTTGGCAGTTAAAAGGAAGTTCACGTACACTGTGTATAAAGAATTAAGACATTAATGTATATAATCCACATTTACACATAGGTAAGTATATTTCTGTCCTTGAATTTAAACACCAGCCACTGTCCCATGTCACTGGCAAGAGGAGATAGAGAATCAGGAACAGACTAAAGCCAGGGCAGGTGGGAGTGGTGGGGGAAGGTCTTTTTAAGATTTGGGTTTACTTTTCATTATCCTTCTCTGAGATGATTGGTAAAAAATTTAATTAATTTCCCCAAGTCAAGTGTGCTTTGCCTTTGATAGTACCTGGTGAGTGATCAGTCCCTATCTTTAGCTCAATCCATGAGCCTTTCATTATATTTTCTCTCCTGTCTAGCTGAGAAGGAGAATGATAGAGCTCTCTGATGGACATGTGACAGTCATCCAGGGTCAAACAACCACAATGCCTATGAAAGAAATTTCATTGACAATCTGAAGTACAACTGCACTGCTTGATTGTGCCGGTGTCCATTACCTTCCTTATTGAGGTATCACTGCATCCTCATATGCCTAAAATTCTTCCAATTTACAGTGAAGTCTTCTTGACAAATAATCTCACACCAGAAGGTTCTATTGTTGATACAGAATTCAAAACACTGCTAGGAGTAGAATACCAATGAGTATTAATTTGCTGTCTCCCCTCAATGCAAAATACATAGATAGCAAGCATTGGTCTTTGCCTGTAATATGGGACCTGCATGACTACCACAGACAGTTTTCCTTTTTCTTCTTGTTTGAGTGAGATTACATTCTGAGAAAGCAATTCCAGAGGGTTTGTAGAAGGCTTGCTACTTAAAACATTATAATAATTAACAGACTGACAGAAATCCATTATTTTGGAAGCTCAGATTCCACTTTCTTAACAAAAAGATCCTTTTCTGAACCCTTGGATAAGAAGAACGTGGAATTTTCTACAGCTTAAGTGAGCACTAGAGGGCTTTCACAGCTTCAGAGAGCACATGTGCTTTCACAACGGAGAAGAGGGGAAAAAGTGGTGCTTGCACATGCCCACAATAAGACGTTTTGTGAGATGCCTACTGTCACAGACACACTAACTATGAAAAGCAAACAAGCAGGCATTAAATGCTGGTACTGTACCTCAACAGACTTTCTGAACCTAAACTGCCAGAACAGTTTCTGGGAAGAAAAATAAAAACAAAACAAAACAAAAACTCATCTCATGGGATTCACTGTGCTCCCAGTGTGAGACACACCATGCCTGGTGATCACAGGATATTGACTGTATTGCCAACTCACAAAAGACAGCTCTTCTCATTTCAATTAATAGCCACAGCACATTTTCCCTTTTAATGTGCTCTAGAAGAGTAGTTTGACCAAAAAGGTATACAGCCCATTAGTTCTGAGATAACCCTGTAACAGGTCAAAGCACAGTAAGCTTGAAGAGCCAGGAGATTTCTTCAAAATCACAAACTTGGTATGAACACCACAACAGAGGTACACAGAGATCTTGTTCTGAAAACAAGATGAGAAAAGGCAAGATTTGTTCTCTAGATACTATTGCTCAAGCTGCTACATGAACTGAAGGGAAAACTGTAACTACACACAGCTCTGGCAGCTTCCTTAACTTGCAACACCTATACCAATGCAGGGCCATATCCTCACCTTGCTCTCTCTTCACAACAAGCAAAGTGCATTCATTTGAGCAAAAAGAAGGTATTAAAATCACTGATATTATACATCATGATACCTGCTGTAATAATGATCAACCCGATTTCAGAATCACAGAATCATTTAGGTTGGAAAGGGCCTTTTTAAGATCATCAAGACTGTTAACTGTTTTGACAACATCAAAATATTTTCTTGACAAGAACTGCATTCAAAATCAGAGCTCCTTGCAAGAATACAGTCCCAACTATATTTATGACTGCTTTTTCTGTCATTGAACCTGCTATCACAGTAAATATGCCTGACACTGAGTACTGTGCCTGAGCACTCATATTCTTGCTTGGTCATCCACTGTTTGGCTGCTCAGAAAAGCATCTTCCCAGTCAGTTCCTTCTCACATAAAGTCACATGTGCTCTCAGGATACTGGGACAGCTTACTATGCCTTGTCCCTGTGGGTGCCCTCAGGAGTTAGGTACAGCACAGCTGTTGAAGATGTCACCCGGGACTGCACAGGCCAGAAAGCAGAAGTGCTTGCTATACAGGTCTTGTTCTTTACCAGAAACATCTAAAAGCAAGGCTCACACCTAAAAGCAAGGTTCATTCCCCCAGAGTAGGCAATAGGATTAGGTCAGAAGTGCCACACTATCTTTGCCTGTAGGCAGCACACCAACACTGAAAGATGTCCTAGGAGCCAGGAGTAAGCACAGAGGAATCAAGCAGGATTGCTCATCCTTTCAGAGTAATCAGACATTTGAAATCATCATTACTTAGATCTGAAAAGGACTCAAACAGAAATATACTGGAAAATTCACATGAAAACTGTCCAAAATTAGGAACACATTAACAGGCATTCAGGCAAAGAAGACAGGTATTCAGACTGAAGCAACACAAGGGCAGTGGCAGGACTCCTACAGCTAGAGAAATATGCCTGCATCAATCTTTCAACAAATTCACAAAGGCAATTTCTTCTTTTATAAGCAGAATTACTGTAATCTAAAGCATCAGATGTTTTGCTTTTAAAGTCTCTTAAAGTGGCTAGTAGGAATACAATTAAGTAAATTACACAATCACTCTTGTATGCCCAGCTAGTACATGTGAGTTTCCAGCTTTAAGCAAAGCTGCTCATCTCCTCCTCAGCCTCTCATTTGAAATCACTGGAGAAAGACAAAGTGTCTGAACCAAATGCTGTGAAGACTTTCCTAGCACCTGTTACAGCCTCCCTTTTCTACTTCCTCTTTATTGAAAGAATAGATTTATTAAATGTCTTGCAAAGACATTTGTGGGGCATGACATTTATCCCTTAAAAGGATAACATCCTGGAAAGAGAACCTCCTACCTAAAACACTTTTGGTCACATAAAGCAATGTATAGAAAACAAAAGAACTCTTCAGACAGAAGTTCTTGACAGAAAATTGCACAAAACACAACAAAAGATACTGCCAAACCTTCCTGAACCTTTGGAAAACACTAAATCACAGTCTGATTTGCATGAAGCAATTTGTTCCAATTCAAAATAATATGGAAAATTTTTCTTGCTACTCATATATACACTAATTTGTATGCATGCACACACAAACATAAAATTATGTTCTTTCTTATATTACTCTATTAAAACACCAATAAGAGCATCACAAACTGGCTGCTTAAGAATTTCATATTCATCCTCGACTTGGTATGATTCAACACTAGCTAATAACATAGTTTGCTTCCTATAGAGCAATTCTCTCTCACTATAATCTTCCCCTAAAATTTTGCTAAAACTCAGTATCAGATTTACTGAACTAAATATATTACCATGAAAGTAAGTACCAAATGCAATTTATTTAAAAAATAAAGACCTTGAGCTTTCACATGAGCAAGTAAAAAGCATAAAGCTGAGCCACTAAAGACTGTTAATGAAGTCTTCTGACTTCAAGTCTTACCATATTTCTGCTGTCACAGAACGACAGACTTAAGAGTCGAATTTAAAAAAAAAAAAAAAAGCACTGCTTGTCCATACAGTCACATTCAACTGAACTACTACAACCCAGGTGAGGAAAAAAAAACCACTAAAGCTTCAGATCTGGAGCTAGCTTTACCACCTAAGCAAAGACTTTATATAACTGTGCCTTCAATAAACACAAGCCTTCTGTCTTCACCTTCAAAGTCCTTCATAATCTGTCAACACACCTTATCTCCCATCTCAATCATTTCCTGGTCAAGACCAATTTCTGCTCCCAGCATTCTTTGGCAGCAGTTTCTACCAGCTGTCAGGTAAGAATGTGTCTGGTGTTCTGACAGTCATGATTGTGGGCTGTTCTCCACTGCCTGCACAAAGTAATTATATTCTTTCACAACTTTCTTTGCAATGCCTCATGAAAGGAGCTCAGTTGTCTGTATGCTGATCCAAACTCTTTGGTTTCCCTGTGTGCCTCTGAGTACTTCAACCTAACAGTCTTCACCAATTCCATAATTAAATATCCTTGGGTACAGAGAGCTTTCATATACATCAGCATACTTCTGGTGCACTTTTTCCTGCGTAAAGGCAAGGACTCAAATGTGAAGCAGTAATACAAATAATACATTTCTCCTTAATCTCCTCATTTGCATCAGATCCAAGACAAAAAACCACTGAATTCAAGGTTGAACATGAAGAAGAGTCTTGTGGTTAATTATAATGGCAGGAAGGTGAAGAAAACAAACACAGGCTTACAGGCTTGTCCTTCCCTGTTTGCACTACCTCAATTTAAAGCCTCTCATTTGGGCATGGAGATAGCTTAGCACTGAGAAGGGGAAGAGAAAGGAGCAAAGAATTTCAAATATATTAAAAAAATCTAGGGNAAAAAAATTTATGTAGAAGAGAAAAGAGTTAAGAACAGCCCAACAGGACAAAAGGAGAAAACCTTTCAGAGGAAAAATAGCAAAAGACATAGATTTTTAAGTGTTTTCAATTCTATACGAGGTCCAGAGATTTAATGTATAGGGATAGGTAATGAGAAGAATAAAAAATACTGGAACTTTAACCACTTTCTAAAACAAAATATAGCATGGAGAACCGTGTCAAGACAGTCAATTACTATAACTTAAACACAAGTCAAGCGAACTTCAGAATCACATTGAAGTGTTAAAGAACAGATTTAAAAGTCATACCCAAAATATTTGAGAACATTATAAATGCTCATACTTAAAACTCAATGCTGCAGAAGATTAGTTCAAGAGGAAAAAATAAAAGCCAGGCACAGTTGCATTAGGCTGACAGACATCAAAAAGCAATGTGAAACATCTCACAGCCAAATCCTATTTCAAGTACTGACACTAATCAAAGTCAAAGCCAAAAGTGCACATACAAATGATGTTCAATAGAGCACCCCTTTATTCACTGCAAAGTTGATTCAATTCAGTTTAATTTTCTCATAAAGTATCAACATTAAACATTTGGCTTTTAGAAGTAATAGTATCAGATGTAGAAAAGGAGAAAAATGAAGAAAAGCACAGAAGAAAAAGGGGAAAATCTAAGACCTTCAAAATGTAAATACCACTAATTCTACAGATTCTGGATTTTGTTCATCATTAAGTGAACTTACCACTTATACAATATTTATGCTTAGAAAAATAATTTTTGCATAAAACTAGAAGTTGAGCATTGCTGTCTAATCCAAACTTAGCTGAGGAGATGCTGCAATAAGCATAAACAACAAAAAAACCTAACTAAACTAACACTGAAGCTGAACTAACAGTGACACAGTAAAACATATATACACAAAAACACCCCAGGGAATTGATACTCTTCAAAAATGTGAGCAAAACCCTCTCTTCCTTTTTACAAAATTTGTAGGGTGCACTGGACAAAAGCTTCAAATAATGACATATATCTCAATTTTCATGTATCTTCAATAGAAACATTATTTGAAATAGCTCTTTTCCAAAGAAAACAGAACCCACTAAGTTGAGGTCAAGAACTTTATTTTTTGCTCAGATAAAATTATGCCTGTGCTCATTAGAGGTCTCACCTGAGGAAGGAAATACAGGGTCAAGCCAATCAATTTGAGAACTAAACTAAGCTTTCTGGCTAATTATGCTCTTCACTGACACGAAGTTCTTGGCAGAACAGTTCCAACTGGAGCTAAACTCGCTGAAAGTTCATTTTATTATCATTTTCCACAGAAATATTTCATTTCATTCATATTTTTTTATTCACTGATTACAAAAAATTTTATGAGTTGGTTTTAGCCAAGTACACTGCCATACTTTGAACACTTTCAAATAGTCATTCAAAAAATTAAATTCAGCCTGTCAACTTTTTAAATCATACCCTCAGAAAACAGCATAAAAGTGTTTTCATCTACATTCTTGTTAGTCAAAGATAATCCTTCTGTGGCACAGACCCAAATTTTACCCTCCTGAGCATACATACCAATGAATAATTTGTTCAAATGTCAGTTGCAATTTTCAAAATTCTTTTCTTGCCTCTGAATCTTAAACATCTGTAACAAATACTTGTTTTGAGAGTACTCTAAATTCATGACACTTGACCTTTTGATGTAAGCACCATTTAAGTTTCAAAATTTAAGTTTCAAATACCACGCAAGCAGGAAATCTGATAATTTCAGCAGTAGCCATCTGCAAGGTCCAATATCAAATATTAGTTCTGGGTTGCACAAAGTCATGGGCTACAAATCTTTTTCTGCAACTCATAATTAGTTGCAATTTGCTGGTTGCTGCTTCCAAAAACACACTTCTCATGGAACATCTGGTCTCAAAAGCTTACCTTAACATTGGAAAAGTACTTAACATTTGGCTGGTGGTGTGTATGTATGCACATCCACATATGCACACAGATTAAGTGTAACTACAGAATGCAAGCATGTCCTCTGTGGGTGGCTAGGACTAGAGATTTCTACTCCAGCACAAAAGCCTCTTAGCTCTGTAACTGTAAAAGAATATATCAAGTAATACCAAACAACAGGAAAGTGTTTTCCAGTGTTCTTGCTGCTGTGTATCTACTTATCGATGTTAAATGTTAACAGCTCATCAAGCACCCTACCAAACACTTGAGTGTTTCCCAAACTGGAATTTTTGTTTGCATGATCTTTAATATAAGTGAAGCACTGTTGAAACCAAAATGTGAACAAGGCTTTATAAAAAAACAACAAGCAAAACAAACTTGTCAGCCTCTCTAGAAATAAAGCACCATGTTGATTAAAAAAACCCCACAAGTTCAACATTAACATAACCAAATACTTTTTGTTAACTAAGTTAGACATATGACAAAAATTGAGGTACTGCATATTTCAGCTTCATTATGTCAGAAGGAAACCTTACCTGAGCCTGTGAAAAAAGCCTAATGCACAATTATTCTGAGCAACTAAAAGAATAAAAAAATCCCTGAAGGCCCTTACATACAAGAAGTCTTCCAAGTATACTCAAGCAAGCAGTGTAATTTCTAAAGGTAAGAATTACTCAGAGTCCAGGATCTTCAATGCATTCCTTAAATAATAGCAACACAACTTTTGAAAAATGCCCAGTGCTGAGTTGTGCCACATACAGCTGACTCAAGCAACCAGCACTGCTTCTTGGGAGACAGAAGCTGGAATAACACAGGATGCCACATTGCTCTTGAAATCCATTTCTTTTCTAGTCATAGGAGAAATCTGACAGAGCACTATTAACTTGCTTTCATATCTGGAAGAACACAGCTACAGCAAATAAAGAGTTTAAAAATAAGCAAAAAGGAAGATATTAGCCATGACAAGAAGAAAAATATTAACCTCTCAGAAAATAAAAGGAATCCCAACTTAACATGCCAGATTCTTCAGAAGACTTTCAAGAAAGTGACCTATAGAAGCTCTTATTCTCATAAACCTCACCATGTTGGAAAAGCATTCATCACATCTCTTACCTGAGCTCCATCCTTTAACTTCAAGATGCATTCCATTGTATTGATAGTGATGACAACTGGTTCTGATCCCAATTTCGTCCATGGCACGTGAATCCGAAGTTCATGAATATGCCCACTTAAAAAAGTAAATGGCAGTTTCAGCTCCTAGCAACAACAAAGAATGCAGAATTAACTACTGAAACATATCAAAATTCCAGACACATTTGTAAGTCAAAATAGTAATGTTTTATCACAGAACAAGCCAAGAATTATTCTCCCTCCCATGATTTGCAGTGTGCCACAGGACTTGGCGTTTGCCTTTATAATCACTTGCATGATTATGTCACAATTAGTCTGTTCAAAGGAAACATTTGGAGTACCATGTCCCCCATAACAAAAGATAGTTTAAAACCACCTCACTCTCACATGAAGCTACTACAAAATGTTTCACTATCCAAGGTACAAGCAGAAACAAACAAGGTGAAGGTAAGTACTTAAACTGATATGCAACTGGCATTGTGAAGAGCACAAACTTGGTATTAAACATTGACAATGCCACAGCAAGGCAATTTCTTTTGAAATAATTTAGTGCTTAAGAGTTTAAGAACTCAGTTCTCTTAAGACTGACCCATTGTTTCCCCTTCCACATCAAACTGTTTAGTAAATATAAAGTTATTACATTTTTCATTGGCAAAAACAGACTCCTGCACAGCAAGGTCTGTCACAGATGTCTCACTGGTTTAAAAACTTGTGCAAGTCAGTCCAGAGCTTCTAATAAATGCCTGGACACTCCCTCCAGCACAGATCACAACTCTGCAGGACAACCTGAGGGAACCAGCTGCTGCTTACAGCAATTTAGAAGGAAATAAGGTGCCAAAGTTTAGATTAAAAGTACCCAACTAAGTATTGTCATACATACAATACAAAGTGTACAAAGTCTTGCAATTTCCCAGTAGCTTCATGTGTTCTGCAAAAAATGAGACCCTTAACCAACAGAAGGGTCAAGCTAGAGAGCTGGTCTCAGCACTAGCAATCAAGATTTGGAATAATGAAAACAATTGTTTACTGTAAAATAAAGAAGCAGTATTTTGTATGTTAGAATTTTAAGTCAGCATTCTCGATACTACGTATTCTAATGATCAGGTTTCAGGGATGCTTCATCTTTCCACCTTTCTTATCTCATATTCTGATATTTGTTACTATTAAGTTTTAATGGAGACAAAACCAACACATCTTCAAGTTGCTTATGGCCTGGTGTTTTCATCTTCTTAGATGCTGAGATCTACAGCTGTACTATGTTCTCAGACTGAGAAATAAGTGAATCTAAGACTCCTAGGTGGAAGGAAGCAGTTTTGGCCAACCTACAATGACCATATAGTCCAACTGCCTGACCAAGTCAGGGCTGACTAGAAGCCAAAATATGTTATTAAGGGCTTTGTCCAAACACCTCTTGCACAGACAGGCTTGGGGCACAGACCTCTTGTAAGAATCCTGTTCCAGTATTTGACCACCCTCAGTAAAGAAATGCTTCCTAATGTCCCGTCTATGCCTCCCCTGGTACAGCTCTGAACCATTCCCACAGGTCCTATCCCTGAATACCAGGGGGAAGAGCTCAGCACCTCCCTCTCCATGTCCCCTCCTCAGGAAGCTGTACAGAGCTGTGAGGTCACCCCTCAGCCTCCTTTTCTCCAAATGAAACAAATCCAAAGTCCTCAGTCCCTTCAAAGAGGACATTGCCTCCAGCCCTTTCACCACCTTTGTTGCCCTCCTCGGGACACATTCTCATCCTTTACCCTCATCCTTCAGCTGTGGGCCCCAGAGCAGCACACAGAGCTCCAGGCAAGGCCACACCCAGGCTGTGCAGTGGGACAGTCACCTCTGTGCCCCGCTGGTGCTGCTGAATTTGATGCACCCAGGAAGGGTTTGTGCTCTGGGCTGCCAGGGTGCACTGCTGACTCCCACTGAGCCTGCTGCTGACCAGCACACACAGGTTCTTAACTGTATTTTGGTAAACTCAGGAACACAAACCTTTGTTCAGGACTCGGGAACTGGCAAGCCAGGGCTTAAGCACCTTTCCCCTTGGCTCAGTTCAGGTAAATACATCTCAGTCAACTCAGAATTCCCATGAATGAACAGCTGTTACACAGAGAAGGTCCATGAAACTCAGAAATCAAGCAGGTAAGTTGCTAGGGAATTTCATATAAACATCTACCAGTGGATCCAGAAAGCCTCTTTTCCTGCACTGCTTGACCCCCTAAACCTATCCCTAATGTAAGGAACTTCTATAGTTATAAAATTTGGGGAGAAGGGCATTTTGCATTTACTACTTGGTATGTATTATAAAATCTTAAGGTATGCCTATACAATTTTTCTGTGAAGCTAGCTAATGTAATTTTTGCCTAAGTATGGTGAAATAAATACATTTATCAGTGATAAATTCATGAATAATTAATATATAATCAAATCTTAGTGATATATTTTGAAACCCCCTAAGAAGTTTTATTTTCCTAAGTAGTTAAGAAAACCATCTCCTAAGTTCAGAGTTGAAAAAAACACCATTTACATTTGTGACAGGTTTGCATCTTCGGAGAGTCTTTGGGACAACTAGAGACAAGTCAACTATTCTTACCAACACCTACACCATCACAGCAACAACAGCTGCTAAGAGGAGCAATTTTAGGGAACACTTTCCCCCATTCTGCAGCTGATACCTCTTAAACCTTCCTATTGGTACTATGAAAAAGTTTATCCTGTATCCAGGAGCTAAGAGTATTGTATACTCACTGCTGACAAAATCTTCAGAGGAGGAAACTACACAAAATTATAGCTCTATTTTTTTTTGCCAAGTACAGCTTTCAGCTTGTAAATTAGTATTTGGGTGTTGATGAGTACTGATTAATGACGTTTAAAAAAACCACACCCATCCCATACTAAGAGACCTCTTGACTCCTCCTTCAGCCATGCTTACACAAAGTCACATCTAATTTCATGACCCCATTCTAAGAGATGACAGTTTCAGACTTTCTCATTAAAAGTTCAAAGAAAATTGTTAATTTGTTTTTACAAAGTGTTTTTCCTTCATCTCTACACTTCAGGATTTTAGCCAAAAGCCTGTCCTAAAAATTCAGCCTTAGGCTCACAAGCAACACAAATAAAATCTTCTTCCAGACAGTTTTAGTTAAGACACCGAAAAGCAAATACTAGGCTGTTTAGCTACAGATCTTGCTACATGATTAATCATACAATAAATTAAGTAGTGTCTTTTAAACCAGAGCTTTTTATGGAGGGGAAGGATTGGGGACACACATGAAGTGCGGCACAGAAATAAATTATAAAAAACATGCAATCTAAAAATATATTACAATGGTAGAGGACAATGCTTTCAGAGATCAAGGCAGCAAACTACCACTGTTAACAATAATAGAAATAAATTCCTATTCTGGACTTCTAGATATATGAGTTTTTGTCACTCATCAATACCACAGTGTCTATTTAGATCCTGACTTGTCTTTACTTCAAAAGGCATTCTAGAAGAGCTGTTTTTCCACTGTTTGCTGGATGAATTTAATACATTCTCACTTTTGTCTAGTTAACTGCAAGATATTGAAAGAAACAAAACAGGAATTGTTTCAGAATAAAGGTGATAAAAGGAAATGCACAGCATATTTAGATTACAGTTCTTTTTCAAAGGAAATTTACAAATGCTATCTGACATTAAGGGAACCCATTGTCCTGGTTACAGCTAGGGCAATTAGAATAAACCAATGTAGAGAATTCTTTGTTGTACTATTCAGTAGACAATACAAATGTGTGCCAAATTAAGTAACTTGATCATAACACAACATAACAAAGAACATTTTTATTCTTCCCTTTTTCCTATGCAATCTTTCTCCTTTCAAGCATGTACTGCTTGAAATTCTTACTATTTCTTCCATACCCATGACTGATTAGACTTCACATTTTAGATTTTCCATTTAATCATATAAATCCTCCACAAAAATTTATATGACTAAAATCAAACTTCTGCGCTTGACCCATAAATAACTGACTAAAATGTAAGACTGCAGACTAGAAGATCACAATTCCCCTTTGCCTAAAATCTCCCCTTGCTCTAAAACACAAGACTGTTCTAAAAGTTGGGGTGATAGGTAAGTACTTGTCCTCCACATCAGTGTTAACTCAAGTACCTTTTCCTCACAGTCATGGTTGCATTTCACAAGTAACCAGTGGCACGTAAAAGAGGCTTAAAATAAGGATATTTCAATGTCCTCATTTCCTTTATATTATTTTAAGTATATTAGAACTTTTCAAGTTTCTTCCTATACAAATTCTTTTGGATATGAAAGACCCACCCACACTAAAATAAAATTCAATAATCTTTAGATCAAAGCATCCTTTGTCTTCCAAAGACTAATCTTTCCCTTCTACATTTGCAAAACAGCTAAAATCTAATTATGGGAACATACACAAGCAGCAAGAAGAGATCATGATGTATGTTGTCTTTTTGGCACCACTGTGTCAACAGATATACTACACACAAATAGTTACTAAATTCAGAGGAAGTTCTGTTACCTCTGCTAATATGGGGACTTCACACAAAACTTGAAAAAAGTGCTTAAAATGCTTTTCCAAAAAACAATATTTAAAGTATTAGTTTCAAAATTTTATTACAAATTACTTCCTTGAGGCAGTTTTAGTACAAGTGCATATTATGTACAGATGGAAAATTTCTTGGAATGTTTAGTCTTTTGTTAATTCAATCATTCCAGACCAGAAAGAAGATCAAAATTTTATTACATTTAATCTTCAGCTAAAGATAATTATTATAAAATCAACTGGCTACTCTGAGAGTGACACAATTATATACAAAAGCTACACTGTACCTAGAAGTAGTCTATCCAAGCCAAGTACAAACTAATACTTGACTTCCACTACAGAACTGCTTTGTACAAAAAAAAAAAGGGGGACAGAGAGAAGGACAGACCCTAAGAGTTATTACAGTGATATTCAGCTTAGTTTAATGAGAACATAAAACATAAATATATGTAAAAAACATGCAAATTATTTTCAGGTACTGGAACATTCTCTTCACATTTGGTAAATTTTCTATGTCAACAACTTTTCATCTGCTTTCAAGAAGTATTGGTTCCAACTTGGTCACAAAAATAAATTAAAATCTTCCATAAAACAAACAGCAGTTTATGCTTTGTCCTCATCCATCCTTTGGGATTCTTTTTGGTGGCTCACACCATGAGATGGGAACACTGGCATGAGTTCAAGTGCATGGAGCAGGAAGCACACACTTGTTCCCAAATCTGTTAGAAAGTGCTTCGTCCAGGTAGTTTGGCACCTGTGTTATTATTCCCAAAAAAACATGTATAACTCCACAGAAGATGGAATTCTTTGAAAATGTTTAAGGCTCTAGACAAATACACCCAGGATAGGTGGATTTGTATCTAAGAACCTGAAGCATGAAATTAAAGCTGTGTTCATGTCAGAAAAGGGGCAGGGAACCAGGCTGGGGATCACAACCCAGGACAGAACAGTGTTACAAGAGCAGAGCAGTTAAAGGGGCTGACTTTGGGTATCATGAATCCATCCAGGGAGAGAACCCAACTAAAATGATATATACTGGTAATTTTGAGAGACCAGCTTTTCAAGGGAGCTCTTGCCAGCTGCAAGGCCTAGGAGACTTTGTATCACTACATACTACTTACTCAAAGAGTTATGCTGAGCAGTAATAAACAGCAATCCCTTAAAAAAAAAAAAAAAAAAAAAAAAAAAAAAAGCAGATACTCTAAATACAACCTGTGGGTTCAGACAAGTTCCAAAGAATAGTAAGGGTCAAATGAAGATAACTACAAACACTCAGCTAAATAATGTAAAAACAATGAATCTGAGCTAAATTTTGCATCCATGCATATTCACATTCCCATTCAAACTGCTTAAGTCATCAGCACAGGAAAATATAGCAATATTTGCCACTACAAGAGCAATGACTTTATCAGGTTGAGCTGGATATTTAGGAACACAATTCATAGACAAAGATGAAGGAAGGCGTCACCTATCAGCAAACTGCAACTACTGGAAAAATGGGAGCAGCAAAATTCTTATGCTGTCAGGTAACACAGCATGTTTGATATACCCATCCCAAGTCATCATTTGTTATTAGGACAAACTTCCTCTCTGCACAGCAGAGCACTGAAACAGCTTACCCAGAGAGGAGCTTTTCACAAGACAGGAGATTTCAAGACTCAGCTGAAGGAAAATACAAGTTGGTCTGACATAATGCTGGCAGCAATAGCCCCAATCAGAACAGGAGGCTGGAGTAGATGACCTCCAGAACTCCTTTTTGATCAACCCTTCTTGTACATATACATTTTAAAAGGCTGTCAAGGGAACACATCCTACAGAACATCAGCTGTATGGACAAAATGTACCAATTAATAGACGTGAGATAAAATACAGAGACTATGAAATAATTGAAGGAAGACAAGTATGGTTGTTTAAAAAGCACAGAAAAGAGGAAAAGATCTCTTGTAAGATTTCTCCTCTTCCAGAACAGGATTGTAGATTCCTAATTAACCATAAGTATTTCTTTCACATTTAAAATGGTGCTCCCAATAGAGATACACGGCCTATTCCAGTGCCTAATAATTCAACACGTAAATGAGATTTCCATTTGTCTAACCTAAGTCTCCCAACATGCAATTTATTAAATTTCTTCTTGTCTGATCCAAATAATTCTTGCCCTATCTTGTCTCACCTTATGTTAATCAATATTAAAAACACATTCCCTGAATATTTTATTCCTCTTTCAAGGGATATATTGTCTAAATTTCCCATTCTTTGCTGCATTTCTCTCAGCTCCTTCACTTGGTTGACTACATCTGGCCACAGGACCACAGCTAAGCCCTGCTACTACATGCACAGCAGAAAGCAGTTTTATCACTCTCACACACTCAAGTTGTCAACTCAGATAAGCATAAAAGGAAACCATTCCTGGCCTAAGGCTTTACCAGTTCATATTGACAGCTGGCTCCAAATTCTGTATCTAGTGTTTTACTTGGTCAAGCTTGTTGTAAGGTTAAGTTTTACTGAGTCTTTGCTTTAATCCATAGAAACCAGAGGATCAAATCTATTCCTCAATTACTCTTAAGTTTAGATACAACTGGAATGATGAAATCTGGAGTCAGAGAACAATACCCAGAGCAAAAATTGGTTTAGTATGCATAATTAAAAAGAGATCCCACTTTACTTTGAGACCTTTTGATTAGTTACTATATGTAATTAGTAAATGTGACTGGAAAAGCAATTCAGTTAATGTTCATACCATAAAACAATACTGAAAGAAGAAACATGTCCACAAAAAAGCCTCTCTTCACACTCTGTAACTTACAGAATGTGTAAAGAATTACCATTCATTGCTAAACAAATGACATGAAATTAAAGGAAGAATAACTAAATGAAGGGGGGGGGGGAAATACTTGCATAAGAAGAAAACCAGCAAGCACTAAGTTGTAATTTAGCTGTGCAGACCAATCTAAAATAATTCACCCAACCTCTTTTAAATCAAAGACACGGACTGTAAATGCTACAAACATACCTGTTCAAGTACATCCAACTTTAATTCAAGTTTACTAAGCACAACATCTCCTCCCCAGAGTGACAACTGCAGATCTGAAGGCTTCAAGTTCTTTATGTAGCGATTCACATAACTCATCAAAATAGGAGTTACATAGGACTCCAGCATTCTGGAAGATCTCTGTATTACAGGTCAAGCACTAGGAAAAGAGGACAAGAAATTGAGATGTTAGTTGTATATCTCCAGTCTAGTTTTCAATAATGCAACACTCCCATTGTTTGAATGTATGAAAATAATTCTAAAGATCATTTATAGTCAAAGGTTCATATAGTGACATATGAAGATAAAATGTATAGAAAGCACATCTATTTACATTTACGAATTTCCAGGTTACTCACACACATATCTGAAAAAATACATGTGTGTGTGTGTGTGAACTAGTAACTGGTTTGTTCAAAAGCAAAAAGCAAACGAAGAAACATAGAAGGTGATAGAGCAGTCCACCATGCTTTCACGTAGCATTTAAGTGACAGGAAAACTCCTTTTTGGAGTCATCAAAAGGATAAACTTTGATAACATCAAAAAAGGGTAACTCCTAACTGATAAAGACTCCACATTAAAATACCGCCTTAGATGCACCTCACTGGTCTCAGCACCGTGTACAAGGCATCCCCGCCGGTTTCGTGCCAGCCTGAACTCCAAGAAACCAACACCCTTCACGAACCGAGCTGAGGTTACGTTAAGGTCTGCCATCACTCCCATCCCTCCCCACATCCTTTCCCAAACCCCCGCCGTCCTGAGGAGACCCCTTCCCGTCCCGTCACNCGGCGCGAGCGCTGGGCGGGGCCAGGCCGCGGCTCTGAGGGCGGTGGGAGCCACGTGACTGGGGGCGGGGCTTCCCCGGCGTCCCCGCGTGGTGGGCGGAGCGCGGGCCCGAGTGACAGTGACGGTGACAGTGGACGTGTGGAGTTGGAGGGGGTCTCCGAGGTCATGGAGTCAAACCTGTGACCGAACAGCATCACCTCAACTATACCATGGCACTNGACTCCACATTAAAATACCGCCTTAGATGCACCTCACTGGTCTCAGCACCGTGTACAAGGCCCCCCCGCCGGTTTCGTGCCAGCCTGAACTCCAAGAAACCAACACCCTTCACGAACCGAGCTGAGGTTACGTTAAGGTCTGCCATCACTCCCATCCCTCCCCACATCCTTTCCCAAACCCCCGCCGTCCTGAGGAGACCCCTTCCCGTCCCGTCACCGCCGCGGCTTCACCCGGACACCTTCACAAACCCCGCGCCCGTACCTTCGGGACACATCCTCACGTATCCTGGCACGTCCCTCCCGCGCCCCCTCAGGGCCCCTTTACCTGGCC
>WEIU01011701.1:352087-413695 GCA_013389925.1 Aegithalos caudatus | reverse complement strand
AGGCCGCGGCTCTGAGGGCGGTGGGAGCCACGTGACTGGGGGCGGGGCTTCCCCGGCGTCCCCGCGTGGGGGGCGGAGCGCGGGCCCGAGTGACAGTGACGGTGACAGTGGACGTGTGGAGTTGGAGGGGGTCTCCGAGGTCATGGAGTCAAACCTGTGACCGAACAGCATCACCTCAACTATACCATGGCACTGAGTGCCACGTGCAGTCTTTACCATGGCACTGAGTGCCACGTGCAGTCTTTACCTAAACTCCCCCAGGGGCGATGACTCCACCGCCTCCCTGGGAAGTCCATTCCAGTGCCTAATCACCCTTTATTGTGAAGAAATTCCTCCTAACGTCCAACCTGAACAGCCTGTGTCACAGCTTGAATCTGTATCCTCATGTTCTCTCTTTTTTTCCTGAGAGGCGGTGCCAATTCCCATCAAGGAGGCTATTCCCATCAAGGCTACAGCCTCCTTTCAGACAGTTGTAGGGAGCGATAAGGTAATCCCGAGCCTCCTTTTCTCCAGGCTAAACACCCCCGGCTCCCTCAGCTGCTCCTCATAGGACGTGTCCTCCAGACCCTTCAGCAGCTCCGCTGCCTTTCTCTGGACACTGTCCAGCACCTCAGTGTTTTGCCAGAGCAGAGGGGCCTGGAACTGCCCACAGCCCTGCGCAGTCTCCTCCCAGAGCCACCCCCCAGGTGTGTGGGAGCCCCGCCATGGGGAGCTTGGGCACGGCGGGCTCTGGCCCCGAGCGTTGTGAGCCCCTGAGATGTGCCACTGCCTCAGCCAGCCCCGGCTCCAAGGTTTGCTGCATGTTGTTATAATTGACAAATGGCCGTGTGGGGAAAACCCCAGTCCTGGCAAACACTTATTCCCACTCTTCTTAATAAAGGTGCACATTTTCTGGCTTGGTTTAGGGTAAGGTTCTTCTTAGGTTCTCAATTTCACCGTTTCAGATGTGAGAGGAGTTCCTGACACCTAGGAATGCCCTTGATGTTCTGCATGCCCCAAGTGCTGCTCCCTTCCCTAGATCATAGAAAAAAGCCATCTCCAGCTGCTCCAAGTCCTTTGGGGGTTGCTTGTGGCACCCAGAAAATGCCCTGGAAGGATGAGTTAATAGAATCCTTGCAGGCTGACATGTTGGCATATGGGTGATCTGGAAAGGAGCTGAGCTCATTTTTGTCAGGGAAAAGTGCAGTAAGCAGTGCCTGCAGGCATGGCTTTGATGTAGATAATGAATAACCTTTTACAAAGGCCTCTGATTTGAGTTTTAAAGGAAAGACTGGGATATGCCTCTCGAATGACATATTCCTCCTGGAAATTTGAAATCCCATAAATTTAATCTGCAGTGTAGTGAACGTGGCTGAAAACAGAAAAGACAACACTATACAGCATCTGAGAGAATGCATGTGAAGCCCAAACAGCAAGTGCTCAGGTAGGAGCCTACCCTTATAGCAGTATGTGTATTGAAATCTGGCTGAGTTAATCAAGGTCTGGAGGCTCCAAATCCTGCTGGATTACCTGTCTGTAGTACACATGCTGAGTTAACTGTGAATCAAACCTCATTTTGCATACACCATTGCCTCACTTGCTGTGCCATCTTCACTCATGAATCACGGCTCATAAGACAGTATTTCGCCTCACAAAGGGTCAAAGCAACTTGGACTGCTTTTCTTCTTACGGTGGCCACCACTCCCACAAATCATACTTGAGTGTGCGTTTGACCATTCTTCAGTACCTGTGGCATGTTAACCTATGGCTAAGAGGTGGTAGCAGCAGGTGAGGGACAGGAAAATTGGAACAGTGGCAGTGATACTTAAAGTTGTGCTTCTGACTAAACAATTTCTCTAGGACTAACCTTCTTGAAAAATTCCTTTGCAGAACCTTTCTGTCCCTCTGCTAGAGTGGTGGGAGTGGAGAATTTTACTGGTAACACTTTTCAGGAGTGTGCACTGCAAGCCAGCTCAGAGAAATAATCAGTGCTAATGGAAACATCTCATTTATAGCATAGCCTCCCCATAGAGTTGCATTGACACAACAGAGGGATGTGGCAACTGATAAGTGTAATGTTGAAGCACACCCTAAGCTTGCATCAAAAGTCCTTATTTCAACAGAAAAACATTCCTCTGTTTCTTTGTCCATTATGTTATTACTTTTGAATGACATATCCAATCAGTGCTGGAATGATTTCTGAAAGTAAAATCAGTAAATGAGAAGAAGAATAGGGGAAAAACATAGTGCTCCTGGCAGCTGCCTGGCAGACCTAGCAGCTGAGAACAACTCTGTAATTTTCCTGGCAGTTATTAGCATTTCATCATAACTACCTCCATCTCAGTTCTAGTTCAAGTATGTTGACACCCTGAATAATTTATTTCCTACAATAGGAAAAGAAATAGAAACAACCATGGAAGGGGTAAGACAGGAATGAATCTTCGAATAAAAGGAGATAAACGAACCAAGAGTAGCTGGAAAGGGTAATAAAGGTCCCTGATGTACAGAGGGATATGAGCTGAGTGCATGGGGAATTTGCAGGTAGTAGACAGGTGATGTGCAGTAATGAACTTGGGCATACTACAGCAACGAGGGCATGTCTGCTAGAAATGTCAGCTCCTTGAGCTAGTCCAATTTATTCAGTATTTCAACACTTCTGTGAAACATTCAGGATAGGTATAATTAAAATTGCAAATCTAGTGGTACATGAATCTTGTTCAATCATATGACTTGAGCAATTGTGATGAATCCCTGAAAAGCTAACAAAAGTAGATACAGTTTACCTTCAGATTGAAAAAGCGTACACAAAATGGTGTCACTTTTGGCCAGACATGAAAAATAGCACTTCAAGGCGGTCCTCAGGAGACATATCTGCCTGTAGAGTACTTTTTTCCCTTGATAAAAGAGTCTATCAATGTGTCTCTGGCTTCAGTCTTGTTATTGTTATAGGCTGTTTCCTGTTTTCTGCAACAGAAGTAGGATCAATGAAATACAAAATTAAGGGGAAGTAGAGTTTGTTAAAAAATGAGGAAAATCTAGAAAAAGTAGAGGATTATTAAGTGGCTGTTACAGAATTACTTGATCACAGAATGATGTGGGTTGGAAGGCACCTCTGGAGATCGCCAAGTCCAACCCTCCTGCTAAAGCAGGTTCACCTAGAGCAGGCAGCACAGGATTGCATCAAGAACAGTTCATATCTCCACAGAAAGAGACTCCTCAACCTCTCCAGTGCAGTCTGTTCCCTGGGTTCTCTGTCAGCCTCAGAATAAAGTTCTTCCTCATGTTCTATTGTAACTTCCTGTACATCATTTTCTGCCTAATCCTATTGTTGCCCTCATCCTACTGCTTGGCACTACTGGGAAGTGCCTTCCTTCAGCTACTGATAGACATTGATAAGATCCCTTCTCAGTCTTTCCTTCTCCAGGTTGAACAGCCCCAGCTCTCTCAGCCTTTCCTTACCAGTGAGTTGCTCCAGACCCCTAATCAAATTCTTAGTACTCCACTGACCCTCTCCAGTACTTCCTTGTCTTTCCTCAATTTGAGACCTCAGAACTGAACACAGCACTCCAGGCATGGCATCAACCAGGGCAAACCACCTGAGGTTGCAGTCAAGGGGAAAAACAAGGAAAACAGACATCGAAATAGATTTTTAAATGTTTGGCCTGGGCATTTTGCAGGACATAAGACAATCTGAAGTTATTGACAAGAAGAGTTGAGAAACAACCTGTGAAGATCTTTTTTAAGTGGAAAAAGATTTTTAGTCCTCCAACCTCCTTCACTATGTCCCTCAGCTAACACTGGGCACTTTAACCAGGTTACTGGGCAAATTCTTGGCCATATCTGTTCTCCTCCAGTGCCTCCAAGTACAGCAGCATGGATATGGGAAACTGGTTCCAGAAGCCTTCAGTCTATTCATGTGGCAGAAAAATGCTGGTTTGTGATTCTTTAGAGCTTACTCAGGTGTTCTGTAGACAGCATGAGACTGACAGTGTAAGGAGTTCATTATAATAAATTATCAATACTAATAGAGATAGTTCAAAAATACCTGTGAGGAAAATAAAAATTATTTAGCCTTCTTTCTCCCCTCCTGTTCTAGGTACTAAAACATGGATTAGTTGATTTGAAACATTTCCTGTTGGTTCCTTTCTCTGTTTTTACTACAAATGATACTTAGAGTAAATGATGTGATATATTATAGATATATGTAAAATATGTGTATAAATGTCTTTATATCATAATATATAAGAATAATGTATTGTAAACATATTAAGATTTGCCCTCTCTGTCTTACTGGGAACTTCCTGAGCTCAAACTAAATTGACTAAAAACATGTATATTCTAATATTTTTCAAACATTAAAAAACTACATCAGCAAAAATAAACAATGTAAATCAACCTGTTTTACTATTAGAATTAAATAGATTATTGGTGATGTCATGTTACCTAATTATTAAATCATATATAGCAAAAAATGCCATGCCACTTTCATTAATATAATAGCCTCCACATTACTATGGAGTTATTTTCAAGTTCACCAAAATGCACATGGATTTGAAATTTGGAAACATTAAAAGCAATTTTTTTAAAATTTCAAATATGCTTTCACTGTAATCTGAGTTTTTGTATATTCTAAACTTTAACGTGCAAACAATTGTCTATTATAAGTTTTATTTGCTCTTCTATTCCCTATATTGTGCCTGAAAAATCACAGTGAAAGAGTTTTCAGCTGTAGTCTTGAAGCAGTATTTTTTTCAAGTGTTAAGAAAAATAAATTTAATTGTGGCACATTTAAAATGAAAAATTTGTATTCAAAAAAGATCAAAATAAATTTATTATTTGTAACTATGATTATGAACAGGAGTCTGTTGAAACACATTCGCTCTAAGTAAAACAGGAAAGTATTAATTTAGTGATCAAAGGTAATGAAGTTCTGGAAGCTTTTGATCTATGATCCCAGCTCATTGCTGCCTCATCTGGCTTTTTAGGAAAATACTTTCCCCAACTCTGCCAATTCCTGCAGCAGCCTGGGGACAGAATGCCCAGGGCAGTGTGGAGCAGGAGCCAGCTCAAGCTTCAGCGGTCTCTGCTGATGTTTCCCTTGCTGGGCGGTGATCACTCTGAGCTAACGGGGCCAATGTCTGTCCAACCCCCTCTTATCAAGCGTGAGCTGTGGACTAACAGCCAACCTGCTTTGGTCCAGACAGTGACGGTGCTCTCAAGTGTAAAGATTTAGCTACAGTAACTGGTGTTTTAAAATGGAGCCTGCATGCATAAATTCTTTGTATGTACATTTGGTTGCTTTGGCAATTATTAAACCTCAAATAGAGAGGCAGTATTACGTCTCCAGAATGCATTGTCCTCAATTTTATTCACACTGCAGAAAGAATGAAAGACAAGATGAGAAACCTGAATGGAGCAGGCTGGAAATCTACAGTTTAGTCTTTTAGGAGTATGATTTTTCAGTACATCATGAGAGGTAAGCATGGCTGTCGAACCAGGAAAAAAAATGGAAACTGTTTTTCAAGTTTTTGTTGAATTGCTAACAAGGGAAAGAGTTACCCCCCTTGAATAATGAAATTTTAGGGTATATAGTGATACTTGACCTGTCCTGATATGCTTGAAGGGTTTATGTGTCCTTTGGGTAGAAAGTGGTGTCTTTGACTTCTACACCTAATTATGAAATACATCCAAAAAAGTCAGCCAAGAAGACGTTATTTCTGGTTCCAGTACATGAAATACATCTTTGACAATTTTAAACTGTATATGTAGAGAAACATGTAACTTATTACCGCCTCTGGGTATGAGGAGATTTATGCACTAAAAGTTTCACACAGGTTTTGCTAGACTGTTGCTGTACTGTTCATGGAGAATGTGTATTTCTAATGACAATTAGCATAGTCTTTTAAAATAGTCCTAATTTTTAGGAGTTAAATAATTTTTTTTCTGTTATTTGTGTATTTAGATTTACAGAAAATTACAAATGTATCATTTTATATGTGCTTGTACCTGTAAACGATTTTCAGTAAATATGAAATGCATAAATGTTATCAATATATTTCAACTAAATATTTATACATATACTACTATTATAAAATTTCCTCAGTAAAAAAAAATATTTGTTATCAGAAGTTTAAAAGTAACTGACAGCTCCTTTCTGTGTCATTTGTGAGTTCTTTAGGGAATGAAGACCAAAATGGCAAAGCTCCTTTTTGCTGGAACTATGCTAAGATCCACCTCCTTTTATTGGCAAAGTGAAGTTTTCAGTGAAACTGTAACACTCTGTGACCCCCCTTCTTTGGCTTGTCCTGCAGCAGTACCAGGAACATTTTTGTAGAAGCTGAAGTCTGTTCTAAAATTTCTTCATCATGTGAAAAAAAAATTATTTGATTTAAATATTGTAGAGCTGATGTCAATGAATATCAGGCATGCTGGACAGCAACAAGAACTGCAAAGCCAAGAAAATGTGTCAGCTCCACAAAGTCACCCTTGGAACCTGAATGGCAGACACAGCTCCATGTGAATAAAATCTTTAATATTTCAGGACTGATCTTGTGGGTTTCTTGCACTTTATAGATAAGTAAACATGGCTCCTAATACTGAAATCAATCTGTATAAATTGAAATCAGACTGTGAAAGGTACAAAGGACTGAAGAGAAAATATGGAAAGCAGATAATTGAGGTACATGGATCTTTTATAAGAGGGAGGTTCTTTATCATTTCCAGAATTTTTAGTAATTTTTTTGCTTTGTCCTAGCATATAACTTGCAGGCCTTAGATAGGCTAATTTTCTTCCCTCTGAGAACTTGCAGATGTTAGCATTAAATGATTTTCATGTATTTCATAAATGAGGTAGCTGTTTCACACCTCTAAAAATCAATAGCTATAAAAGCCAGGATCCCCCTTCTGACAGAATGACTGCTCAGACTGCTCTGCCCCTGAAAAACAGGGTGTAGAGTCTATTCACCACACAGCAGTTTTGAGATATTTTTGATTTGGTTGCAGATTTTGAGATTCTGCATTTATTTTTGCTTTTAAGCAAGTGTTTCTTGCTGTTTCAGCAGCCATTATCAATTGCTTGCTTTAAATCTTTTTTCTTTTCATTCATGTAATTTCCTGTCCGCATTTTAGATTCAGTGTTGCTAACAACAGAATTGGAAGTTGCAGAAAGTCTCCCTTCAATCTGAAATTCACTGAGCAGGCAGGATTGCAAGTCCTGCATTTCATTCCAAGGATATACTTTTTTTTTTTTTTTGCCAGTCCATTTTTTCTGAAACACACAATCACTTATTATTGATTTCTGAGGTGATGCAAAGAATTTCTTGCTATACTTCTTGTTAGGCATTTTACATTGTCCAGTCATAATGCACAGAAGAGTTCTTTTCAGATTAATATCATTCATTTGTCCAAAGATGATGGATGTGGTGGTCATGATGCCATTTCAATTACATGATATACACCTTTTATTTTTCCATATAATCTAAAACCTGGAAGGATGGGGAAGAGTGTTGACTTACCACAGGTTATTAATGGTAGCCAAAATTTGAAAGACTGTTTTATAAAGTGTGCAAATGTTTATAGCATGATTTCAGTGAGAGATGATTGCAATATTGTAAAATACTGCAAAAAATTTTATTACTGATGGCTCTCATTCTCTTCTGAATCTTGCTCGATATTGGAAATTTTTAAGATCTATGTGAGAAATGAAGTGAATATAACAAACAGTCTATCAGTAGTTTGTTACACAGGCTGCAAAAATAAAGCTTGCTTACATCCAGACACTGCATTTCTGATAGTTCATTCGAGATTTCCATAGATACCTCATGCCTAAGAACAAATATCAGCAAGTCTGTAAGTTGGAAGTACTTCCCAAAATTAATTTTTAGATTTTATTTGAAAACCTGACACTACATGAATCACCTGCTTTGCAGAAATGGGTCTTGTTCTTTCATCCAGGTGTTTTGTCATAACATAGACTGTGTTTTAAAACAAACGTGGCATTTCTAGAAATGAAAATTAGGCCTAACAATTTAGTGTTCTATGATATTCTCATAGCAACAGAACACAGCTGGTCACAAATTACGTGGAAAAACTGAGTCATATTAGGCTATTTTCTCTTCATACCTCTGCTTTCTCTCATGTTTCACAGTTTCTTTTTCAACAAGAAACAAATCTGTGTGAAAAGGGAGAAAAGTGGTGTTTCATAGGAGAGTGTAGTTGCTTCTTTTAGACACGTGAATTTGATACTGAGAAATAAATACTTCTTTTAGAGAAGCTGGAAAAAAGGTAACCTAAACTTTCCTAAATGGCAAACTGCTGAAAGTGGGACAGCTGCTATTAGTTGTCAAGACAAAGTTCATGTTCTCATCAGCTCATGTCCTGAGGTACAACAGCATCCTTTCTAAAGCACTTGACCATTGCAAATCCATACCATTTCTCTACAAAGTATCAACCTCCACTTTTGCATCCCTCCATTAAGTTGTTTGAGTTTATCACAATAGAGATGAAGGATTTAATTATTATGGCTTTGCACGTCTTTCAAGCATATTACCCTTACTCTCCCTTTACTCTTGCAGATGATTAGGCCCTTCTGCCCTGGCAGAGATGCAAATAATCATCCCAACACCAAGTTTTTTACTCTGTGGATATTATCACCTAAGCAGTCCTTCATACATGGAGATGACATGTTTTAAACACCTCTGAAAACCCTCACGATACTTTGTCATCTCCCTTCTAGAGAACTCACTGTCACCAGGATGTCTATCAATATGACAACAGCTACGAGCAGGGGAACTGTCTGATGGATCACTGTCATATGATTATGTCCTTGGGCTCCCCATCCATCATATCCTATCTCTATGTTGTTACCTTAGGATGTAATTAGGTGCAACCATTTTTCATGTAGCAAAGCTGATGTACAAATGCATGCCAACTCCAATGTCTGGGGAAAGCCAAGTGACACCTTTATGTTGTATATTTTTCAGGCAAGGATTATCTTTCTGTTCTGGGTTTGTGCAGCATCTTGTAAAACATTACTTTGATTCCTTACTGCAGCTTTTAGTTTTGCTGCACTGCAAGAAATGTTGGTAGCAAAATCCTTTAAATGAAATCCAATTCATTGGACTGGAGTAATGTAAATCCAGTTTGCGTTATTTGAATGGCCTCTAAAACCATTTAAGATAAAAGCAATGGGCATTAACTCATGGAGAATTGCATCCTTTCCAATCTTTACCAGCTCAAAGGCTTCCCAGCAGCAAATAATGTGAACTGGCAAGATGACTAAAAACCTTCCTGTTCACTGCAGTTCTCAGAATTATACACTACATAAAGAGAGGGATTTAGTGACCACAGAGAAATACAGCCAAAAGAAATGTGGTGGGTAAATATGACTGGGAAAGTAGGTGAATCCAAGCCTGAATAGAGCATGAGTTTAACCCAAAACATCCTAGTATCTTCAGGGAGCTGGGAGCACCCTCCAGGAGGTCTGTCTTTGTCCAGATGCAGTAAGAAATAAAGCACTTCTTTCCAGACACTGAGACAAAATAAAAATGGACAGCAGATGAGTCATTTTTTTCCTCAGCTTTGTGATGGACTGTTTCACTCTCACTTTACAAAGATGAAAGAACAGAGCAGTGCAATCCTCTTAGTGGGGTTGTAACAGCCACACAAACCCTCATCTTCTCTCTCTGGGGGCATGCCACCTTCTGTGCTCTTTCATAGATGGTTAGCACTAAAACCACTAAAACATTGCCATCTCCAATTGAGTGAGAAGCTAGGGCTATATCACAGTTCTTCTTTGCTTCTGAATCAGTGGTCAATCCATTCCAGGAAGACAAAAATACAGAATAAATATTGTTGTTATTCCACATATCCTGGTAGTATTGTTTCAATCTATTGGCTCACAGTCTGTGAGACAGTGCACTGGTTA
The DNA here is from genome assembly GCA_013389925.1 of Aegithalos caudatus. Lineage (NCBI taxonomy): Eukaryota > Metazoa > Chordata > Aves > Passeriformes > Aegithalidae > Aegithalos > Aegithalos caudatus. The sequence continues at coordinate 403,791 of WEIU01011701.1, read as the reverse complement.
ACATTGTAAAGGCTCCTTTTAAAACCTGGGAAGTTAGAACAGATATTATTTTAATGAAAGCATAGATGTGGTGGTTGCAACAAAATCCACAGGAAGATTCTAAATCCTCCAACACTTCAGATTTTTCATCAGCCTGGATTTAGATTGACCCTAATAATGTGTATACTTAGTGCTTACAATCATATGTATATGGTCCATAAAAAATACAATTTAGCAGCTGTGCAAGTATTTTTCTAATGACTCAGACTCTCTACTTTTTTGTTATTGTATAAAAATGTGATGCTTTTAAACTGAGCAGCATAAATTACATTGTTGCTTCTCTGCTGCAATATAATATAACCTTTTCCCATGATTATACATTTTAAAAGGGAGGCATAGAAAGTTCTGTGTACCCAGTGCACCTCCTGGAGTTCAGCTTTGAGGCCCTTTTTGTGATCATTTACCTCCTAATCCTCAAAGATACAAAATCCTTCTGTTAGCTGTTTGCATCATGGGAGGCATGGGACATTCTTGCTTTCAGGTGTCTTTCTCTGGTTGAAGGGATATCTTCAGTTCTGAAGGATTTTATTACTATGGCAAAAAAAAGTGTTGCTATCACAGAACATACCTTTTACAGTCTGTTGCCATAAAATATGTTACCTCCCATGGTAATGTACAGAAGTCTCCTCTGAGAGCAAACCTGGTCAAAAAATACCTGTATCTGTGTTTCTCTACAGGGAAGAATACAGATGAATGAAAGCATGGAAGGCAGCAATCTCATTTTCGCATCATCAGGAGCCTCACTGAGATAAATAGAATTAGGACGACTCAGCCCTGCATGTAGTAATTCTGGGCAGAACTAAGTCAAGAATCTTGCATTACAAAATCATTAACCATTAGCTTTTTTCATGTTTTGGCACAAAGATTGCACCATGCCATCAATAATTAAAAAGTATGTGCAAAATATAACAAATTTCTCGGTTAAAAGCAAATTAAAAGATTCCTTTGCATGACATTCTTTACAAGGGCAAAATTAACATGATAGCACAGTAAATCAAAACATCGAACTAGAAGATGTATGGTGTGGCTTTCTGTGTAGGACACACATGTCCCATGACTTACTGAGTGTCCCAGGCATGGAAAACTGCCAATTTAATGCAACTTTAGTTCGAGTTAATCAGTTTGCAGGAGGGCTGTAGGACCTTATTTTAGGCTCACTTAAATGTATGGCTTAAACATCATCAGGAGATTTGACTCTGGTTTAACAGGTATCCAATACATAGAACAGGGTCCTAAGGGCTAATTACTGCCAATACAATGTGTATCTCAAGAGGCAGTTTAATTAAACTTGTATTTATAATGTGCAATGTGCCACGTATATATATAAAAGCCCATCCTCCAGTGTGATTCAGCTTTTCCTAAGATTCAGTTTGTTGTGTACATTTGTCCCTCTTTCAAGAGGTTAGAAGAAACCAACAAAATTGCAGCTGTTTGAAGTGAAATATGAAAAAATGAATGTGGCTTCTTATACTAACAAAAGAAATATATATTTTGATTTTCAACAAAATATTACAAAAATACTAATAAGTGATGCAAAAATATAAGTATATAAATATAATTTTGAAACTAAGAACAAACAACAAAAAACCCTAGACATATTTATCCTCTGTTCATTTATTTTTACAAGATTTTCCTTTATTCTGTAAAATTATATTTCTAAAAGGTTCTTTCCTTAGACATAGCAATGCAAAAGCATTTATATTTTTTAATTGCTTGCACTTTTATTTAACTTAAGTACCATGTACATGCCTGGAAACCCAGCTTTCAATAGCAACAAAGTATGTACATAATTAGTAATAGGGCCTTCAATCATTCCCCCTCTCATGTTCCACTGTTTTCCCATATTCCAGCACAGTTATGTGCCCTTTAAGCTATTTTTATCAAGTGTGACAACTTTGAACTTGTTCCAAGACCATATTGCCTTAGATGTGACCTTCTGGTGTGGAAGTTAAATGTTCTCTGAAAATCTTGCATATAACATGTACTTCTCTATATTTACTCTAAATGTAATATCTTCAAAGAATACCAAAAAGTCAGTGAAACATGAACTTTTTCTATAACAGCCTTAGAGCCTGATCCTTTATACATGACTTCAGTAGGATTTACACATGTGTAAGGGCTGCAGACCATGTGTGCAAATATGGACACATGTTGTATCATATTAAGGTTCAATAATAAGGCTGGCCAGGAAACAAGGATTCTGTTTCGTGAAAGATTCTGAGGTTTTGGCATTTGGTTTCATTCTGACGCAGGGTGAAATCAAGACTTTTCAGCTTGTTTTGAAAGCAAGAGAGTCTGCAAAGGAGACAGATGACAGATGTAACTGGGGCTAAGCATATACCTGTAGTAGTGAATCCGCATTTCAGACATTGCTTCAAATCTGAGAGCAGTGATTTAAACTTGGATGCATCCTGGACAAAATGAATTTCCTTGTTACCACATTTGTTGTCCATAAACAAGTGAAGCCCTTCCTCCTAATTTTGAGTGAAATTCCATTCTAAGGTTGAGGCAGGCAGCCCTGGTCCTCTCTCAGCAGGACAAGGCAGCACCGCTGGCCAAGCGTTTCCCTGTGGAACCATCATCCAGCTGTGAGCTGCACTGCATGCCAGGGGACCCACGAGGTTGTGTGGTCAAAGGCAGGTGACAGGCCATGGTGCTCTACTCTGCTGCCTCTCAGGACTCTCCAGATCTGTGCCCAGTGGTGTTCCCTGAGAGGCCACAAGCTACTCAGCAATCATTCACAAAGCCGGGTTTGGGGACCAATGATATAAGCAAAAGGGGAGGGTTTGGTGGGTTTATATCTCAGGTTTTTATAATGTGACACAAGAATTGCTGTCACTGGAGTTGTTTCTTATAGCTATAAAATACTTGCCTGAGATGTATGTTTCTGAAGTATCAGCTTTTCTTTGGGTTTACAAGGAATCGTGTATCCAACAGAGTAAATTTTCAGTTAGATGAATGGGTTTTGGTCAGACAAGAAATGCTGAATAAACCCCATCAGCTCTGTTTTATTTCGCTGGTCTCAAATGAAAGCAAGCATTATTTGATTTGTTTCTTTGGAAAAAAGATAGTGTTGCTAAAAAGACTTTGAGATACATAATCATTTGAGATATATCTGTATCACATAATCAACAGATGTTTTTGTGTACCTTGTGTCCCACAAATATTGTCTCAGCGATGTGCTTTGCTCTGCAATAATGCAGTCAACAATGATAGTAAAGCAAATCTCACAAAAATTACATTTCCATTTGGATTACTATAAAAAATTAACTTTCCCAGATTTGATGTAAGCTCTAGCAATCATTAGCTGATAACTGAATATATATTTGAATATCGATTTCATACAATAAAAAGGCAAAAGAAATCCCCAAAAGCTTGAGTGAAATTCTTATGGACAAATGGAATATAGCTTTGCCTGTGGGTTGAAAAAGATCTGGAAATATTAGTGGCTGCCTATTTTGTTCAGTTGCTTTACTGTTTGCAAGCACTGAACTGTGAAAACAGTAGGAAACAGTTAACAGTAACGACAAACTTCTAGGAGAGGAAATAGAAATTGGCAGATAATTTTAAATTTGAATATTTAGAAAATTGATGAACAGGGGAAAAAAATCTAAATTTTCTCTGAGTTTATTTCCAAGACGATTGTCCAAATTTAGTCTCTCTATTTGAAAAAGCTCAAAGACTATATTTAAAATTTAAGAAGAAAAGTTTGATTTCTTTATCATTTGTTGTTGGCATGACGCTAGATGGGTTTCTGGTACATTTTGCCTAAAGGGCCAAAGTAATACTTCCATTCAATGTTAAATACTATCCAGCAATCTGTCCTAGATCTTTTCATAAGCACTGGCCAAGCAGACATTTATTCTATTCTTTCTTATTAAAACAATATTTCAAAGAGTTACTTTACACACACACACACACAAAAAAAATAAAATAAAATAAAATAAAAACCCACCATGGAATTGGAGCTGCCCTTTCTGAAGAACAGATGATGGTTACATTTTAACATTTATGTGGTAGCACCAAAGAGGCATGACCTAGTCCCCAGTCAAGCAGAGGCAGTTTAACAGATGATACGAGGCGTAAATGCTGAAGATCTGCTTCAGTTTGTCTGGTAAATATTATAAGCAAGGATTATTCCCTCTCTGTAGATGTGGAAGCAAACCAGAATGATTATAACTGCTTTTGACCAGGAGTCAGTGTTAGAGACAAGATTAGAATTCGAGAGTTGATTACTGTTGAGTTTAGGTCAATATCCAGCGCCGAGCCAGCCCTGACAGCCCCGTTCCTGCAGGCAGCAGGTTTTGGCCCTCTGAACCGAGCCACTCCATTACCTGCTGTCGGTACTCGCTCACATGGTTATGCCACATTGGGCCACAGGCAAAGTAAGGAACAAATGCTTTTCACAGAAATTCTCAGATTGAGCTCTTTCACCGAGGATATATTTTAGCATTGTGTTTTCCCACTGTCTGTGTATTCAAATGAAGTGGAACAGCAAGACTTCCTGCAGTAATGCCCCTCTAATCATGTATCAGATCCCCCCCAAATGAAACTTTGGTTGCCTTGTGTTCAAGAGCTCAGCTGGAAGTGGCTGTGTGAGGGAGCATGAGTGACCTGTCATTATGGGGGAGAAAACAGTGGCACTAATGCATGCTCATACCAGTAAAACAGTAGAAATACTATTTTAACAAACAAATCCATGAATGGACTTCCTGGACAGTAAAATCATTTGTCTGAAAGGCACAAGTGCATCAATGTTCATGTCCTTTTGGTCGAATAGGACAGTGAGCAGCAGAGATCACACAGTCATATGAAAAGAGAGTAAACAGAGTGTTAAAAGGCTCTTTATAAGAAGCAAGATGACCCAAATTTGTCATTACTTTGACCTCAGTGTGTAGAGGCAAATGCCAACCAGAAGAGGGAGCACATGTCAGCTGGAAGTCTGTCCCCAGAGCTCTACCGACTTAGCTAATCACTATGCTGCCAAATACAGCCATGTTGTCAAAATAAATAAAGGAGATAAATCTGGGCTTGCCTTCTGGAAAAGGTCAAAGCTGATCAGAAAGGAACTGATATGTATATATGCCATTGAACTTCCCTAGTAGAAGTATTTTCACGTTTAAGAGTGGCTGGATTTGAGACAGAAATGTGTCACTCTTGTGCTTTCATGTAGATTACTCAGCTCATGAGATCAACAGCAAGATCCTTGCTGTGTCTCTCCCACTAACAGTTCACACAGGGATCACTTATGTATGTAGTACGAGTCATTTCTTGCTGTAAAGAGGCCATGACCACTAATTGCTTTCCTCTTTTACTCTCCTCCTCCTTTTTCCCTCTTTTGGTTTTCCTTTTCCTTATTTTTCCTGCTGCTCTGTCCTTCAGATATCGTTCTACCCTGAGTTCCCAAGGGACTGGCTTGCAAAGCAGAGGGGAAGCTGTGGAGGTCTGGCTGCCTGCAGCACCCCTGTGGCTCTTGGGCCGCTCACCAGGAGTGCAGAGCAAGCACGAAGTGACTCCAGCTGCAGCTGGGTCTGTTGGCAGGAATGCTCGGCTTGGGGAGAAGTAAGGCTTCCCTGCCTTTTACTGCCATCTTTTCTGCTCCCTCTGACACTGGACCACAGCTCTAAGTAGTTGCCTTGGCGTCAAGGCTGAGAGCATAGAGTGACTCAGAGGGGTTGCATGTGGGTAATTGGGAAGCACTGATTCATCCAAGAGGGACTTGCCATTCTTCCTTAAGTTTAGCACTCGTGAGATTCTTTTCCTCCATTTTTCCTCCCTATGCTCATTTTGGTAGTTCTCTCTCTCCCCCACCTACTGGCTTTTTCTGCTCTTTCTCTTTCCCCACTGACTCTTATTTTCAATCTTCTCTGTCACATTCTTTACCCTCCACTCCCTATTTTCTATTGTTCTTTTTATTCTTGTTGTCCCCCCCTTTTCCTTCTTCCTTGTTCTTGTCTCTCCTCTTGGTTCCTAATCCCATCTCCAAAGTGACATCTCACATCTTCATCCTACCAGAAAATAGTCTTGTTTGCAGGCTTACATCTATTTTTCTTTCTTCTGCTGGATATGCCACTTAAAACATCTTTGCTTCCTTGAAGATCTCTGATTAAGACTGCAAATATTTTTCTTTAAATGGTTAGAATGAAACGAAGATTTGAGGAATATTGACTCAACAAATTATTTTGTCTTAAATATATTTGCTTCTCCTTAAATAATCATTGAAGTATGTTATAGCATAATATAGTCTTAACAACAATCAATTAACATATAGACAATACATTTAGAATAATTAAAATGAAATTGCAAAGCTTATTTGAAATTACAATTTTCCTGATCATATATATGTTACATGGCTGTGCATAGAAACTAAGATACTAGATATAGGTATTCATTATTGTCTTTTTTTTAAATCTGTCCCATGGTGTGACTTTTTGCAAATTACAAAAAATAGATAATTTTGCAAAGTATTATTTTTGGTTCATTACTGTACCAAAACTAGAAAGCTGTTTTCCTTTCTATATTATTAAGACCAACACAACAGGTATAAGTGACAGTTTTATTTACTTACTATAATGGGACAAGAGATCATTAGGCTTTACACAGTATGGAATAACCAATATTATTCTTTCCAGCATTTTCTTTCTTTCTGAGACACTTGATCTTTTGAGCGCTTGATCTTTTTAAGCAATGCTAGGTCAAGTCAGTTATCTAAGGAATAGTTTGCTAGAGAAAACAGAAAAGCAGTGGTGTCTGACAGTCTTCAAATGCACTTTGTACCTTGTTGTTTTAGTGTCAGCTATTGACAGATCTAGTTGGGGAAATTTCTGGTCCTATCAGCAAACACAATTCAATCTTCCATAGCACTTTTCACATCAGAGCACATTACAAATAGCATTATCATCCCTCTGTTGATAGCACGGGAGGTTGGAGTAGGGATAACTGACAGGTTATAGGTAAAGGAAAGGTTTGACTGAAAGAAATAAATTTCCATCAGGAAACAAAGTTAAGCCTTTCAGTGACATTTCTCCACCATCAAAAAAATCTGACATGAAGAAATTTTTAAATCTTGCTGAAATTCCCCATTCTATTATCTGACTTTAGATATAGTTGCAAAAATAGTGAAATTAGGATAACTTTTACTGACATTGTTTTGGCTTAGTCAGGTATTTTCTTTCTTTTTCTTTCTTTTCTTTCTTTTTTTTTTTTTTTTTTTTTTTTTTTTTTTTTTTTTTTTTTTTTTGGTTGCTTTTTCTTTTCTAAAGTACAAGTTCAGTCTCTGAGGAAACATTCCTTCTCTACCACACAAGTGGTAAATAAAATCTACAAATAAATTCTATTTCCCCAAATGTATAGGATACAAAAAAATGTATTCATTAGTGTGAGATATAAAAATGTAGACTCACACTTCTGAAATCTATGGCTGTTCCTTTCACACTTGTGCCAAAGGCAAACAAACATAATTCTCCCTGGCAGCTGGACGACATTCCAAACAGCCACCACATTAATTCACTCACCTCCATCAGCCTCCGCCTGCAACCTGCACAGCTTGCTGCCAGGAAGCCTGGCAATAAATTCCAACTCTAAATACCAAACAAGGTAGAAAATACCATACAATGCATTATTCCAAAGGACAAAATGGGCTCACTTGATAGGGATAACTGAGAAGGGGGCTCTTCCACTGCCTTTTGGAGTTCTCCTTATTGCCCTTGTGGACATTGGCAGTTGCCACACAAAATGTAGGTTTGCACTGAGAGTTGAATTCTGGATTTTTTACTCAAATTTTGAGTAATTTTGTTATAACAATCAATAGCTAGATGTTTGATTAAAACTAAAACTTTGTATGTTGATGTTGTGCAAACTAATGTTAACAGCTGATGAAATAATGAGGGATCTAGCCTGGAATTGCCGTGTATTCATCTGCTTCTGGAGAAGAGTGTTGTGGACACTGTGCTGCAGCTCTGCAGCATCTCTTAGTGAAGCTTTTTATTTTCTCTCCAACAAACTATATATGAAAATGCAGGTAAGTACCAAATTATATCATCATCTATGGGTATAGAATATATTTATTTACTATATATATATTTATATATATTAGTTTTAGGTTGGGTTTTTTGTACTAAGTATGTACACAAAACATTTCCACTTTTCTCTCGGTCTTTAAGTTGTTTTTCTTTTAATTTCAAGAAAAAGAAAACACAAGAACTAAAAGTAATTCTGTTCTTGGAGGAAACAGAGTGCACCTTTCTCAACTGCAAACAAAATGGCCACTGTCTCAGGCACAGACAATTTCTCATCAAGTTAAAGGTAGAATATGCAATAAAGGCATCACAAATTCAAATTTTTTCAAACGTGGGCTATTCTGTTGCTTCTTTTTTGTTCACCTTTTTCAGAAAAATCTGTATAATCTGAAATGAAATTAACACAGTATGTCAATTTTGTTTTCCCTGAAATAATTTTCAGTTCAACCTGAAAGAACACCCAGCAATCTAAGTTTTCCAACTTCTTGGGTTCTTATGAGTATGAAGATCTGGCAGGAAAAACTCAACGGAGCAGCTGTCAAAAAAGGTTATTACTAGTTTGGCTTAATATTGCACTCAGCACACAAGTTAGCCATTCTGTACATTCCAGCCAAAAGTAAGTGGCATAAATGGAATAGTAAAGGAATAAAATCATTCTCAGAAATGTAACAGGCATTTGAACTCTCAGAAAAATTTTACTCTGTGTTTCGAGCAAAACTGATGACTATAATTTCATGCAAACTGCTTCCACACGTTAGTTTTTCTAACTGTGTAAGTTTGCTGCATCTAGGGAAGGTAAAAACTCCATCTGTTTGATTAGTCTTCTATCTTGACTTTATCTTTTTAGAGTTTTGCAAAGCTGATAAAAATACAAAAGTTCACACGGAACAATTTATTTGGATTTCAGCCAAAGCTTTGATAAAATGGGCTTCTGTATCAGCAAGAGTAGCTCATTTTTGAACTACAAGATAAGTAGTTATTTAAAAGGTATTTTACACCTTTAAAGCATTACTTAGGAAAACCTTATACCCTGTAGACCCGTGCATTTCTCATTATTTCTTTGAGTGAGCACTTACTCCTCAATACAACTGTGATGTATTTTCAGTGCTTCTTTTTGCAGGGTAGAGAGGTCATTCAGATGATCTTGACTTTTCTTGTTGTTATTGAAGTTGCACAAGGATCTCTACCTGTAGGCTGTTTACTCTGTTGAGTGGATGTCATTTCTGTTCTATCAGAGCTATGATGAGCTGTCTAATAAAAATTGAATTCAACCCTGTTTACTCTTCATGCCCAATTCTATTTCCACTATATTTCCTGCCACGGGATCTTTGTGTGGGTTGGAGTTTTGCTCTGTAAGTTAAAAACTGTGCAACTGTCTCTTTTTTTTTTTTTTTTTTTTTTTAAACAGCATAGTTGAATTATTTTCCTGCTTAAGTTTGATTTAGTCCACTCTCCACTAGGACTGACACTTTCCAGTTACATGCGTTTCTACTTCATGATTTTATTCATCTCAGAATAATTTAAACTGTTCTGTGGACTTCCTAAAATATCAGTGTAGGTTGAGGGACTCTAGGGTCAACAGGTCTTGCTATAATGGCTACCCAGACAAGGACTAAGTGCTTCAGCCCTTTCACATTTAAAACTACTGTTGACCTCGACAAAGCATAAGGAGATAGTTGGATTTAACTGTCTTCACCTCAAAAAGGACATGCACTGAGCAAAGAGACATGCAGACAAAATTGGCTAGGAGAAGTATACCTTAATCTGCACTTGCAAGTCTTCCAGTGCTTCAGGTTTTTTCATACCAGCTGCTGAGCTTTAAGTGGCTTTGCTGTCAGGGTTTTTTTGAGTTAATTTTTCTTTACAGAAATGACATCATTGTGTCGTGTTTTTGCTCTACCTTCTTAGTGGAGATTTACAATCCAAATTCCAGACCAAGAACTGCTTTGGATTGGGGGGATGGTGGTTCTCAGTTTTGAAAAGTCTCAAGATTTTATCTTGAGTTTCAATATTTGCTTCTTCCTTTATAACTGCCATTCTTGGACATGAATGAACCCATGACCGCTTTAAGCTGCTTTTTCTTTGTGTACATTTCTACCCCTCACATTTGTAACATCTGAAAATATAAATTTGATAAAAGATTAGAAGTTTAAAAATTACATCTTATTTTTTGTGGAATTTAAGATTTCTAAGCCAATCTCATTTTTGACACCTCTAGGATTCCAGTTTTAGGGTTAACAAAACGATATGCTTCAACATGATTTGAAACCAAGGGACTTAGTGACAAAAAAAGACACTAAAGGGAAAAAAAAAAAAAAAAAAAAAGGAAACATCACACACAAAAAAACCTGAAAAAGACACTTTTAAAAAATGTGTTTATAATTCAGGTAGTCTTTAAAAGGGACAAAATGAAGAACCTTATTTTTCATTTTCAAGTACTTTACTATCATATTTCCTAAATTTACAGGTCAGATTTTTTTTTCCCCAGCTACCAACCTGCAGCTTCCACATGAAATTTGAAAGTAAAAAAATATTCATTCTGCCTCATAGGTCACTGCTGGTAATAAAGATTCCACAATAGGAAATTAGCTGACAATTTGGTTGATGATGTACAAAACAGAATAGAAGCCAGCTTGCCCTCCCAGAGCTCCTTGGCTCTACAATGCTAACAATAGTAAAAACAGGCTTTTGGTCAGAAAAGTAAGCAGCTCTAATTCCAGGGTATGCAGGGAACTGCTCTGTTGAGTAAGAGCCTGTTCTTTAAGGCTGCTGCCCAGAGCTCTGCTTTAAGCTGCTGCTGCTCCGTGCTGGGGCAGCTGCGTTGTGCTCCAGAGGCAGGGAGCTGCACTGCCAGGGCAGGGAGAGGAGAAAACAGAGACACCAGGTTTTGGGTGGTAAGGTCCTTCAAACTGAAATGCCAGCAGAGACAAGATGTGCTCTGTTCAGCTGGAATTAGTCACTGGAGCAAACAGGACTCAGCTCTCCTGAGCGGCCGTGTGACAGCTGGGATTATCTCCTTCATGGACAAGAGCTGATGTTTTTCTTGCTTCCTATACCTAAAAAAGAAATTGCAGTCACTTTAAGAAAGAAGTGTTCTCTAACCTGAGATTTTTTTTCTTATATGATCTTTACATAGAACTTCATCTGTATCAAAGAATCTTCAGAGATACTAAAATGGTTGTGGTGTTTCTTATTCCTCTCCAGAGATGAGAACGAGGCATAAACCAGGACTACAAGTTTAAGTTTGTTCACAGTCTGTTCTTTGGGAAGAGAAACTACGTGCATTAGCAGCTTATAACCCCTTAGAAGGTTAAAATCTTGCCTGTGGCAAGGATTACTTTAGTGAAAATGCATTAATAACATGGGTTTGTCTGCAATGATATAGTCATGTGTCTGACTCAATATTATTACCAAGAATAATTAACTCGGCAACGGGGAAAACACACATGTACACAAATGAGGTGCTGATGTTCATGAGATAATTTTCATTTATCATGAGCTGTCTCACCTGCCTTCTGTTCTGTATACCACCTTGGCCTCTGAAACTAATGTGAAACAGCTTGAAACACGTTAAGAACCAAACAACCAAAATGCATTATTTCCAGATAAAGGTTTCCTTTTCTCTTCAGAGGTGGGTGAAGCATAGGTCTTAGATAAAGTGGTATTTAGTGTTGCATCTGGGGTAGATTCAATGGGGGGAACAGTGAAAGAGAGGGAGAGCACTAGAGATAGCAGTCTGCAAAATTTTGACATTATGAAACATGGAGCAGCTATTTTCAGGTTATTTTAAAGAATTCTTATACCATAAAGAATTTTCTATTAAGATATCTAATTCAACTCATGCAATATCAGGAGCCTGATTTAGTGAAAATACATACAGAATAAACTAATATTTAACATTCAGATGCAGCATTTCAATACTAGAATGCTAATCCCAGCCTTTTGGAACATATTTCATTTGTAAACCCAGTAAAAAATCACAGATGTCTGTCATTGGAAGAAATTAGCTTTATCCAGTTTGTTTCTTCCTACAAAAGTAGACAACCATATCATTCCTTTTGGGCATTTGCCAAATCCTTTGGGATAATCTGATAGAGATGCCGTGGAGTTGTGAACAGTTGTAGTTCTGCTGTTGACCTACAGTAGCTCTGTGTTTGTGTTTGGTTTTTTTTGTTGTTTGTTTTTTTTTTCTGTGGTGTGAACCTTCCTTGAGGAATGCCTGCTCTGTGGATCTTATCTTTCTCCTTTCTGGTAGTATTTTGGATACTATTCCATACTGTGTTGTCTTGCAGTGCAGTGGAGCTGTCTGAAGTGACATTAGTGGCTGCAGGGGGATCCTGGAGACTGACACATGGATTGCCCTCAAATATCTGTTGAAGAAGCAGGAGAAATGCTTGTTGTAACAGGCAACAAGAAACAGACAGTGGTGTGGTGCAGCACTTCTTATCAAACAAGCTGGAAAAGAGGAATCCCTCTCTGCTTTCAACAGAGGAAAGGAAAACCTTGCTTCACTTCTGAAAATACTTCTGGAAGCAAATAAAAGTGCCAGCTCTAGTACAATCAGCTTTTACAAAGCTACACCCCTGAGCCAGGTAATACTTGTTTGATGTCAAACAACAACATTGGGAATTTTCCTCCAGTAAAGCTACAGAATTTGGCCTATTTAAAATTACTAGATTATCCTTCAGTTTGAAATCAGCTTTTCCAAGACAAATTGGTCTTTTGCATTTATTCAAATGCAGAAAGAAAATTAGATTAATTCATTAATGTCTAGGTTGCACTGTTTGGTGCAACTTTGGTTTTCTAAATTCCATGACTCAGCTATTAGGGCCTTGCTTTCATTTCATTTTAGGAAACATTCTGAATCCCAGGAAAGTTCATCACCTGACAGGTTTGTTTTGTTTTTTGGTTTTTTGGGTTTTGTTTTGGGGTTTGTTGTTGTTTTTATTTGTTTGTTTTTCTTGGTTTTGTTTTGTTTTGGTTTGGTTTTGGTTTTGTTTTTTCCAAAAGTAGCTTAATACTACTGTAAAGGAATCAAAAACCACTTAGGTAGTTTTACTTGAGACTACAAATTTTGTGGAGGCACAATTTAGCCAAGTGATCAGCTGGAGGCCAAATTTTTCAAATCCTAAAATCACATGTGTATTCCTTCCACTTGAAAAGGACTCACAGTTTGAAGGACTTCTCATGCAAATAGAGATCTGCAGGAACGGGTCTTTTGTGGCAGGGCTGATATCATGGCTTTGCTGTATGTAGTTAAGCTGAGGGTTTTTTTTAAGGGTTCATCAGGAAAGTGGAAACAGATTTTCCTAAACTAAATGCTTATGGCTGAATTTAAAAATGCTGCCCTTGTCAGAGGTTAAACTGTTCCCTGCCTCTCTCTTATAAGCATTTTAACTATCTACATAAATACTGTGAATAGTAAGTTCAAGGAATAAGGACACAATCTAAGTACAAGAAAGTGTAAAACAAAAGGGCAGTTTCACGGTCCCTGTTAAAACACATTTAAAGTCCCTCCAGCTGCTAGTGTTTAACCAACAAAAAGTATGGTTTCACACCAAAAGAACAATTTGTTCTGTGAATTAAAACATTTAGAAGGCCTTAAGTAACAAAGGTAAGCATTTACACACATGAGCAAAGTCAATGGCTCTATACATATCAATGCAGATAAAGCTTCAAAAGTGGGGAAAAAGTTGTATAGACTAACTGGACATGAGTCTCATTAGAAATTGACCCAAGAAAAACCGAAATACCTGAACCATTGTGGTAAAATAAATAGAAGTGTGTACACATAGAAGTGGAACTCAAGAAACTAAGATAAATTTCTAATTCCATAGCATCCCTTTCATCCTGTTGGACAGGAATAAAAATCTGGCAGCTTAGACCTACCACTATTACTTACTTTCTCAAAGGTCATGACTTGTTTTCTGCATGGAGAGAGTTGGGACTTTTCCCCATGAGGGTGTAGCTAGAAATGTTTATATGCACACCACTGAACCTGTTGTGCCTCATGTCCACTCTTTTTCAATATCAATATAGTCAATCAGTAATGCAGCAGCCTGATTAGCTACAGAGATCTAACTATGTCATGAAAGGCTTAAGGAAAACAAAAATATGTCTTCCAGCAGGAGTGCCTGTTTCCAACATTTGTTTCCAACCTCCCAGGTGTTTCATCAATGTATGTGCATCTCTTCCCTAACAGCACCCTTAAATAAAAGGACCTCAGTCAATATTTACTCTTTTCAAAAATTATTCACTGTTTATTTTTCTGCTTTTCTTCTACTTACTTTCTACTTTTCTCTAGTTTGCCCTAGTTTCTTTTAGTTTCTTCCCACTGTTCTAGATTTCTTGCTTAAATTTTCATTTCCTTACTAATTTTCTCCTTTTAAATTCTATTTTGCTCTATTTGCAGTTTACATGTCACTTCATTTCCTCTACCTATCAAGTTTTTATTCTATATACTGCTTTACTTTTGTTCCACATTTCCTAGACTTTTTCCTAACTGCCCTTACTTTGTTTCATTCTTCTGCCTAGCTCTTTACTTCCCTTTTCTAGCTCATGCTCCCCTTCACTGCACTTTTATGCTTACATCCCACCTGTAGTGGAAATCCTGACAAAATAGTATGGAAATAGCTCAGTCAAGACTTGGAGGGAAGATATTCACACCTTATTTTATCTTCCCCTGCAAATGATGTGAAGACAATTAACTGCTCAAGGAATAGCTGAGAATTTCCCTTAAAGTGGCAAAATCCGTGAAACTATTTTGGATTCTTTTTTGGAAAGTAAATGGGACAGTTTGAACAATACCCAGTAACAGGGATGCACAGGTACAGCTAGAAGGATCTACTTTTTAAGAGAGATTGTCAAGGAAATGAAAAAAATGTTGTCCAAACTAAAAACAACCCCACCACTCACCCAGTCAACCAACCAACCAACCAACCAACCAACCAACCAAGCATTTAATCAATCAAAAAAAAATACAACACACCAAACCAAAATCACAAGAGGTAGCAAGCAGCCAGTATTGACTGTAGATACTTTTCTGTCTCTATAGTGCATTTTATACCAAAAAGAGCAATAACCCCCAAACAAAAAGTCCTCACCCTAGAAAGCTCCCAACTTACCGAAAAAAAAAAAAAATTACTTTATGTTCCTTGTATTTCTTCAATGTCTTCCCATTATTTCTTCCCATTTAAGTTTCCTATCTTCTTCTATTTTGAGGTGTTTTCTCTTACACTGGGCAATAGTTGGTGCCCTGCTTTTCTCCTCTGCCTTTCATGTGCAGCCCTCCCTGTCTCCCTGATCACTCCTACCCATCCTTCAGCTTCCTGTGTTCGTGACTCTGACTCTTCATGTGCTCTCTTTGTATTAATCTTTTAACTCTGATATTTCATCATACTTTCAACATTGCAAAGATCTTCTCTGCTAGCTTCTTCCCACACTACAAACTATATAGTCATGCCCTGCTGGCACAGCCACAGAGACTCTCTCCTGCTTTCACTTGCATGTGCTCTTGTTCTCTCCTATGTGCACACATTGCACCAGCACTTCAAAACTAAACCAAATATGTGGATGTATGAAAATTCTCCCTGTATGTGCGTGTCATGTAGGCTCAAACTCTGCTTTACAGGTTCTTGCCAAACCCAGTTTATGTGAGAACTGTAATATAACCTCCTACTGAAATATCTTTAGTTTTTCTTCCCCACTTTCTTCTAGATCATTTTTCAACATGCGCAGACAGCTTCCTTCTATGTCTTTTGTCCTTTCATGATCATCAGGCAGCTTTTAAATAAAGATGTTCATATTTTGAGTGCTAAGGGATCAGCTGGACTGAAAGTTGTAGAGTGAGTGTTGTGGGGGACAGATTTGCTCCTCTAGTTTAGAAAAATTCTCAAGATTTTCTCAGGAGAGGGTTTTAAATTTTTTTATCCCTGAAAGAAGCAAAGGAGCATCTTTATTTTGTAAAATAAGATTTTGGTAGCATCTTGCTGAACAGTTGGGCTGGAAGAGTATCCTTCCTTGATCTTAGGAGGAAGTTAATTTGTCTTTTCAGAGGACAGTCCTTATAGCATGCCCTTATCACATTCAACTTTAGGTTTGTTTTTTTCTTGGCTTCAGACATGTCAGAGGAGAAATGTAAAACTAAGGTAAGAGCAGTTTCATGACAGAATTGAGGTTCCTCAAAGCAGCGCAAGGACAACCCTAACTACTGATTCTTATGTGACTTAAGACTGAGTTGTAAAGAATACAAGGCCGGCAACCCTTCTTCAGGGCTAGGTACGTGGCACAGAAAGGCTGACATGCATAGAGAATCTGATTTTATCAGGACTTGGGGAAAATTATTTTAACTTTTCTCCAAGTGATTTGCTCTGTTCTTGCCCACCCAGCTAAGCACATGGAGACATGACTTCCAACCTCTGTGCTGGAACCATTTTCTGCATCCTGACTGCTGTACTGCTGGCAAGCAGAGCTCTCCCTGTGTCACAGCTACAACGAGGGAAGGCAAGCACTCACAGAGGTCATGGTTCAGCCTGGCTGGGCCCTGTACCTGTGTGAGCGGTGGGACAGAGCCCCAGCACAAGGCACACACCAGCTACCCAGTGAAGATGGAGCAGAAATGTTTCAGGGTGTACGTTGCCAACAGCCCTCCAGAATTGTGGCTTTTGGCCTCTGCAATGTTCCCCTCACCAAGGCCCTCTCAGCTCCCATGAGACTTCCATTTGTTGATCACTGAGGTGCTTAAAACTTGAATCTTGACTACTGTTTATCAGACTTATCTGTTGTCCTCTCTATCCAAGATCTGAACCACACAGCTAAGCCCTGTGACCCAACCAATACATGCCTTCAACCCTCAAGCTGTTCTCAGGCTCCCCACTCAACCTAAAAAATGCCAATCATTCCTCAGCTTCACTGGGAATTTTTTACAAGGAGAAAGGAACTATTCTGCTCTTCAGGCTGCAGCTAGACATGCTGGTGGGTGCATGTGTGCTTGGTGTGTCCCAGGGGTTTCAACTCCTCAGATCAAAAATGGGCATCTGGTTAAAATACAAGACAGATTTCTTCTGGACAGGATGCTGAAGTTTCTTCCTAATAATAGACAATAGAGGAAACAATGGAACTGAGGAGGAAAGTCATACGTACTGAGAATCCTATTTAATACGGGGTTCCTATGCAGATCTGTTGCTTTCTTAGTTTTAGGATCTCCATAGTATTTCCAGGTCTTTATGCCAGCCAGGGAAGTTCTCAATGCCCATCAGCAAGCAATGCTGAAAGACCTGCACCTTACTTGTGCCTCAGGAAAGTCAGTGTTCTCAGTCTTACAGATAAAGCAGGAATAGAAGTCAGTCTTGGACAGCAGCTCTCAGAACTTGTGCTCGTTTTCCAGCCATCTTTGGCTAGTCTTTGGTAGCAATTGAACTAAACTATCAATTAAGTGCTTGTATCACTTCATAATGAAATAAGTCACATTCTAAGCATCAAGTTATTATTTGCATAAAATGATATCACATTCTTTTTAGTCACCTAATTTCTCTTGTGGTAAGCAGTTTCCAGGCTGATTCACCTGTATGCCAGTTATGCCACAGACAGACTCCTGTCCAGCAGTCTTTGTTTTGGGCCTGATACTGCTTTGGTTTAAAATCTTCATAGTAGTGGCTTCCTCCTGTATTACGTGTGTGAAAAAGCAGGCATACACAGTGTCACTGGTGTCTGACCTTACAGAAAGCCCCTAAAGATCATTGTTTAGTCTCATGAAATAAATAATGTCCAGGAGCCTAGGACATGTCTACAGTGCTGATGAAGTAACTTCTGCCTGAGCTGGCACGGCTGATAAGTGGTAGAAATGTGCCTGAACAAACGAGTTCTGCCTTACGCCATCCCCTGCCAGCCCCTGTCTAGCTCATTTGCACAGCAGGGATCTGTGCCATGCCAGATGCTGACGTGGCTCCCTGCGAGCTGAGGGATCACTGCTGGGCTCAGTGTGGAGACAATGCTAACGAGATCTGACTCCCAGGGAGCGGTGGCGACCAGGAGGAGGACATGCAGAGGAGAGGAAAAGGCTGTCTCCTTTTTTCCTTTACATTCTCATTTTATATTCTTATCATCTTATTTACATATATTTTAATTACTTATATTTATGCTTTTCATTAGCATTTTCCCTCATTTCTCTTATTAGATTATAAAAATATCTATTGATATTTATTCCAAGAATCTTGAATGCATGGGAAACCCTTGGTACAGCTACTGAAGGAAGATGCTATAGAAAGAAAACTTCAGCATCATGCTGCCATCACATCTATCAGGGATCATATCTCACACCTTTAAATGCAATAACTGAAATCCATAGGCAAGTAAAAAATATGATGCAATTGAAACAGAATTGGGGCATTGCACTGAAGACAGAAATATTCCATAGCTTTATTGTCAAGGACATTCTTACCAAAAGAATGAAAACATGCACTAGGAAGAATGTCTGGCCATAGAGTTGTGTGTGTAAGTTCAGGCATAGAAAGTCGCAGACAACTTTTAACAAAAGCTTCTGACTCTGCAAAACAATTCTACTTTTCTATAATAAGAATTAATTTTTAGCCATAGAAGTCCTGCAGCATGAAAGCAGTGAAAATGAGCAAGAAATACTCTGACAGTAGAAAATCCAGTCATATACCATTTTTAACCAGGGATTTTTAAAAAGTGAACTTCTGCCTAATATATGTGCGAAGTGGATGATTTACCCTTTTTTTATTATTATTCTTATACAGATGGTTTCAAGGCAGGGATTTGGAAAATATCTGAAAACAAACTTCACAAGACAAAGATTTACAAGTGCTTGTATCTAGGTTTCTGATAGGATAGCCAGACATCAGGGAAAAATTTTGCTTGCTTCTCAAAAATATTGCAGCTATCAAGATGAATTGGGCACAGAAGATAGTGTATGTAAGGGCAGTTGGATGACTGAAAATAGAAACTCTTAAGAATAACACAGAGCCATTTTAGAAGAGAATTCTGTATCTGGAGAGCAAGAGGCAGAGCAGACTGGCCAAACTATATCAAGGATATCCAGGAACCTGGTAAGCAGATGTGAGGCATGTGAGGAAATGTGGTCCAAACAGCAAAAGATGCTATGAAAAACTGCAGCATCCCTAGCAGGCCTTGGAGCATAGTAGGAATGGACCTTCTGAGAAAATGCACCCAGAAGTTATAATTTTGAGCTATACGATAGTAAGTATTTGTACATCTCTTGTAAACATGAAGTTAAAGCACTGTCACAGCTGAGTGTAAATTTAGCACATATTACTTTGTTGTGAATTGAACTGTTTCCCAACTGAGAGATGGTAACTTAACCCAGGAGTGTGTTAGCTTGGGTGGTTGCAATGTGAGACCCTATCTCTGCAAAAGACAAAGAAAAAACACAGCCAGCCCTTCCTGAATAAAGAAATACATGTACGAAGAGCCTGAACAACATCCTGATGCTGCACACAGTGTTGTCTGCAAATTTCTACATTCACAGCCCCACCACCACTGTCACTAGTGGTGGTGAGAGGACATGGAAGAACAGTGCATGTGAAAAGATGAGAATTCACTACAACCAAACCCCGATTGCCTTCTAAGCAGGAGACTTTGTTGTAGCTGGGGATCTCCCCAGGACAAACTGTGATATTGAAAAAATTCAGGGCATTGAAGAAGGAAATTCTTGTTGATACAATACAGCAGTGGGCAAGCATGTGTTTCTCTGAGAGATTATTACAACACTTGATCATTGACATTGCTATGAAGGAGAGTAAGATCCACTTTCATGAGATATGATCGGCACCTCATTGAGAAATTACAGCCACTGGAAGGATTGACTGCAAGACAGCCTCTTGGCACTATCAGAAGATAAATACTCATTAAACTCCTACAGAGTATATCCAAGACCCTGTGCTACAGCACAGTGTGGATGGAGCAACACCTCTCCAAGCCCCAAGGAAAATATCTTAGATCCTACACACAGTTAAGAAAAGAGAAAGAGACAGACGAGCGTGTTAAAATATGTATGATGTTAATGAATTTCAGACTTCAAGGGTGTGTAACAGAATGCTAAACACATAAATTGGCTGTGGTAGTTGCAATTAATTTTAGTATCTTAAATAAATGCAGTAAATGAAACATTAGTATAAGTATAGCTCCTCTGGAGACATTGTCACAGGTTAATTTACTGTATAAAACAGGTCCATTTTTACCCTGTACTGCTGGCTGATATCAGTAGTCTTTATAAACTGAAAGCCCACCTATGCTGCCATAATAAAGGCAAAGGAAGAATCAGCAACAATACCTACATGAGATTTTATATATTTCATGCAACAACAGAGACTATACACAGGAAGGAGGTTCAGCATAAGCTTCACTAATCTCCTGGGGGTGACTGGCTGCTTTACATGGGTAGCTGTGCAGGTTACACAAACTACTGATGTTATTGCCTAAAGTGGTGTGAGGATGCTTACTCATTCTCCAAGACGAAGCATAAAATTACTTTGAGGATGCTGGTTAGAGAAAAGAGCATGTAAGGCTGTAGGAACACTGCCAGGCTATTGAATGGCCTTGACTGCCTCGCTACTCTTGCTTTGAAAACTGAATGAACCCAAGCATTCACAGTCAAGTAGATTTGGAGAAATCCAGCTCCAGGAACCTCTTTGCTTCTCCATGTCCTCCTTCTTTACAATCATCTGGGGCTGGTGATGTTCATGAAGGGAATGCCAGAGGACTTCCCTCCCCCTGGCCCACCTCCACAGCATTGTGGAGAGATGGGGAGCAAGTTCTGCTGTGGGTGGGGCCACCCAGCTCTTTCTCTCACCGCTTCCTTTCACCAGTTGATGTGCTCTGGAGTGGAGCACCTGAAGCTCAACCCTGTTACTTCTCTAACCACTGAAGCTGTTGCACACAACCACTTACATAGATGTATAAGAGAGGCAGTGCAGGAATTTTTTCCTGCACCCATGTCCAGCTGTGCTCAGCTTGGATATAATTTGGTCCTACATAAGGAAGCTAAAATATCTTCTGAAATATTCCTCTTTTTTTACTCCTAAGTTACTCAGTACATTTCTACCTTTGACTTAACCTCTGAATGTTGATGGTCAATAACTTCCTGAATATAACCTCTCAATGAGCACTGCAGCCAAAAGGGATCTGAGGGATCCAAGAGCATGCATGAAGAGCGAGGAAGAGGATGTCACTGCTACACTTAGCATTGGTAGGGCTCACGATGGGCTAAAGTCCATTCTTCATGTTTTCAATCCATAGAGAATGCTAAGGAATTACACAGACTACAAAGAAGACCCATGGGACTGATTAAACCACTAGAAAAATTTTATAGCATACTCTAAGAGTTTCATATGTTGTTTTAGAAAAGAAGAGACTGAGAGTTGAGATGATTGCAGACCATAAGTATCTATGGAAGGAATATGATTTTGATTAATAAGAGTTAGTCTAGCAGACAAAGGCATAATAAGATTTAATTGCTGGAAGCTGAATTAAGGCAAATTCAAAATAAAAATAAGGCTCAAAAATGCAAGGGCAAAGATAGTTTTTCCTTGAAACAATTCACTAAGGGATGCTGTGGGCACTTCATCACTGGAAATATTTTAATTGAGATTGGCTGCATCTCTAAACTTTCGCTCTGGCTCAAACAGGAATTAATTCAGAGAAGTCCCATGGCTTGTATTATAAAAGAGGCCAAGCCAGATGATCACAGTGGCCCCTTCTGACTTCTTCATTTATGAGCTCTGATATAATCAGACCCTAGCATAATATAGCCATAGGCAAAAACACTTCCTATTCATCACAGATTATTATAAGAAATGTAACATCTTCTCATTATAAATCAGGCAGTACAGTTTATGGCTGTATTAAGTTGGTAAAACGTAACTCTAGCTTCATGTGTCCTTCACTCATTACCTTAAAAAACCTCAAAACATTTACCCAGCTCATCCCAACTATTCAGCGTAAAAAGTGTTTAAATGTTGAGAACAATGAGTTCAGGCTACAATACTGCTGAGTTGTCTTTCAGTAAGAACACACAAAATGTATCCTAATAAATGAGCAACCCTAAAGTAAACCCTGCATCACTATCACCTGGATGTAACTACACCTAATGTCCCCTTGATCTTTGCACAGAACTCTCATTGCGTACACAGCAAGAGCAGTAAATGGCTCTAAGGGGGTAGATACTGTTTCACAAAAAGGTTTAAGACAAACACAGGCAGCAGAGTAGTGCTGATTTAGTAACAGAATATTTTACAGCAAAGAAGGTCACAAATTGGCTGTATTAAAGGTTTTATTTTGGTTAGTTGACAAGTGAGAATAAATGCTGTACAGAACAGGTAGTCAAGTGCCAGCAATATTTTTCTTTTGAAAATGTTATCTTCACTTCAATCTTCAGTAGAATATCATCAGTCAATCATAAAGCTGGCTGTTCCAGGCAAATACTTTTACCATTACACAATCCTGTGTGAATATTGGGTTCACACAGTAGAGACATAATCCTGCAATTACTGAAGAAGACAGTATTTTCTAATGCAAGAAGAGCCCATTTCACCTTTAGAGATAGGCAATTAATCCTTCCAGAAAGTGGCTTTTGAAATGAGCTAAATTTCTATTCCATATAAACTGCCTTAACTTTATTTACAGAGCTGAACCTTTTGTTATTAGACAGAAAGACAGACAAAAGTTTACTTCCAGCATATTTTTCATGCACAGTCCAGGCAGTATCTTGTGACCAGATTAACAGAAAAAAGCATTTCAAGTAATGTACAGCTCTTAGAAACTAGGTAGTTAAAAACAAGCAATGGACTCAATGGTGACTTTAGGCAGAAAACAGAAAGAAGTTTGGTGGAATACCATAAATCCAGATGTTTCATGTTAGCCACTGATTTACACCAGCTAAATTTACCCAAACTGTCCCAATCAGACTCTTTGTTGCTCATTTTTTAAAGGTCATCAGGAATTAGCATATTTTTTAAAATTATATTTCTATTATTCATAGTCAGAACAAAAGAAATTTCAAAAGAGCTGTAGAGTCTCATTAATCACCTTTTCGTCAGAGCTAGATCATATTTTCAGTGATGGGAAGTAGTTGTCACAAAATATTGCCACAAAATATTTACATGCTTATCATCAGCAAGTAGATGGACTTAATGAGCCAACAAGCAGCAACTTGTGGATGAAGTTTAAGTATGCTGCAGAATTATCAGCAGAGCTCAAAAGCAGTAACATCTTCGTTTTGTTTTTTTCTTTTATTTTAATGGTCCTGACTGCATCTCTTCAGTAACGCACTCCAAATCTCATCCCACTTCTGGCTGCCTATGAAATTTCCCACTGGCCTCTCCTCTAGACATCCACCTTCTATTCCTGGTATTGTCCCTTCTGTGCTATGTCTTTTTCTTTAGACTGAATTACTTTTTCCTCTCACTTGGACACTTTCCTAATTCATACTACTTGAATTCAGCTTAAAACCATGGAAAGCAAAGTCAACATTTTATCTTCTGTCTCACAGCACACAAATGTCATGGTTTGAATTGTACTTTGTGGCTTTCATCCCCAAACTGGTACCTAGACAAACAAAATTTACAGGAAATATATTACTGATAGACCTAATGTAAGATTAATGGTTTTGATACAGGCATTGCCTTTTGGTAAAGGAGTTGACTTTGTGATGTAGTTTTTGATAGCCAAAGATACATGGGTGGACTTGCATACACCAGTAACTTACAATCACACTGTTGTGCACTACCAGGAGGAAAAAAATCTATTGGCTGAGAAAAGAAATTAAAGACAAAGTAATTTAATACCAAGGAAGAAGTAGCAAAGCAACCTAAATAAAGGCAAAACCCCTAAAAAGAGCATCTATCAGAAGATGAAAGGGAAATGTCAGTGATATTTTATGATTTATAGTAGTTCTGCAGTTGCAGGCTGTGATGTGTGAATGTGATGTGTTTTCTCAATAGGAAAAATAAGTGCTCCAAGTTGATCCTTAAATAAATGTATAAAGTGCTGAAAAGCATGAGCACAGACGATGGCTTGAGAAGTGTAAATACAGATATGAACTGACTGCTCTCGAGTGCAAGAGGCTGGGTGATGGAACAATGAGAATGAAAGTATATAGTGCTCCTTAAAGAGTTTACTGTTCAGTGAGGAATAAAAATGAACATACCATCTTCAGTCCTTCACTCCCTCTTTCTTTTTACCTTTTATTACATTGCCAAAATTGTTTGCTTTTGAAAAAAAATTACAATTTTTAAAAAAATAACAACCCTCCTTATACCTTAATATGTTACTTCATTCCTTCAAAGGGCTCAGCAAACATTGCTAAGCTTTCCTAACAACATGGCTCTAAAAAATTACTACAAGATTAGGAAACTGAATACTGGAGATGAAATGACTCAACTGTGGCCTCATATTTTAAGCTTTTAAGTGACACTCTTTTATAAATAATGATTGTATTTATAAACAATGCTATTAAATGGCTGATAATGGAAATCAAAGGTGGGACACAGGATTTGCTGGTTTTTCTAATGTTGTGAGTCACTAATTCTGCTGTAGAAATTGATCTAATAAAGTTTTTCTTCAGTGTGTTCTAACTTTGCTGTATGAGTTTCTTATCAATGAGTAATCAATTCCTGATCTAGCAGTTTAAAAAGTTTTACATTATGTCTCACTTGTACTTTTATCAAATTGGATCTGTGATCCATTTTAATATCTTGGAGTATGTGCTTGTTGTATGTTGAAAATCCAGTGTCATCTAAAGACGTTCAAATACTGTTGGGTCTTCCATGAGTCCAGCAAAAGGACATGGTCTCCTCAGCTTTCTGAGTAGGAATGTCCTTATATCAGAAAACTGCAATGGACTTAACAGTTCCACAATTGACAAGTTAAACTGAAAGACTGAAGACTGCTAGTTCGCTCAGAGAATGTCTCTTATTTTTATCAAGGTCCTTTTCATAATCAAGCTGAAGCAAACTTAAGGGACAACGTGAGTCCAATTTGCTGTAACTACAAAATGTATATGCTTTATCTTTAAAGAAACCTTTAAATCTGTGAGAAACTGGCAGGAAAAACGGAGTTTACAACACCCTCACTCTCATCTACCCAAATAGCTGAGTTACAGGTATGCCTGAGTATAGCAGATATAGGCAAAAATATAGTTTGTAAGAATACATCAGAATATGACAAATACCATAGAATACAATAGAATGCATAGAACTATAACTACCCATAGTGTGGGTCATCCTCATACAGATAAGCTCTTCTACAATTGTGTTTTGAAGAGCTCAGAAAGCTTTCCCAAAAAAATTAATTATTTGTAATATGTCTTACAGGAATATTTTTGTCTGTGACAGCTCTGCGTCTTTGATGACTTTATCAAAACCTTAGGCACTGCAGGGCATATACTCAATGGGAAGTCATTTTTCTGCTAACTCACAGAAATACCAAATTCAGCACTCTGGCTTTGGAACACTATTTTGAGGACATTGTGACCATAAACTAACAAATGGATTACATTCATTTCCATGTTTTTTCCCCCATCTCTGACAGATAATTCAGTGTTTCACACTAAGGTAAAATACAGTGGCCAAAATGCAGCTCATTTCACGCCCTACAATTTACCAAGAAGCTTTGGAATAGATCCCAAAATTTTCAAAATCTTGAATCAAATGCAGAGACTGATACCCAAAGGTTTAAATAAGAATGCTGAAATTTTTAAATATCTGGATGGGGACAACACTGTCACAGAGCAGGAATACTCACAGCCCAGCTGCAAATGGGTAAAAATTGCACTGAAAGCAATCATCTTGGGCATATGAGGCAAGAACTCCCACAGTTTTCTTTCCTCCACCTCAGGCTAGTAATAAAAATCCCACAGAACAGAAAAAGTTTCTTTGAGAATGAATATTTAAAAAATATCTATGTCACTTGCATAGAGCACCTGATGAATTAGGTTTCAAATAACATGAAAAGTCTTATATAACCCAGTAATCAGTGGACTCAGTTGTTTATAATATGCCAACAGTAAATGCAGGAGGAATTTATAATCATATTTTCATGGGGAGTAAGCCAAAACCCTTTCTGCAACTCAAACAAACTGCTTCACTTTTTCATTTTGGACCGGTTCAAAATGCAAAGAGAAATGACAACATGTCAGATAAATTTCTCTTGTGGCATTTTCCCCATAAGGGTGACGCAAATAAAAGTCAGAAGATTAGCTTGCTATGCCCAGTGTATTTACAGTTACTGTATAGGTGGATGGTTACAATAGGCTGATGACAAATTCTCTACAGAAAAAAAAGAAAAAAAGAAAAACCAAAAAAAAATTCCTCAAAATTGCTTCACTACCTGCATTTTATATTCTTCCTGTCAATTCTCTGCCTTTTTTTTCCCCCTCTTCTCAAAGTGCTCTTTTCCTTCTCAGCATATCCCTCCAGTAGACTTTGTTTTTCTCTTATTTTCCTGCCTATTTTAGACTCCTTCAACAATGGAAATTAAGTGGAGTTGACTGAATTGGTTCAAACACAATAGAAATACAGTTCCAGAGTCTGGAGCTTAAAGACAGATTTCCCCTGACTGATGTCTACTAGTCCTAGCTGATTTGAGACAGTATTTTAAAATTATTTCTCAGATGTTTCTTCTTCAAGTGAAATGGCCCCATTTGCAGCAAGGAAAGACACAATATCCTCTTCATTTCCTTGCTGTTCCTCAGCGAGTTTTTCTCATTGGCTTCCACCTTCCATCTTCCACTTATTCCCATCCCTGGCCTGAAACTTCTCTTAAAAGAGATTCCAGTTAGGAATGTGCTTGAGCACCTCACAAACCAATCCATGACCTGCTAAAAGTCCCAGAACCAGCAGGGCACTGTTCCTTCACTGGCTGCTCTACACTGATTTTGGTGACATGGTAGCATTGTGAAAAGTCGCCTCTCATCTTCCAGGTTCAGACAGAAGCTGTTCTGGTGAGGGCAAGGAGAGGAAAGCAGCTCTCCCTGGAGCCCAACCAGGCCCTTTGCCAGGGGGCAGGACAGGAGCAGAGGGCATGTCCCTCCAGCACACGCTTGCTGCCTGAAGCAGTGAGGTAGGGGAGCGCAAGGGTTGGTGACAGGAAAGGCTTTTTCTCAAGGTGCAGCAGTCTAGCTAAGGAAAAGTAAAGAAGTGAGTGGTAAACCAGATACTTGCAGCCTACTGAGCATTTTGTGGAGTCCTCTGCTCAGTGTTGCCACCTGATACCTTCCTGAGCCACATGTGAGCCCTCTAATCTCACACTGCTGCCTGGTTTTGGTTTTGCTCATCACAGGGGTTTTGTTGTGGTTAGTCCTTTCTCCTCTGGGGAGATTTTGATCTTGGTCAGCATATTAGTGCCCCAGACAGCCCTGAGCCAAAACTAATAAAAGTTTCCCTCCTCTCCCATTAATTTCTGCTCACAAGAAGGGAGAAGGGGTTGAGATCCCAGGGACGGAGTGGTTGAAACCATTCAGACCAAGGCACAGCTACAATTTCTATCTGTGAATGTGGGTTGCCGTGGAGAAAATCAAGATGCTGTTTTTCCCAAGCCTTGCAGACGGGCCACTCTAGGGACACACTGGAGAATGTTCTCTTCACATGGAAACATTTCACAGATTCCTACAGACACTGATTCCTCTTCCACAGTCCAAATCCTGCTTTGGTTCAACACCTATGTTTATGCCACAGCTTTAAAGGCCAAGATCTTGACTCAAAATGGTGCAAAATCTGCCAGTTTTTTTCTTTGAATTCAAGGGAAAGAAACCTTTTCTGCACTTGGGCAAAGGCACTTGTGTTCGGTGATGAGGCTAAGAGATTTGTGCTTGAAACATTCTTGGTAATACAGCTTCAAGATGCTTGGCACGGCTGAACTCCCGTGAAAGAATCTGATGCAAGAAAACAGATGAAAGCTGCAACGTGGTTGAAGGGAATTGCAGAGATTGGATTGAAGACAGGATTTGGCCTCTACCACTGAACATTCATGAGGCCAAACATGATATGGAAACTGTTTCAGTAAAATGTACTCCACAGAATCAACATGCCAGGGAGCCTGAACAGCTTCATTTATCACTGTTTCACTGCTGGTGCTTGTCTTTACACAGGGTTATAACTTTTTCCATTAAATCCTGTGTGTGACCCAGAGTCTCTATTTATTTCTAAGGATGCAGAAATAAGATGTTTATAACCAAATCTGTGTATACTGCTATTTCAAAAAGAGAGCTGTATATTCAAAACCCTTCTGACCAGGAACATGAGTTTTAATGTTGTTCTGAAGCCATTGCAAGTAATCACAAATTTGATTGCTACAGATAGGTGTGGTGAAGAGGAATACTAAATGTTAAAAATACTGTCTTTAATACAGAAGAGTGTCTGAGGCAGTACTGTAGCTTTACAAATATGGAGACAAATATGGAAAACTTCAGACTCTTTGCTATCACAGAACAAAGTTAGTCAAGGATGTAGCTGCTGTTTCACTCTCCATCTCCATGTGATTAATTTACTCTTTGTGTGTTCCTTTAAAGTAGCCCAAATGCCTCTGCTGAGAAGAGTTTTCCATGGTATTTTTCCCATACATTTGTTGAAGGTTGTTCAAAAAAGATTTCACACATACACATTTATTTTCATATGGAAATCTTCAACTCATGAAATGAGTTCTTTGCTTTCATATTCAGTGTTTATTCTAGTTACACATTTTAAAAATGATGATAATGATTTGCGCCACTAAACAAAGAGCACGTTAGTATTACAAGCAGTCATTTTCCATCCAGCTAAGCTTTCTTTGGAATGTAGCTGTCAATTTTTCCCTTTTTCAAACCCTCAAGGAAGTATCCAAATTTATTCAAATAAAAGATCCAAAATCTTGGACTCCTTAGAGCAAAATAAGCCAGAAGGTGGAGTTGCAACTGTAATTAGGATCCCTTCAGTGCCTGAGGACAAAGTCTTTAGCTAACTAGATGCATTCCACTGCTACCAATGCAGTCTGTTCATGTTTAAAAATGTTTATTTTGCCCTATCAAGTCATAGCTCTCAGTGTTATTGACAGATATAAGCAATGTGTGCATCCAATAAACATATGAAAAGAATCATTGAAAACATCCCTTTCTCATTGGTCCAACATCAGGTTCAAAGGATCTGTTTCATAAACTACTAGCTCTTCTGTTATTTGATGTAAATGTGATAAATTTAATACTTATCCCACCCTAGCAATAGTTTTTAAGTTGTTTTAGAATTGTACATGTACTTAAAATAGAATTAATCAGATCAATTTTACATACGAAACTTCACAAATTACAGAGATCAGGGAATTGTTGAGATCAGAGAAAAAGGGAACCTTTGTGCAATTCAGGTCATAAGCAGGCTGTCCTGAGAAGAAAGGATGGAAATACTAAAATGCCATGAGAACATTTCCTTCTATCAGCTTTCCACTTTTTGTGCAATGGGTTCTGGTGAGAGTCTGCTTTCAGCTTCACTTGCACCTACAACTATTCTAATGTTCTTTACTACAATTAAATACTACTAAAGATGGCAAAAAGCTTTAAGACTGTGAGCTGAGAAATATAGCACGGTGTTACTCTGCCTGCCCATCGTCTCCACCTTTTTAGTTTGAAATGATTGGGGAATTTTTTCATGGAATGAAAAACCTTTGACATTATACATTGCACCCTCCTATCAAAATGTGATCAGCAGAGCTCAAGAGCGACTGACTCAATACCATAATAATTAGCACTAGTTTGAAATGTGAAAACACTCTCTTGTTGTAGGCATTCAAAAATGTCAAGACTTTTCACTGTCCTTTACCTATTTCCCTTTGACAAAATTCATGCCTCAGATCTGAGATAAGCTGTTTGGTTGTAAAACTAGTGCGAAATTGGGCCTACAATAAAGGAACTGAAAATTATAAATTATTTAGACAACTATGAAACAATTTTATAATTCTGTTATACTCCACGTTACTCATCTCCTCCAAAGGCTTAGAGGTTCTGCATGTGTGCATGCAGGAGTGTGCATGTGTGTCCATGTGCACATGTGGGTTGTATCTATATGGGCTTCTCATGGCAGTGGAGTTTTTGAACATAGTCACATACCTCCAGAAAGCTATCACACATCTGTCCCTCGAGTTCAATGAAAAGAGCATTCTGGCCTCTTCAGGAGCGGGAGGCTGGAGACAACAGAAGGTGTGACCTGGATGGTGACAGAGCTCGGCCAGAAGCAGCTGAGCTTGGCCAGGATCCCCCATGGCATGTGGGGTGAGGAAGCCAGCTGGATGGGTGTGGGGAGGAGGGGGCTTGGGTGTGCATGTGTGTGTGCATGTCTCACCTCACTGCCCTTCAGGAGCAGCAGCCAGGAGGCAGAGCCCTGCCAGGGGCCCAGGCCGGAGCAGCACGGCTCTATGGAATACATGCCGCACTACAGACTCCAGCTTGGAAACTCTGAGTAAGAAAAGTGCCTGTTGTTTGTTTCTGCTGCATTCAGAGAAACAAGATTCTGAGTACATGCTTTGTAAATAAACCAAAGACATTCCTGACTCCTATCATCAATTTCTCCTCCTAATGGAAAAAATCCAGCAAGTTTCCACTCTGTGAATAGGGGCAATATTATAAGCATGAACACAGGGCCAAGTCAAGGGTTGTCCTCACTTATACTGGTACAGCCCAGCTCACATCATTGCAGGGAAAATGGTTCCTCTACAGAAGAGTCAGAGAGATATTTTCTTTCATGTTTGAATTTCTAAACTCAAAAAACTATATGTGGAGGGATCAACCGTGCTCATTCCTTTGGCTGGAAACAGAGCTGTGCTTCCAACAAAGTGACCAGAATTTGATTTCTCCGAAAAGTTTTAATTTATGGACCAGCATTTTTCTCGACCTGAATGTATGGAGCTAGTTTGCTCAAATCCCTTCTTCTTCAGCCTTCCCAAATGAAAAGCAGTTCTCACATCACTGTGCCAGGCTGCCTCATGAGGAGAAGTAAGGCTTGACTTTTTCAGAGTGAAATTCTATGAAGTCTTCTGGTGCGCACTCAGTTACTGATGGTCAGAAGTAGTTTTCCATAAGTATATAGTCTTTGAAAAATACAGTTACATATATTTATATTAAATATATATTGTAATGTTTATTTTTATTATAAATACTATAACTGGAAGGAGAGATAAAAAGTTCTCCTATATGGCAAGCTTGATTCATGTATAGCTTGATTCATTAATAGAAAGATCTTTAAAAAGACCTTGGAATAAATGTGACTGCTGGCCACATACATCATTTAGGATTGGAGTTTTGACTTTTGACAATGCATACTCCATATCAATGCCATATTACAGTTAAACACTAGCAGAAGCCTTGATATTTCCTACCATCTGTTAAAAAGTCACTTTTGAAAAATCACCTTAATTCATAAAGTCTTCTAGCTTTTCCTCCTGGGATACTGCAACGAAAAAAGTGCATATGGGGTTAAGTGCAGCCACTCATAAAAGGGGTTAAACTGTGCAACAGCAGGCAGGGTTGTACCAAGGGCATTAATGCAAGAGCCTTGGCCACCCTGATCACATCTTGCAGGAAGACAAGGAGGAGAGCATAGAGGAGATGTTTATAGCTGGATCAAACAGATTGTCCACAAAGACTTTCACTAACACTCTCTTGTACAAGAGAAGTCCTGCAACAGTTGGAGTCCTGACCACTGCACTAGCACAGGTAAAACAGTTAAGCTAGTGATAACTAGACTGTGAACTGGAACAGTCTTGTCAGTCTTATCACTTTCATTTTCAAGACGCTGTCTCTTAACCCGATTTCTTGCTTGGGGTATCTTGCAGAAATAGGGCAGTAACCAAGAAAGCACAGTAGCCCAAGTGGTGTTAAAGAATGGACAGAGGGAAATTCATTGGTTGCTGCCTCTACAAAACTACAGAAGTTAGAAAGACACAAAAGATGTCACCGTGTACTGGAGAGGAAAAGAATCTCTAAGAAAGACAAAGTCTTACAAGGCATTTGGTCTATAGTTATAAATGAGGAGGGAACAATAACTCAAATTTTAAAAAATCATTATTCTAAAGGAAGTTGACTTTAAAGTCCAGATAAAAAATCAGAATAAAGGAGTGATTGCCCTTCTTGGTCTCATGACTTCTGTGTTCCTGAATGTGTGATGGCCCAGATTTAAGAAATGGAAAAGGATGGGCTTTTTAAAAAAAAGTAGGCAATTAAAGTGAAAGCAGGAGGACGTGGCAGGAGATGCATGGTATGTCTATGACTTGCTAGCACAAGTTCTACCTATCTCTTTCTGATAGGAGGTTGTCCAGAGATGAAGTGTAGAGAAACCAGGGAAGGAGATCGAAGTCAAAACCTGAAAAAGCCCTTCAAAAAACAGTAGAGGAACATAAGAAGGAGTTTCCAGAGGACTTGTTAAAAGAGTTGAGAGAATCACAGAAGACAGAGAAGACAAGAAATAAGATTACAGGATTGGGGGAAGGTGCTCCAATTGCTGAGAAAATAGAGAGAGCATGAAGTGTGGAAGAGCAGTCCAAAAGGAGTAAGACTTAAACAAAGGAGATGGGGATGGGGATTTACAATGTCTGAAAATACTTCAGAGATACAGACCCCACTTACCCACAGGGTGTTTGTGCAATTGATGAAGTGCAAGTCCAGTTACACCCCTGCCTCAACACCTCCCAGCCAGCCAAGGATTTCTCCACTCAGCTGGACTGATAACCACTTCCCAGTAATGGAAGCCCCAGGGCCTGCTGGGTGCCCCAGTCCCTCTTTCTCCCACCCCAGCTGCTCCTGGTCCCACTCGCTCCCATGCACAGGCTCTGGTGCTTACCCAGCCCTGCATTAAGCCCGAGTAGAACTAACCCAACAAAGCAAATAGTTTTCCACCAGCTTAGTGTACTATTAAGCAATACTTTAAATAGCAAAGAAAATACATGGGATGACATATGGAGACACTTTCCCACAGAGGCATTAAAGGGAGTTTAGCACAGTGCTTAGTTTCAAGACGTATGAGTATCTTTGAAGTCTGTAGCCCCACCTTTACTACTGCTTGCAGTCTCAGAATACCAGATGGAGAGCAGGATGGATATATAGAGGCCACTGTTTACTCTGAGCTACAAAATAAAAAGGCTACAATGCTTAAAAGATTGGAGATGCATGGAAGCATGTTATTTCTGCATATACTAAAATCTATGCAAATTGAAATAACAAGTTCTGGACACACTTATGCATTTAAACCGAAACGATGCAAATACATCAATCAAGTGTATTTGGTCACAGCCATAATATAACAGATCATAACTGTGGAAACAAAAGCTCTATCACAAAAGAGCAGCACAAGACAACTTCCAGGTATGATAGGGCTGCCTGGCAGTCCCTGCAACATCCAGGTTCTGTGGGATCAATGTTGGGCTGCTTGCTGCTGTAAAAAAAAAAATCTTCTAAAATCTTAGAAAATGCTTCACCCTAGCAGCAAAAAGTCCTGTTTGGTCATATATACATAGATTTAGATTGGGGTGTAGAGTTATTTACTCTAACTATGAAATTGTCATTGGATTATATGGGAGTATAATAGAATGTTAACAGTACAAACTACTGATAGTATTAACACGTAATGTAGTTATTCTCCACAGAAGGCTGAAATTATTATAAAGATGAAAGTATATGTGTGGAGGCAGCTACACACAGCAGTAGTACATTTACCTACAGACAACAGCCAAGACATACAGGGACGCCATTTTTATTCCTTCCTCCATTTGTGGAGGAAGGAATAAAAGCACAGAGTTTCGCTCTCTTGGTTCTGTGTTTGATCACAGAGCAATCACTGATTTTAGCCATATCCAACTCACTTTTCAGCCTCACCTTGGTGCTTACTGTCAGCATTTGCATTTTCAAGATTTGCAATGTTGCCTGTTCATCATGAGCATGGTAGGATGCACACTTGAACTCAAAAGGCCATGGTACTTGCGTATGTAGCATAAGGAACTATTTATTTGGACAGTTAGGTGACATTTGTCACTCAGCTTTCTGACCAGAGCTTGGGAAGGGCAGGTAGCCAGGATACACATGCCAAGGGCAGCTTTGTCATACCTGTGCCTGGGTTGGGAGGGCATGGCCGTAATGTGGTGCTAACCCAGTTTGCTGAGGTTCACAGCACTTTTGTGGAGGAGGGAGGCTCAAGGGAAGCTCTGATCTCCCCAGGTTGCACAGCCCATGCACCTGCAGTGTGTAGGGGCCCAGCCTTCCCTGGTACGGACAACGTGTACAGGCAACAGAGAGAAAGGTCCACAAAATTTTCTCAGAAACCACAGCCAGGGTGCAGCTGAGCCATTCTTGATGGCAGAGCCAGGGAGGAAAACAGGGAGCAGAGCTCCCTTTCAGCAGAAAACTGAAGTGTTGGCCAGTGATTCCAGGCAAAGTTTTTGCATGTTGCTGCTGGTCCCTCATAGGGTTCAGGAAAGAAGACTTTTTTCTTTGTAAATAAGCAGGATTGCACCAGAGAATTACCATGAATCTCACATCCACAGGAAACACCCAAAAAAGCCGTAGATGCTTTCTCACATCTAAGGCTACAACAATGGAGCTGGTCCAGTTTCTAAAGTCCTGAAACACAGAGCTGGACACTGTCCCACCCTGCTGGCATGGGGAAGGGACTGTCCTGTCTGCAGTAGCCTGGCTTGGCTCCAAGACCCCACCCACATGTGGGGTTAAATCCCCAGGGAAGTATTGGGGATCTGAGGGTTCAGGGCAGGAACTTCAGGGTAGGTCTGGTTGAACTACTCATCCCTTGTAAAAAAATTGTAACATCTGCCTTGGATAACTTTAGTATTGCTGATATTTGAACACAATCAGAGGTGACAGGCATGATAAAACTCTTTGGAACAGCTTTACCTGAGAGAGAGGCCAGGCCCATCCTGCAGGTATTACACAAGCAGTCCTTAAGTACTTCTCTGGGGATCGGGTTTTGTCTTTGATTAAGGTGAGCACGATCTCACCAACAATAACCTCGCCTTTCTATGAAGCAAGGCAAGGTAATGAAGTTCACAGCTCTCCTGGCCTTACAAAAACATGAGGTACTTTAATGCAAAGTGGTACTTGAAAGAAGCTTGGGGCAGGAAAGGCAGAAGTCCCATCTCGGAAATCTCAGATGGAAAGTGCATGGGCAAAATGCAATCACTTATGCTGATCCACTCTCATTGGCATGCCAAACTCTTTGGAAAAATTATGTGGGATCTTTGTCATGAATGACAACGGCTGATTTCACATCTTATCCCAAAAGACTCCACTAAAGATCCTGAGGAATTTCTTAAGTAACCACATATGTTGAACTGTTACTTATCTTAATGAAAAAAAGACAGTCACTTAACAGAAAGATATCCAGAGATGAGTTCACGCTATGGATTATACAATATGGATACACACACNAAAAAAAAAAAAAAAAAAAAAAAAAAAAAAAAAAAAAAAAAAAAAAAGATAATTCTAATTTATACAAGCAAAAATTTCCATCTGAAAATGCTAAATGTAATTGTTTCCCATAATTTGAAGGAAGTCCTGGCTCCACTGAATTCATGGCAAAACTCCCATTGACTTAAAATGAATCAGGACTTAAACCTTTGCCTTTAAAAACATGCCGAATTATTTTTAAATTTTCTTTTAAAAATTTGAAAGAAAAATCTGCTTGTATTTAAAAGTTTTGATGCCAAGTTTTTTCCCCGAGTGAATTACTTCAGCCTTGATATAAATCTATCAAAATAGGTTTAAAATATGTAAAGATGAACACACCCTTACAGAATAGCCCTGCTCTCTTCAGCTCAGGTTCATGCAATAGAACAATAAAGTGAATAAAGGAGAAAAGAAAAAATAACAGACCAAATGATACCCAACCTTATGAATATTATCTGCAATTTAGAAGTATTCAACATACTGTTGTCCCAAGTATTTCATAGGAAAAATTTATTTCCCCAGCTTCAGTTTTATTTAGGTTTCCAGTGTTCAAGAAATAGAATTAATCTATTACCTCATCTAAAATTAATTAATTACAAATACTTAATCTAAATAAAAAAGTCATCATTTCCATTTCATTTAATGTCTTGCATAATACAAGAAAGTTGACAGACTAAAGGTCAGCCTGTCCCTGTATCCTGTTTTTGGCCATTTTAAGAACATTGCTTTAAAGACAAAGTATAAAGCCAGGATGAACACAGAAGTATCAGGTCAACATTTTTCAAAATGCAGTGGATGAAGAAAGATAATTTAAAGATTTTATTCATTCCACAAATTCAATTGAGATTTTCTAAATCTGTTCTGTATTTGACAATATTGTCCTGTGGAGATCAATGAACTAGCTGCGGTTTGGTGTTAGCACGGATCACGTTGAAAATTCTACTTAAACAAAGTATTTGCATCCTTTCCATTGTAATATTGATTCATTTGAAGTAATGCTAATCAAGAAAAATTTCTTCTGTACTTTCACATTTAAGTAGAGAAACAGCTAGTGTCTTTTGACTCCATCTGAAAATTAACAAAGCTCCTAAACTCAAAATAATATCCAAACAAGTTATGCAGTTTTCCCAGATGCATTTACACAGCTCACTGATCATTGCAATAATAGTAAGACATGATGGCAATACAATTTTGCTCTATTAGTTACAGGGATACCAAAGGGGAAAAAAACCCAACAACTCGGTACTGCAGAATGTTGTAGAAACGATTTCTCTACTTTCTGATTATGATTAAATCTTGGTGTGCTTTGAAATCCCTAATGTGTAATGCAAACCAGGATTTGGGGTGTTAGGAATGCATCCCCACCCTTCTTCCAAAACGCTCTGTAAATTATCATCTGCAGACCCCAAATCCTTGAGTGGAGGGGGGAAGGAAGGAGAGGAAGGCAGGGAGTGGAAGAGGCAGAGGAGGGGGAGAGAGAGAGAGAGGAGAGAGATTAGAAGCACTTTTCACCTCTTGGTCCCGTCAGTGTGCTCAACGCCGAGAACCGTGCTTCAAATCCGGTGTTATCGTTAGGCCTGATTCAAAGGAAGTGAAATAGTCTACTGAGAAAACAGTGGAAAAAGTAAAGGTCCTGAAGAAGTAAGTGCTGCATGTTGAAACGTATGCATGTCACACCCCATTTGTCTTTCATATTGAAGAATAAAGCAGCCTGTCCCACAGCAGTTATTATACACCATATTCTTTATTTTAAAAATGCAAGAAATTTGGCACAAAGAACAAAAAAATCAACTGATGAAAAGCATTTATGTCATGGTTTAAATTAAGACCTTTGTAATGCAAGAATTACATCAGCAGTGGGCTTAGCTTAATGAAAATAAGGCAGTGTTTTTAAAGACCACGAACGAACAAATCCCCTCTGCTTTCTGAAAGAGACAAAATGCAGATATAGACAAATAGATAATTTAAGCTGAAATCAGAGCAAATCACACTTTGATACCTTTAGGAATTACTGAAGTTTCTATTCCACTGACAATTCTGGATCAACGAAGTCAAGCGAGAAGTTATTTTATATTCACATGTGGATTTGGAATATTGTCAGGGGATGTTAGGTATTACAAAGTCTCTTCGATATTGTCATTGCTTGAACTTCTGGTTAAGATTAATTGAAATTTTAGATTCTTTTCTCCTTTGATGTGTTTTTGTTTTGGGGTCCACCTAACAAGAATTAAAAGGGAAAATGTTCCACATTATCAACTATTTAAAATGCTTATTAGCATATTATTTTGATATAATGATATTTAAGGATTTAATAAAAAAATAATTCTGACTGAGAAAAAGTGAATTAATATGAGCCATTTGGGGCTACTAGCAATGATGTAGTAATGATTTGATTAATGTGAAAATCTACGGGTGGAGGTAACAAAAAGGAAGTGAAGTCTCTCCTCTTTGATGTGTATTGTTTGATATAAACTTTTGTCCTCTATTCTTTGTGCACATTTTTATCTTTATCGGTCTGCAGAATGGCTTATGCAAATATAAAGCAGCAATTTTTCTGATGCAAAAGGAACATAGTAAAGCAAGATAAAATAGTGGTTTCTAGTAGAGATGACAATAGGGTTAAAACTCTAGACAGAAAACTTTCTACTGTAATAAGGTGAGTATAATTATATACTATTTTTATATTTCTATACTGCATTAATGTGACAGGAAACTGCAAAGCAATTGGATCAGGTCCATCTTTTGCTGATATTGATGACAAATGCAACTGGTTCAGCCACAAAACATCATATATGTTTTGGGGCTATGTGTTAATGTGTGTGTCTCCAAATACATGTATGTGTTATCTACCTTCTATAAAAATACCATAGGCAACTGAAAAAAAGTTGATTTAACTATCTCATTCTTTAGTGGGAAAAAAGGGCAGTTTTTCAATACTCTGTTACTTTTTGTGTATGAACTATCTATGAACTAACCATCCACATGTTGCTAAATTAAGCTATATTGAATATTTGGAGATTAAAAGAAATGAGATGAGCATGCACAGCACAGAATGAACACCAATATTTATATTTTATACGCATGTTTTGTTCGTGTATTATTTCTGAACAATGTGATCAAGCCACTGGCGGTACTCAAGATGATGAATATTAACACATTGCTATTCAATCTGGTTTAAGCATTTTCTGAAATAGTTATGAAGAATAAATTATTTCTTATCTGGGCAAAACTAGCTATCCAAATCTTGAAAGATCCTTCAACCTAACAACATTTCTCTATGTGTCTGTTGGGTTTTCCAGGAAGATAGTCCGTTCTGAGATAAAACAAGCCTTGTTCTCTGTGCACCCTCAGTAATGAAACAATGAGCAGCAGAGGACCTCTTTAAAAAAGTTATGGCAGTATTTTAGAAACTAATTGCCATCTTTCACTTCCAGAGGACTTCTGATATCTGCTTAATTTTGAAAAAGTGCAGCTAACAATTCACTTTCATTTTCCACTTCCTTCGGGTTGTGGGAATGAAAGGGTAAAGGGGAAGGGATGAGGAAAGACAGGGCCTGAATCAGAGCAGGTCAGCAGCCAGGGCTGGTGTGGATGAGCCCTGCTTGAAAGCAGCAGCTGCAGGGCTGGAGCTGATGCCAAAGGTGATCTGGCATGCAAAAAGGAAAGGAGATAAGAGGGTTGGATTGCTGCTCCTTTTATTTGTGCGCGCACACACGCACGTTTCTTATTGATCAAATACAAGAACTTCCTCTCACAATTGGTGTCTCTCAAGGAGGACTCAGAAGGCTGTTAGGAGTCTGCCCACTCCTTGAAAAATGGCATACAAAATGCACAGTGTTTACCAAGAAATCCCTCCCACTTGCTAAGTATTGTTTTCAAGAAATTTAGGTAGGAGATAATGAATCAAACTGTATATTTTTTTTAAAAAATGGAGTTTCTTCCAAGAATTC
This sequence comes from Aegithalos caudatus, assembly GCA_013389925.1. Classification (NCBI taxonomy): domain Eukaryota; kingdom Metazoa; phylum Chordata; class Aves; order Passeriformes; family Aegithalidae; genus Aegithalos; species Aegithalos caudatus. The sequence continues at coordinate 364,342 of WEIU01011701.1, read as the reverse complement.
TTTTCCCTTTGTTTTCTGTAATGTCATGCCAGATATCTTGTGCTTACATCATCTGTAATATCCACAATCACCAGGAAATAAAGGAGGTCAGTACCTACCTCCCTTGCAGCAAAAAGGAGAAAAATATGCCAGTCTTCTTTTATTCAAGAGACACCCAGGCAACAGATGAAAAGACTGTAGTATCTAAACCATGGATCACCTTGAACAAAAGCTGATGCCAACACTGGTGTTCTCTGATGGGGTGGCAGCTGTGAGCTGGGGGCGCAGAGGCTGGGGTGGGAGGCAGAGGAGGTTGGTCCCCATCCAGGATTTCCTCCCGTTTTGTGGTGAGCGGTGTCTGCATGCTGCCCTATTGCTGTAACACCACGGTCCTTGGACATGCAACAAGTAAGAGCAGCCTTTTTTTGTTGGGAAATCAGCCACTTCTGCCAAAGGACTTGACAGATGCTGCTTATGAAAAGATAATGTCTTTTCACCCAGTCACTGCTAGGTGGGTTTGTGCATTAAGCTTCTCTCCTGCCCTGCTGAAGTTTCTGAGCTTTCAAAGCACTTTCCCAGACAGAACGGGCACCAACATGAAAAACATTTGTACCAAGGAACTCTTTCTTGTGGGCAAGGTTCTGACAGCTGAGTATGCCAGGCGGGATCCTGAGTGTGGTGTTTCGTGCTGTTGTTTACGAAGCAGATTTTGCTTGTGATACGCTAAATCAAACCAGCAGGTCTTAAAATGTGGTCAACAAAACATCATCTCTGAAGAGCTGGCTACTCACCTGGTAGTAAATTCCTTCCTTCTGCTAACTGCAAAATTGTATTGGACACAGACAAAAACCTATTAAAGATTTTCCTTACATTAATTTTCTTAATATTAATTTTCCATGTCGGCAAGGCTTCTCATTACCACAAATATGTTTTGCAACTGCGTGGCCAGATCTGCACCGCGCAACTGCTATCTATTAAGGTATAAGCCACATCATGAAAATATTAAAGGATGTCTGCATTTAAAAAATTACTATCTCCTGTTTAAAGCAGATTTATATTAATAGGAATTCTCAGCCTAAAGTGTTTTGGGAAAACAAGCAATCCCTAAGAAGCTTGGTGTGGAGCTAACGATCGCAGGGCCCGATCTTTGGAAATGTGCACGCTCAGAAATAGTTTTATCGGAGGCAGAAGCCGTGCGGAGTTCCAGGGCTCGCTCCATCAGATGACGGAATCTGTGTTTGCAAAATGGCTGCACAGGCAGCCCTGGGAGGGTGAAGACTGCACCTTGGTACGAGCCAGGGGGAGAATCTCACCGGCAAACCTTATCTGAACACGTTCCCTTTTTTTCCTAGAATACAGCAAAAGGTGCTACAGCTTTAGACTTCAAAGTCTCAAAAATTATTTGTGGTTAATCCACCTCTTTTACAAGCTCTAACAAGAACTGTGCCCATGCTGTAAAAAGCCACTAATAAGACTATCTTGACTCTAGAGCCCAGCAGACGCTCTCTTTGATGAACAACCAACACCACCTTCCCCAGCTGCATGGTCAAATTACAATAAATGATAATTAGCAAATTAAAGCTTAAACAGTCTTCCTGGCTGCTTGAAAGGGAAAAATTGAAAAATTGGTTACAAATGCGCTTAAGTATTGCTAAACAAAATTTTATTGCATCATAGATGTGTGTTGTTTTTTTTTTTTCATAGAAAAAGTCATACTTTATCCTTCTCAACATCTAAAGTTGAACTTCATAAACAGATGCATACTTATACACAGGCAAATTTTTGCCCTTCCATCTCCAGTGATTTCAATCTTTTAATATGTAATTGTCCTGACATATTCCTGCTTCCATTTATTTTAATTGTCTCGAATTGTGACTCCTATTTGGAAACTGGAGCACTTGAACTAATTCAAAAGTACTTTCTGAAAGAAATACCCTTCTGTGCAGCATTTTGTAACACTGCTGTTGTAACATATTACAAATTGGTGTTGTCAGACCACCATAACAGCGACCGTCACTTCCCAGCTCTGCCCTTCTTAAATGTTTACTTTACCCTTAAAAAAAAATATCCAATTAAGCCTCATGATCAGCCTCATTGCATAAATAAGTGTGAGTTGCCTTGGGTTTCTAACAAGACTATTGAAGCACAGATGGGTTAAATGAGTTGTTAAAAGTCACACAGTAGCTGCATTTTTATTGTAAGGGCTAGCTTGAAGAGTAGCTTCACCGATTTAAATGTGAACAAAGGAAAGAGAATCCATATGAAAAACAAATGAAAAAAAATCACCCTCTGTGGACAAATTTCTGCTGAAAAGGATATGCACGGTGATCAAAGCAAGTTTTAAAGAATGAACGTCTGGAAAAAAAACTTTAAAAGATGTTTTAGTTATAATAACGCAGTTATCCAAATGTCAGTGAATTTGATCAAAGCTGATCTACAGAGCTCAGGTTTAGCATTAGGTGAGTCATTTTCTTTTATTAGTGATGCTTTTTCATTCAAATGGGTAAAAAGGTGAGAGTTTGAATATGTTGAAGGTTTCATTGGCTTACAGTAGGGACAGACAAATGAGGCCCACCTAGTTTTACAATCTGGCCCACAGCTACTTTGTTTTTAATAAAATGCAGCATATTGAAAGGGCATGTCTCAACATGTCTTGACCCATCCAAACTGGATCAAGATGGAGAGTCCCATATTGAAACCAGTCCACTCCAAAGATGTGGAGTCCTATTGTCATCAGGGCTGGGAAGAGTCACTACCTAGCCATGGGGCAGACACCAGCCAGCCTTGCTCCTATCAGCCGTGCACCCATCCCTCTCCTGACTGCTTTGGGAGGAATATGTTTTCAGTGCTGCAGGGAGGGAGTCCTGCTGGTTTATTTATCATCTTGACCAGTTTTTTTACTACCACAGGCTGTCTACATTACCAGTGAGAGCAATGTGGAAACCAGAGTAGTGTTAAGTCCTCAGGGGCAGTTTGCAAAGCCCATCCAATTTTGGGGCAGGGATTTTCTCCTGCCTAGCACTCCAAGCACCTGCGTGAGAACAGTCCCTTGGGCTCCCCAAGGAAAAGGAATAAGACACTGGACAAAATCCTAATTTTTTCTCTCATGAACCTTCAACAGCACCCATCATTGCCTTGAGGAGAATTTCAGGGTGCCTGTTCTGCTGCCTGGCAGAGGAAACACCTCAAAACTAGGTTTTAAAATAGAGTCACCTTCCTAACCATCTGTATTTTGTCTGACATACATTAAGATGCTTGGGAGTTTGTTGGGACATTTAGACAGCAAACTTTGAAGACAAGACCTGGGTTTCTTGAGCATTATTGGAAGGATGTTTAGTACAACAAGACCCTCATGTTCTACTAATCTCAATGCTATTAGAAAAAACAGTATTAATAGCAGTGCTGAAGTTGAGGGCTTGGAGAGCTGCTACTTTTCACAGCTTGCGACTGAAACTGTGCAAATGCATTTTACAGAGCGTTCTCTCATCTGCAATTTCCTGTTGCTGAAACCTGAAGAATTTTAGTCAAACCAGGTTGCTGCCTGCAAGTGGCTCTGAGGCAAAGGCCAATTGAGCACAGAAGCTCCCATGCTATTCCCTCACCTGAATCAGGATTTTACAGTGGGGCTTTTAGGGAAATTAATCTGTTGTGCCCCAGAGTTTAGAGAGACAACCGACTGCAGGACAAGGTGTCACCAACATACAGTTTGGTTGCTCTCTGGTGCAAGTGTCCATCTGCACCCTCTTACATACAGTACCTTGTAGCAAAAGCCAAGTATCTCATTCCCTGTAGGAGAGGAAAAGTGGGTTTGCATTTTTGATAGGGTTAAAGAATACACTAGAGAAGTTTCTGGGCAGTAGCTGAGGGGCTGAACTTCCACATCCTCTGTTTTGCCTGCAGTAACTTGTTCATTTGCCCACATCCTCATTTCCCAGTTGGAAAACACTGTTTGAAGTAGACAAACAAGTGCTGCCTATGTAAGGATAGACAGAGGCAAAGGCAGCAAGGTCCTCACCTAGAGCCCTCACTCCCGTGTCACAATCCCAGCTCATTTGAACTCACTGAGTGATTTTAGGGAACTGAACCTGTTGTGCACCCCAGAAAAGGACAGGACCACATGACTGCATTGCAGACTAATTTTTCATTAAAAAACTTAGTGTGTCTAGAATTTGATTTAACTAAGAAAATGAGACTCAGAAAAATGTTACATGCCCACAGCTGAACTACTGAAAATCTGTTTTTGACCTTTTTAATGGCAGTTTGAAAATATGAATAATGACAAAGCTATGGTTGTAGCTTGGCAGGAACATTAAATGTGATAGTGTGAGCTGCCACATACCTCTTAATACAGCATTAATTTCAAGACCCAGTTTTCATGAAATAAAATTAGAAGATAATAGGTGTATGTCAAAAGAAGTTGGTGAGGATGTTACCCAATCATCCACGTTTGTTCAGTCATATATATAACTGAAATCCCCCTGAATGTATCCTTGTTTTCCTAGTGTTTTTCTGTTGCAGCTTCTGCCTAGGATCGGGCCATCATTTCCTCTGTGGAGAGGGAAAAGAAGACCACAACATGGAAATGAAAGGCAGAGTCATGGGGTGCTTGTATGCAGAAATGACTCATCCCAGCAGAACCAGCTCCTGGACTAAATCAGCGCTGGGTTTACGTTGTACCCCAGCCAGGCGTCCTTTGAGGGGCTCTGGAGGTCACGGCACCCTGCGGGCAGGTGCACTGCGTTTGCATTGCCCTCGCAGGCAGCCTGAGCGCGCCCGGGGCTGGAGCTGCCCGTGAATCCCATCTGCCATCACAGCTAGGCCTCGGGGCCTTCTGGAAGGGCCCCTGAGGCTTTGCCTTCCCGCCACCCTCCTCCCCATCCCGGCGTGCCGGCAGACAGGGCAGTGCGGCAGCGCAGGGAGCCACAGGGCTGCTGGAAGTATTAATTAGGGCTGTCCCCAGGGCTGGCTTCAGGGACACTCCGGCAGGCAGCCTGTGACCATAGCTGGTGTCGGGCTGCTCTCCCGAAGGTGTTTTGGTCCCTGGTGACACACTGAGCGCTGCTGCCCAGCTTAGCTCCGGGAGTCCCATGGGACCCGGGCAGGAGAGGGTGGCTCCGCAACCTGGGAGCATTCACTGTGCTGCTTGCTGACTGCAAGCCCCAAGATTAAGATAATCCAGCTGTCTGCCTATGTTTATCAAGCAAAAGAATTTACAATGTTTAAATAAAGGGACTGTGATATAGCAATGAAAATACCTAAAGCGTGTAACTTGTGTGGAAGATACTAAGCCTGAAGTGCCCGTTTCGCACAGAGACCCAAGCGCGAGCTCCCCGTTTGTGCTCAGCGTGGCACATGGAGGCCAGGCGGCTTTGAAGGCAGGCAAACTTGCATTAACACGATGGGAAGGAGTAGCTACATTCTAGCGCACCAGTGATCCATGCAAATTGGGTCACCAGGAGATTTAGAAACTGTACCTTTCAATTCCAGCCAAAGAGATACATCAAGGCGCGTTGACGTGAAGCACGACTGACACACCTTGAGGCATCTTCAGTGCACTGAGTGGTAGTGACGCCAAAGGATGTCAGCTGGCAGTAGTAGAGATAATGCCTTATAAATAATCTCTGAGGGAAAAAAAAGAAATGAAGGTTTTGCTTCCTCTTACTCTTGAAAAAAAGAAAAGCAAGCAATCAGTCAATCTACTTCCCTCAGATGAACAAATGGGTCTCCAAAATGCCCCGGCATGTAGGAGAGCCCTCACAAGTGCACAGCGAGGGAGCCTCAGGTGAAGGCACTGCCTGCGGGAGTGGGAGTCTCGCAGCACTGCCTAGGGCACGGCACCACCGGCACCACCGCCCTGCCAGCAGGCTCCCTCCCGATCCCATCCCTCATCTGCAGGCAAGGTGAAGTTAGCTTGTTTCAAAGCCAGAAATCTGGGAGATTTCTGCAGAGAGGGAAAGTCAAAAGACCTGGGGTTTGTAATCTCCCAGCTGCAGCCCTCAGCCATGTGAGGCGATGGAGCCACTCTCTGGATCCTACAAGAATTTCAGGAAAGCAGAAGTCCTGCTGCTCCCCTTCTCTTACTGACAGGAGGCTGATTTCAAATGGAGTCTGAAGTCCTGGAGATTCACTTGACCAATCCCAATTGTCCCACACACTGCCCAGCACTGTTTTCGACCCCCTTTCACTGTGGTCCTGATGGAGGACAGCTTGTAGGAGTGCCCCTCATGTTCCCAAATCCAAGCCAGACCTGTGATGGCTGCAAGGTCTGGCTGCTGGGGCTGGTGGTAGCCTGCAGCCAGGAGAGATGTCACCTTCAGCCAGCATTGCCAGGTCTGAGAAGAGACCTCTGTCCATGCGCTGGGGCCACTGCATCTCCCAGCACAGCATGCGGGGTCTCCACTGGAGCCATGTCCCCCTGCCTGCTGTCCTCTGCCTGCTATCCCCCTGCTCCCTGTCCCCCTGCCCTGTGGGGGACACAGCCGGTGTGCTCTCCCCAGTGACACAGCCATGCCAACAGGGCCCTGCTGCATACACTGCTGACTTCAGGTGGAGCTCAGTGTTTTCTGTATCTGTAATCTTTAGATTGAGCTTTTTTGGTCAATCTGTACTGCAAAGTTCTGCCCTAGTGCTGACAGGAAGAAACCTTCCCAGGGAAAGGTGACCATGCACTGCTCCAGCTTGACTGTGTAGGGATGAAGGTGCACTGCTTTTGGGTCCCACCCAATGCTTTTGGGTCCTGCTCCATTCATCTTGAAGTCCCAAGTAATGTTTGAAAGTTGCGCCTGGGAGAGGGTGTTCAGGCATGCAGGGGGGGCTCTGAGAAGGGGAAGCAGCTTATACTTCTGTTGCCTTGATTCTGCAGATCTAGGAAAGATGCTTACTATTTTCAGTGTAGATATTTTTGCATCTCATTTGATAAACTAGGAGCTTCTAGTTAAAAGCTTCATAAACATCTGCGCCTGGATTTTTGAAAACATATTAAAATCAATGTTTTATACAGACATGATGCCTTTATTCTGAATGTAAGTAAATATTTTTACTCATTTCAATAAAAATAACTTTTTGGCTGGTAGCTACCCTATTTTTGTCATAACGCAGTGTTCTAAGTTGGAAAAAGAACTAATACAAATTTACATAAGTAGGAAGGAAGAAATATACCACGAAGAGAGAAATATAAGCTGGAAACAAAATACAATTTTAATATAAAGGAACATTTGCCTAAACCCTTGTGTAATGCAGTTTGGTAAATCCAGTCACTCTTCTACACTTCGTGTATAGAAGACTATCTGCAGTTATGGTGTTAGGAGCATGGAGTGATGAGAGGCTCTGGGCCACCAGTGCAGCCTAGCTGATAACTACAAACTCAGTCTTGACATCCTAGGGCCAGAACACTACACCTGAAATCACTGGCTCCTCTTGATCTTCATGAGGGCCATGCAGTTTGGGGGTTGCAGCACTGCTGGCAACCCTGAACAGCCCAGGCTGCCACCAGCTGCATGTGCCACCATGGTCCTCCTGGGACCCTGCTGCTGGCTTTGTGTCAGAGCCAGCATGCTTAAAATGGTCCAAGTACATCTATGGCACCTGTTCTGATGTCTTCTGAGTTCCACGTGGACATTGCATCAGTTAATGGGGTCAGCAAGGAAGGACCAGCAGTGTGTGAGAAATACCACAGGGGACACGAGCTCTGGGTCAGGGAAGAGAGAGGAGCTCACATGGGCTGAAGGACAGAGTGAGGCAACAAGTGGAAGTTGGAGTGGTTCAAAAGAGGGAACCAAAAAGTCTAAGTGAAGGAAGTTGCTCAGAAAAAGAGACTGAAATGTGGGATGAGGCATGGGAAAGCAAAAAAAAAAAAAAAAAAAAACAAAAAAAAACAGGTGGGAAAAAGTAGGGAAAGAGATGGAGGGGAGACTAGGCAGGAGGCAGGGTGTGGTACAGGATGTCTGGGGGTAAGAGAAGCAACTCCTGAAGCAAACATCCAAAAGTAGAGAAGAAAGAAGGAAGAGGACAAAGGAAGGGGGGAGCAGGCAGAGAGGAACTCAATAATAGTGGTTTTGCCCATGATTTCCTCAAAGGGACCCTGGGCACCAGCCCCTAGACCCAGACAGACATGGCCATGCCGCATTTCTGGGTTGCTGCTGGGTGTTTGACACTTTGATGTGGGCCATGAATTTTCCTAAGATGGTACTGGTATAAAGCTGGGCTTTGCCAGCAAATTTGCACTGGCATCAGATACAGTCTGTGCTGGCCAGGAATAGCATGACATGCCATTCCTAAATAATATTTACCACACTGAAAATCTTTATGCACAATTAACTGGGCTGAGCTGCTCTGCCATCAGCTGTGGACAGAATCTGTTTCAGCAACTGATGTGAAAAGAGCTCAGTTTTCAAATGCAACTTTAAGGGCTATAATTTGCCCCTAAAAATTGGAGATTATCGTGACATTTTGTTATCTGTTGTTCTTTTCTTCCTGGTATGTAGCACAGCTAGTTCTTTTCCCTGCTACAAAACTGCAGCTGCTGCTGCTAACACAGCAAAAGGTGCGGAGCCATGCCAGTGCAGGTGAAACAAAAACAGTGCTGAAAAAGAAGTGGCAATGAGAGAAAGGAACACGGAGCAGCAGGAGGCAGGTGGTTTGGGAAGCTCTGGGAAATTGCAGAACCATGGAGCTGTGTGCTGTGTTCTGTGACTGAGCAGAGAACTTCCAGAGGGAAGGAGGATACTTCACAGAGGCACAAACAGCAGTCACAGGGATATTGCTGTATTTAGTGTTTGCATTGTGAAAGTCAGGATGGAACTTTATGGCTATAAAAACCCTAGCCCTGCCCAAAAGGTAGCTTTACAGAGCTTGTTTCTGTTCCCAACAGGTCTAAAACCAACAAACCATATGTGTATTTTAACATGTTCTTTTATAGCTGCCTCTGAAATTTTCCAGGGAGGGATGAATTTTTAAAAATGGGGCGTGGCAGCACTATAGGCAAGTGTATTGATAGTAAAGAGAAATACTAGATCATTCTCTGACATTTGAAGATGATAGCTACTGGTTTAAATATAAAATAACAGTCCATGGACCAACTGTTAGAGATGCTTGTCACTGACCCGCTTCAGTAATTTGGCTTTTTTTTCTGGCTGCTGAACTCTAGAAATCCTCAGAAGATAAATTTACAGTCTGTGTCTGCTCAGGGGGAAGATTATTAAACAAGCAACCTCAAACTATTAAATAAAACCTTAGCTATATACAATCACTTTAATTTTGTCCTTTGATATTGTTCATCTGATTAAGTTCTTTCCAAACAAACTTCACACAGAACTTGGCCTATGAGGAGTGGACTAAGCCCATATGTATCCTGACAGGAGTGTTTACTCTAACGGAGTTATCCCAGCCTTGCTGCGCCTGCTTGGGGACGTAAAACGGCCTGGGGACAGGAACTCAGAGAACAATAAGGACAGAGAAACTTAGAGGAAACAACCTACTGAGAGAACAGGAATGCACTGGGAGTAGAAGAATCAGTCAGAGGCGAAGAAGACAACAGATATTGGGAAGATGCCCATGAAGAGGGGAGCAAAATATGCCCATGAAGAGATGTTTGCAGGAGACCAGTATGGAGAGAGAAGCATTTTGAAGAGGGAGAACAAGGGCTGCCAGCACAGCAGGGTGGGGTATGACAGCAGGTATTTCTATGCGTGCAGCACCCCAGCAAAGAAGGGGTGCAAATTCACAGGTGGTGAAAAGGAAGAGGCCAGATGGCACCGACATAAACTTTGACTAGGGAGGTTGCTCTTGAGAGTATTTCTGGCTGCAGAAACATTCTTTCCTTCCCCATCTTCCTGGACAGAAGCAGATGGAGAGATAGGCCTTGACCACATAAAAAATTTTGAGTTTGGCACTGTCAGATCTGCTGTACCAGTAGAAATTCCCCTGGCTGGCTGGCCTGGGGCAGAGCAGGACTGGCTCATAGTCCCTGCCCCATGGTAGCCTTCTGTGGAGGCAGTGCGGGCAGTGATGCAGAGCTTTCTGCTCCAGTGGTCTGACTGCAGCCCAGGTACTGCTGGGTTTGACTTGCTACTCATTAACAGTGCTCAGACAGTGTGGTTCCCTGCCAAAGGACCAGCGAGGATCAGGGATGGGGACAGTGTGGCTACACAAGCTCTGTCAGCACCTGCTGCTTTTGGGCATGCTAGGATCTGCAATTCTTCCCATGGATGGGGCCAGCCTGGAGTTCTGGTACCCTGCTAGATGGAGCCCAGGAGTGAAACCCTCTCTCCTGAACTGTGTACAAGGGGATTGTTTTCTCCTTGGACAGGGCTCCCTGGGCCTGGGGGAAAGATTTCTCCCTGCCATTCTAACCTGGTCTTTAGTTTGGCACAGGAGTAGGACAGGATGGTTGCCCCCAGCCTGAGAAAGAACAATTTTTGGGGCCCCAAACTACTCAAAACACTGTGGAGAGGGTGACAGAAGTGACAAGAGCAATGGGATGGTAACGAGGGGATGCACATCCAAGTCACCCTGCAATATATCAGGGAAAATGCCTCAGTGTTGTCACCACACCTTTCCAGAAGAGTCCACAGGCACTGGCGAGGGGCTTGCTAGGATGGCAAGGGAGGGGAGCCCATCGTTCAGTGCCTCCATCCCGCCGGCTGCAGACCCGGGGCGGGCACTGAGCGTGCGGCCCATGGGGTGGACACGGAGCAGCCGAAAGCCACCGGCGGGGAGTGCCTGGGGACCCCCACGGTGGGGTGAGGGTCTCCCGAGGCGGGGGGGGGAACAATCCCTCTCCTCAGCGCCTCTCCGTCCAACCCCCTGGGCGTGACTCGTGCTCGGCAGCGCAGAGGGAGGAGGGGAACGGGGTGAGGGGATCCCTGCTCCCAGCGCCGCAGCTCTGCCGGGGCCCGCGGATGAGCCCGGGGCGGAGGGCGGAATTGGCGCTTCGCTGTTTGCTCCCAGAGCTGCCGGGAAAGAATCGTCTTCTGCAGTATAAAGTCCCTGTCTAGGCGGGTGAACTGCCCGTGTCCAAAGTACAGGCAATCCCCGCGAGAGGGATAACTTTTACAATATACGGCCTGATTGCAAATAAGTTACTAATAAGCCGCTTTGGCATAAGAACGGCTCTATGCATTATTTCCTAAGATCTGTTTATTTGCAAATATTTCTTTGTTTTTCTTCTTTTGAAAAAAAAATAGTTCGGGAAAATTAAGAAAAAAGTACAGAAGTTAATATTTAGACATTCATATTATTAAGTAATAGAGCTATAAACTCTAAAATAAGGCACTTTCATTTTACTTAACAATAGATAACACAACAGCGACAGTGGAACAGACCAAACAAAAGCGATCACCAAAATTGTTGTGACAGTAGAATTACCCGGCTAGGAAATTTATTCAATATGCTTTACCATTGCATTGACACAGCAGGAAAAAAAAAAGCTCAAATGCTCAGAGAATAATACAAGAAGGCAGGAGGTATTTGGAAAAAAAAAAAGGATTTATTCTGAAATACATTTTTTAAGAGATACTTTGCTTCCATGATTTGTTATCGATGTGCATCTGACACGATACAAAACAAACAAACGAAGAAAAAACCACGTTCTGTACAGAGCTCTAAAATGAGCCGCGATTATCTACAAGATGAGCTTTTACGCTTGGGTGTGGGTTGGAGAGGGGCCCGATCCTGCAGTCCGCACTCTCTAAACGAGTTTCGCAGACATGTGGTAGGAAAGCTTGGCCCCGAGTCTGCGTTCGTGTCTCCGTGTGTGTGTGTGCGCGTCTGTGAGTTCCTACAATACACTCCTTGAGTAAAGTGGGCAAGTTGGAGCTGCCGGAGCGGGCGCGGGTCCCTGGCTGCTCTAGAAGTCCTGCCGCGGGGTGTGAGTTAGACTGTGCCGCCGTAGATCACAGTTTCGCCTGAACACTTTGCCGCACTGCTCACAGTTGTAGGGCTTGATGTCTGTATGGGTAAGAAGGTGAGTTTTCAGGTTACTTCTTTGATTAAAGGTTCTTCCACATGTGGGACATTTGTGTGGAGATTCCTGTTCAGATTTGAAGCAAGCAAAGGATTAATCCTTCACAAACCACCTGGTTCAACGTATTATTGCACTTTTTCTCATCGCAACGCATAACTGGAGATATCGGGGGAGGACACGAACGAGAGAAGCCCCGTGCGGCCGGGCGGCCGCCCACCTCTCCCTATCCTGCCCCCAAAAAGCCTTATTTTATAGCTCTCGAGTGAGGATGTTCCGCGGCCCTGGGGCACACGGAGAACAGCCTCCGCGCCGCC